>CM044958.1:21605541-22154166 GCA_024516035.1 Bactericera cockerelli
GATCCAATGCTCTGACTGAATTCTGGAGCTCTTTACAAACTTTTACCTTAGAGAGCATGAACAATTTTTGACCAACTGAGGTCAGGATGGTCAATATGTCTGCAAACATAATATCTTTTTAAACTGGATCCTAGCATTTAAAATATGATCTATGGAGGAAATCCACATGATATTTTCCACCTGTTTACATGTATTGTGCATCCAATCCAACAAGCTTCAATCTGAAGAAACCTATTCAAGCTGCCTCCCTCCTCAAACATATTGAACCCAACAACGGATAAGTGAAAGTGACTACACATTTTATTGATGATTTAACAATATGTAATTATATCTAACAATTTCTGATAAAAGTCCAACAAGTTGACTCTTATAAAGTTCCTTCATCACAGTTTTAGGGTGTAACTAAAAAGAAATTTTTCTCTACTTTAAAAAGTTTACTGTTAAGTGTACCAATTTCCATGCATTAATCATAAGGGAGTTTTACACTCCAATTAGTGGGGTAAGCAATAGCTAAACAATATCTTACATTGTTTTATAGTCAAACCAGGATATGTATGTGGAAATGCTGGAGATTAACCTGTTCCAGATATTCCACTTAATCAGAATCACACTCTTAACAGGTGTCTGACTGGGGGATTTTAAACAGGGAGAAGACCAGTGTTTTGCTAAACAACTATAAACAGAGAACTGACTAGCTAAAGGCTTTTTAATAGGTTCACATTATTGAAGATTTGACTACACTGTTCCATAATCAAAAGATCCTGTGTTCAATTTACAGTTTTTTTCTTCTTTCAAACAGCAAATTCTGTTCCCTTTGAAAATAAGGCATTTCTAGCCCTTATCAGGCTAAGTGAGGTTAATGTGGGTAGCTGGTACTATTCCCAGTAAATTCAGTATACAACCCCCATTTTTTTTAAATAATTAAATCTGTTCTCTGAAAATGTGAGGCTGGTATATCTAGCCCTACTCAGGCTGAGTGAGGTGAATGTGGGTAGCTGGTACTGTTCCCATTAAATTCAGAATGAAATTCCCATTCTCACTATCTCAAATCAGGACAGGGGTTTTTTATGGATCTTCAACCAGCTATGACATAAAAAAAAATATTGTAAGTTAAGAAGAAGTATTAAGTGTTGCAAATTTAGACAGTTTTTTACTTGTAATAAGTACATTTTTTACTATAATGTGTTCATTAATTTTAACTTTTAAAACAGTAGCTTGCATTATTAAGGATTTGACTACTGCCCGTAATACAAAGATTTTGGTTCATTTTTGTTGTTGTGAAACAGATAATTCTCCTTCTTTTGAAAATATGAAGCTGGCATGGGTATACACAGCGTTTATCAGGCTGGGTGAGGTCAATGTGGCTACCTGGTACTATTCCCAGTAAATTCAGAATAAAATGGCCCAACCCAGGCTCGGTGAGCTTAATGTGGGTAACAGGTTTGTGAGTTTCCTGCAAATGAGGGTAAAACCTCGGTCATGATATGACTATGCAATTGAGGTTAAACCCACTTGAACAAACAAACAAAAAATTCTGGAAGACTGTTCTTTTTTTACGAATGCCATGTTATAGTCAAAATTCTCTCTGGGTTCTATTTCCTAATTTCATCTTCAATAATCTCAACTTCTGTTCTGGTATTCTTTGTCTTTGGGCAGCCTGCTGCTGGGCAGGAAGATGACATTTCAGCATATCTCTCTCTTAATTACCTATATGTATAATAGATTTAGATTAATTAAGTCCACTAGGCTTAATTTATCTGCTGATTCTATGTATTATATTCTGTTTGTTTCATGTTTTTGTTTGTTACATATTTTTGCTTTCAATTCTTTTACCATGTAAATGGAAAAATATAAAACTGAAAAACACAAATTGTCTTCTTATTTATTAATGTTGGCATTTCATCAACAGCTTTTCATCATTGTAGACCAAATTGCCTTGAAAAAGTATATTTTTCATCAAATCCAAATTAATTTTAAAAATTTCCTGGCCCTACCTGTGAAATCACAATTTTCAAATTTTCCCGGGCAATGGCGGCGGTATGAAATTCAATATGGAGCCCCTTAATTATTAAGTAGGTATGCAATTTCCAAAACCTTGTAAAAATAAGCTTAATAAAATGCTCAGGGGGAGGAAGTAGTAAGCTTACAGAAGTGTTTCTAAAATGTTAAGCCTTGTCAAAATAAGCTTTATAAAATGTTTGAATCTTGTCAAAATAAGTGTTTTTAAAATCTTTTTAAACACTTTCTGTGCCGTCTGGGTCAAATTGATGAGGAAAAATTCATGCACTGGGTGGGATTCGAAGCAACGGATCCCTAAGCTACCTGGATTACCAGACTAGCGCGTTAACCACTTGACCACCAGTGCTTGAGTCTCTATAAGGGAAAATAACCTCAGAAATTAAGAAAAAAAATTCCGGTCCCTTGAGTTCTCTATCGATAAGTGACACCAAGGTTTAGGCTGGTATGCAGAGACGATTTTGCAATTCCTATAGGGTTCACTGTAGGGTGGTCCCGAGCTTGCTATAGGGAATACTTCGACCCAGACAATTATTTATTAAAGAAACATCTGAATGCACATACGCACAGACGCTTTAAACAAACGTCTCTGGATATCAAAATCAGCTGAAGGGACAAAAAATGACCCAGGCATCTCTACAGTGAGGACTCTGCATACAACCCTTAAACTTTTGCTTTGGCTTCCGTCTTCCCCAGGATGGTTGGGCATCTCCATCTTCTTCATTTCGGTGGGTTCGATTCTTCTAGTCAACACGTTTTTCTACCTCACCACAGCGCAGAAGATCAGCCGCATGTCTGTGTACGGGCGGATTCATCACAAGATGAGATACACGTGAGTCAGACTTTAGAAAAGTCTTTTTAAAAAAACTCAGCAGCTTGATCGACAAGGCGGCGGACTCGTAACCTGGAGGTCGGTGGTTCAAGTCCCGTGATATCACGAAAGTGATTAACACAAATATGATAAATTTATACGTTTTACTTATTCCATATTCTTCTCATTTTACATAATATATGTATTTATGTTTTATTTTACAGTGGGCTTGATCCGTAAATATACGATTACAATATGATAACTTTAATTTAACTTTATTCTGTCGGGTGTGTTGGCATATAGGACTAAAGAAACCCTTCTTTGCTTTAAAGTCTAGAGTAGAGTGCTTTTGCTAGTAGAATAAAATACAATACCGTAGTCTCTGTTTTTCTTGTGAAAAAGAGACTAAACACACGCTGGAAGAGACTTGTATTTTTCACTTTGCCTTTTCCTGAACCTACTTGCGGTTGGCATTGGTCAACCTCTTCCTTATAGGTTAGGTTGTTTGGTTCTGGCACTCCTACTTTGCCTTTTTACGGTTGGATGCCTTTCGAAGCCACGACCTATTGATTACCAATGAGACGCCTTGACCACTGAGATATATTCCATTCCACCGACCACAGTCGCTTGATTGATAAGGCGGCGGACTTGTAACCTGGTGGTCGGTGGTTCAAGTCCCGGTTTCAGTGTATATTTAGTCAAGCGAGTTTGAATTGTTGTGATATCACGAAAGTGATTTACACAAATATGGTAACTTCTAAATTTTTAAGTAACTTTACTAAATCTTTGCTGAACTTGGGACTTTATGACTCCGGAAAAGTACAAATGTACTTAGCGGAACTTTTAACAATGATGATTATTGAAAACCGAATAAATTTATTATTATTATTATTATATTTCTATTTCATGCCACAGGTTTGAAATGTACGTCAAGATCCTGGGCGCAATGTCCCTCTGGTGGCTCTCTCTCATCCTCGCCTGGGCTCCCTACAGTGCGCTATGCTACTTCTACATTCTGACCAGTGCGCTACAGGCCATCTGCCTCTTCTACGTGTGCGTGTTGGGCTGCAAGCGGGTGCGCTACCTCATTAGAACCTCGTGTCTGTTTTCCTGGTGCCAGCGCGGAGTCGAACCCGGACCCTCGGAGTGGGGCGAGGAACTGTCGTCCATCAATATCAACTACTACTAGACCAGAACCGACCTCAGCCTTTTGTATTTGGTAGTAATGAAACAGGAGCTACTGTAGACGCTCCTCCGTCTTGTGTAGCTTGCCCATCCCGTAGTATGCCTCCCTCTGATGAGCGAGAATGAGACAGTACTACAGTTTTTATACTCTGTTTTTTATACTTTTAGATTTTAAAGAACAATCCTTCATAAATCAAAATTTTGTACTTAATATAATTCCTACTCTATGTCCTGTTTCCTTAATAATAATAATAATTCTTTTCCTCTGTCTTATCCCGCAGTCTTATCAATCTTATCAATCTTTTCCTCTGTCTTATCAATACGACGAAAATAACTTCGTTAACTTTATTTCAAGATGAAGTTGAACTCGGGTTATTCCTTGCAGATTAATTAATAAATCAGTCATGTAGGTTGACTGTAGGCTTGATGAATAGTCCGCTAAACACTCGTCAGAATTGTACAGATACGTGAATAACAGATAGATACAAAACCTAAGTTTTTCAAGAGGTTACGACAAGTCAAGAGATGTGACTTCTTTTTTAAATATGAATTTAAATTAATCAATAAGGCAAAGGCGGGCTTGTAACCTGGAGGTCGGTGGTTCAAGTCTTGTAAGTAGTGTTTTTTTTTATAATGTGAAACAAAACGAATAACAAACACAATATAATATTATATCAGCCACAGCAAGCATTTGATAAATGCAGTAGACTTTGCATAAGGGAATAACCGACCTCAGTAGCTCGATCAATAAGGCGGCGGACTTGTAACCTGGAGGTCGGTAGTTCAAGTCTCGGATTCAGCGTTGATTTGGTAAAGCGAGTTTGACTAGTTGTGATTATCACGAAAGTGATTCACACAAAATATTAGTTTTTCTCACTTTTACAAGGGAATTGTGGTTCATATAAAAATCATTTGAGTTCATCCACTAAGTTCATATTAACGACAATTACGAAAATTGTAACGAACAAACGGAATCAGCACAGTTCCAATGAAAAGTATATTTTACGCTCATCATAGTCATCATCATCATTGAGTTGCATCATCGTGTTTGATGATGGTCACCAAACTCGATATCTCCATCAAGTTTATACAAGGAGGCTAATAACTAACAAGGGCCTCCAGAACTAAGTTAATGAAAGTCTGATGTTTCCACTTCTATACCTACTCACTATGCTCAAGGTGGCTAGTAAGCAAAGCTAGTGCAAAAGTGAAAAATACAGACTTAATGTTTTCATTATGCTTCTACACCATCAGCTCATGTGGGCTAGAGCCATGGAGATGCCAGTCTACAAGTACAAGTTTATAATATCCTGTTAATTAGGTACTGCAACAGTTTTGCTGTTAAGCACAATAATTCTCGCATCGCAAGCTTGTACCCCGTCGAATATTTTGCATCACTTCAAAAATCACTTAGAGATGTTACTATTGTTGTTTTTTATAAATCAAAATATGCTAGAAAAAAGTTGTTGAGGACCAAGACATGGAGAAATTGTAAATAACTAAATGAGTGAAATGATTATTTTCCCCACTGTAAATAACGTACTTTAACATTCTGTTGTAAATAAAAATAAACAATCATGATCACTTTCTTTGTATGTTCATTTTTAGTCTTATTTCAACTCTTAGTTAGATAGATGATGACGTCTTCATTTCACAGACAAACATACACTCACACACTCACGCAAACTCTCTCTCTCTCTCTTTCTCTCTCTCTCTCTCACTCTCACTCTCACTCTCACACTCTCTCACACACACACGACACACACACACACACACACGGCACACACCTAAAACCAACCGCCAATATTGTTTTCAGTATCAACAATGCATTTAGTATTACTTACCAAATTTGTCAGACAAAAAGATAAAAATCTAGTTATTAACTCAATATCTAGTTATTAATTTATAGATATACACCAGTTATTGCTGATATATCATTCCAAAGCAAATATACATGAATTACTGAGAATAAAATAAAACAAAACTAATTGCTGTACCCTTAACAGGGTCGACGTTAGGAAGGTCATCAAGCCGTAAAATGTAGAATAGGAGTGGCAAAACTGACCATGAGGAAGAGGTTGATTCATGCCGGCAGCAAGAAAGTTTGGGAAAAGACAAAGTGAAAGAAAAAGAAGAAGGTCATCATATTTGTGCCAATTCGAGCTTCAGAACCATTGCAAAAACATTCTCGCTTTGAGTTGATAGTTCGTCACGACATATTTCGAGAAAAATATGTCATTCAGGTCAAAAAACGTAAATACTTTTTGTTGTCCATTTTATGTCCTTACTCGACGTAGCTCAAGAACGGCTCATCAGAATTTCGCGATTGATATCTCAAATGAAAACTTGAACCCTTGCTTAAATTTTTCTCAAAAAGAGAAAAAAAAATTTTGAGAAAAAATTTAAGCAAGGGTTCAAGTGGATACGGCGCCATCACGACAAATTTTGAGAAAAAAATGTCATTTCGGTCGAAAAATTTGATTTTTTTGTGTCACCCATCCATTTTTTGTCTTTACCCCATGTAGCTGAACCCTAGAGATATATTCCCTGATCCAAATGGACCTATAGGTAAAATTTCAATTTTCTCGGACAATCTGTGTGGATTTGACAACTTTATTATTTAGTCATTTCTTATTGGTCTTAGAATTGAGAATTATTTTGGGGCCCGTGCCCCCCAGCTCCTCAATAATTGAAAGACCTCTACCCACACCATGCAAGACTCACCTGTGTGAAGAGCCGCCCCTCCGGACGTCTGGTGAGGGGGGCCAGCTGACAGCGCACCACCAGATGGCAGTCGTCCAGGATGGTGTTGAAGAAGCGGCGCGTGGAGAGCAGCGCCTCCAGGTCTATGAGGAACTCTAGGAAGCGCTCGCAGTAGCGGAGTGTGTGGTGCGGGATATCCCCTGGTGGGAACAAAGATAGGCATGCGTCAATAATAATAATAATAGTACTGAGAGTAGTGTGTGGTGCGGGATGTCCCCTGGTGGGAACACAGATAGTGATACGCATGCGTCAATAATAATAGTACTGAGAGTAGTGTGTGGTGTGGGATATCCCCTGGTGGGAACAAAGATACGCATGCGTCAATATTAACAGTACTGAGAGTACATCCATCCCAGTTAGGGGGATATCTGGCTGGGGGACATAGAACAGGGAGTAGAATTTTCTTCAAAAAGTCTGTCCCCAACCAGGGATCGAACTCGGGATATCTGCACTAGGGGCAGTAGTTTCAACCGTCACGCCACGGCGGCTGGAATCTCCTGATGGTTGATCGCATAAATAAATATGTGGTTCAGAATGAGTCAACTTTCCCACTTCAGTTGGCTACAGACCATCACTCTCCCCAGATGAAACCAAGCTGGATAGCAACAACATCTAATTACGCTAACCCATCTGCGGGATACTCTCCAACACACCCAGGAACTTGAGCATGATCCTGTGCAGATACTTCCGCTCCCACTCCCACTCCAGCTTCTACTTCTTACACTTACCTTCCTGCGGGATACTCTCCATCACACCCAGGAACTTGAGCATGATCCTGTGCAGATACTTCCACTCCCACTCCAGCTTCTACTTCTTACACTTACCTTCCTGCGGGATACTCTCCAACACACCCAGGAACTTGAGCATGATCCTGTGCAGATACTTCCGCTCACACTCCAGCTTCTACTTCTTACACTTACCTTCCTGCGGGATACTCTCCAACACACCCAGGAACTTGAGCATGATCCTGTGCAGATACTTCCGCTCACACTCCAGCTTCTACTTCTTACACTTACCTTCCTGCGGGATACTCTCCAACACACCCAGGAACTTGAGCATGATCCTGTGCAGATACTTCCGCTCCCACTCCAGCTTCTACTTCTTACACTTACCTTCCTGCGGGATACTCTCCAACACACCCAGGAACTTGAGCATGATCCTGTGCAGATACTTCCGCTCACACTCCAGCTTCTACTTCTTACACTTACCTTCCTGCGGGATACTCTCCAACACACCCAGGAACTTGAGCATGATCCTGTGCAGATACTTCCGCTCCCACTCCAGCTTCTACTTCTTACACTTACCTTCCTGCGGGATACTCTCCATCACACCCAGGAACTTGAGCATGATCCTGTGCAGATACTTCCGCTCACACTCCAGCTTCTACTTCTTACACTTACCTTCCTGCGGGATACTCTCCAACACACCCAGGAACTTGAGCATGATCCTGTGCAGATACTTCCGCTCCCACTCCAGCTTCTACTTCTTACACTTACCTTCCTGCGGGATACTCTCCAACACACCCAGGAACTTGAGCATAATCCTGTGCAGATACTTCCACTCCAGCTTCTACTTCTTACACTTACCTTCCTGCGGGATACTCTCCAACACACCCAGGAACTTGAGCATAATCCTGTGCAGATACTTCCACTCCAGCTTCTACTTCTTACACTTACCTTCCTGCGGGATACTCTCCAACACACCCAGGAACTTGAGCATGATCCTGTGCAGATACTTCCACTCCAGCTTCTACTTCTTACACTTACCTTCCTGCGGGATACTCTCCAACACACCCAGGAACTTGAGCATAATCCTGTGCAGATACTTCCACTCCAGCTTCTACTTCTTACACTTACCTTCCTGCGGGATACTCTCCAACACACCCAGGAACTTGAGCATAATCCTGTGCAGATACTTCCGCTCCCACTCCAGCTTCTCCTTCTGCTCCGGCAAATCCTTCTTCATGATCATCTTCCAGTACTTGCGCCACTTGGGCACACTCTTCAGTTCCTGCTCGCGACGGCCCTGCGAGGAGAATTGAGAACGAGGTAAGTAAAAGTTTAGCCAGCGCAGCGTCGATGACGCATTGAATTCTCATTCAGTCAGTTTCCGATGAAGATCGATGAAGTTAAGCAAGGCCCAGCGAGGCTGGATGTATTATTATCTGACCTGGTTGCAGGATTTTCAGTGAAACCCTTACAATTAACACTGCGACCTAATTAGATCTATTGTGACCAGTTGATTCTATTTGGTTTTAACGTCCTGACTGAGATAGATAGTCAGGACGGGGGTTTCACCCTCCATTCGCTGGGAATCGTACCAGCTACCCACATTAACCTCACCCAGCCTGGGTAGGGCCGGAAATGCCAGCCTCACGTGTTTGGATGAAACAGAATTTTCGTCGAAAAGTCTGCCCCAACCGGGAGTTGAACTCGGGAACTCTGAACTACGGGCAGTAGTCACAACCATTACGCCACGGAGGCTGGCGAGGCTGGATGTATAACCATTTCAATTCGAACCCTCGTGATTCTGGCTGGCTAATCCATACTCCACTCAGGCTGGGTGAGAATAATATGAGTAGCTGTATGTGAGTATCTATCGAATGGAGAGTAAAACCGCCGTCGTGATATGACGATACAGTTGAAAACCCAAATTATATATAAAAAAAATCATACTTGTGTCAATTGTTAACACGAAGTGATATCACAGGTACTCAAACTAACTTCAATAAATCTTTGCTGAACTTGGGACTCGAACCCCTGACCTCTGGTTACGAGTCTACCGCCTTATCGATCCAGCTACTGGGTGACGTTAAACAGGGAGAACAGTTGGATAGAGACCATCAATTCCCCATTTGTAGCCAAGCTGGCTACAATTATAACACCAGCTACTCAGGTCGGTTATGATTGATTTAAATAAAAAACCACGAAAGAAATGTTTTGGAATTCCGTTGGAAATATTAAATTCCGTTTTACAGAGTATTTGTGACGTCACTTTTGTGATTCGGGACGTTCCAAGTGCGTCCAATCATATTCTGCATTTTTCCATTGAGAAGATGGAATGTAAATAATCCAAACATTAATGATAATTCTCTTTGGACGCCCAGAAGCGTCCCAGAATGGGAGGAGCCCAGAATTTTCTGGTCTCCCCCCATATGATGTGTGTGGGGTATTCTGTAGTGTTGTTTACGTATACAAAAACTCACGAGTAAAAATATTTCTAAAAATTCATACTTAAGACTTAGCGCGTTAACCACTTGATACTACCACGTATTCTTTGGGAGGATAACTTGTCATATCTCGGTGGGGTTTTGAAACCACTTGTCATGTCCCTGTTGTCATGTCCCTGTTGGGTTCCACTGAGCTACCGGGACAGACTAACACTCACCTGTTGCACCGACGTCTACGATTAAGACGACTAAAGTCCCATTATTCCAGCAGTAAGCCCAAGACATATTATTATGTGGTAATAATTCCAAATGGGAAGATAACTTGTCATGTCCCTGTTGGGTTTCGAACCCACGACCTCTGGAATCTCTGGATTCACAGAGTGCCGCCTTTACCACTGAGCTACCGGGACAGACTAACACTCACCTGTTGCAGCGACGTCCACATTGACAGAGACACCAAATGTTTGATGGAGTCTCGAATGAGTTTCTCCTCCATGCTGTTGAAGCAGTGGTTGAGAAAAACGACAAGAGCTGTATGTTCCGACATCATTACACCGGAGGTTTTCAGGGAGGTCTGCAGAACATGGTTGAAGAGGCCGGGGAAGTGGTCCGGATGCTTCCTGAATATCTGAGGGAAAAGAGAAAAAATGGTAAAAGAGATAGTAAAGAGGGAAAAATTCAATGTAAATGGGATGTATTGTGTCTGTTCCGGTAGTTCAGATGTAAAGGCTCCACTCTGTGAATCCAGAGGTTCCAGAGGTCGTGGGTTCGAAACCCATCCGGTACATGACAAGTTATCCTCCCATTTGGGATTTTTGCCACATAATAATATGTCTTGGGCTTACTGCTGGATTGTTGGGACTAAATAGTCCTAATCGGACAGTATAAATAAGGCGATATAATTATTATTGTGTCACTTCTCGCCCATCAGAGGGGAGGCATACTACAGGATGGATAAGCTACAACACAGACAGCAAACGTCTACAGCAGCTGCTAATTCATGGATACAAATTCAAAAAGGTTGTATTCTTTTGTATTACTTATATTTCCTTTAAATTAACCCAGCCTGAGTGGGTCCGGGAATAGCCTGCATCACGAGCGTGGGATAGATTTCAATTGTCACCCACCCAAGTCCTAAGCCCCTGGACGCTCATTTTCAGGACAGAAACGTTAACTGGTGTTGGTGTATTCAATATGCCATCAACGCTGGCCAATGCTCTCCTTGATGTATAGTAATAATGTTTATTATTACATGCTTTTTCTTTTTGTTTGTTCCTTCTCATGTAGCCAATTCCGAATTTCGTGTTTCCACTGTGGCACAACCAGGGCTGCGGAGTCGGAGCCGGAGCCGGAGCTAAGGAGCCGGAGCTTAACATTTTTTGGTCTGAAGGAGCCGGAGCTGGAGCCGGAGCCAATTATTTTAGTAAAGAGGAGCTGGAGCCGGAGTCGGAGCCAAATTTTCAAAAACTTGGCTCCGCATCCAGCTCTGACTTAAAAATGAATTACTAGTATTTCCTCTCTGAAAAAAGTTCCATGAGATTTTTGATGAAGCCCTAAATGTGCTATGCAAACCTATGAACAAAATTTTACTCGTTTAAGCACAAACTTATTCAATATTGACCAATTAGATATCATTTTTTTTTTTTTTTTTTTTTCTCAAAAATAATGAGTGGTTTTTTTTTATTTATTATTATTATTACCTATTAAAAATAAATAACACTACTCCACCACATCCACTATTCCAGCACCATCCTCAAATCTAATGTAAATAATGTTCTTATGTACAATAAAATACAATACAAAATCTAAAATGTACCTAAGAGTTATTAATTTGTGATTTAATGGTTCTAGATAAGGGGAAAAGTTATAGAACATAATGTAAGTGTTTAAACACATTTTTCGATACAACCAATGATAGGTATTCAGTTTATACTAATATATACATTTTGTATTCAAATAAGATGCACATTACTGGAGCCAGGAGCCGGAGCCGGAGCCAGTTTTTTTTCTCTTAGCTCCAGGAGCCGGAGCTGGAGCCGGAGCTAGAAAATAATACAAAGAGAAGCTGGAGCCGGAGCCGGAGCTCAAATTTTTTCCGCAGCTCCGCAGCCCTGGGCACAACACACTCTGATTGGTTATTGCATTCAAATCAACCAACCTGAGCGCGTGGTGTGACAGTTGAAAAGGAAATTTTTAGATTATGAGAGTCAAAAGTTTTTGTGGAATGGGCTACTGCTATACTTTTTGGGATAGGATAATTTATATCTGAAAAACTAGATTATATCTCACCTCCCAAGCGTTCACTCTCTCGCGAAACTTTTCATTGATCATGCATACAATGGACATGAGATGGGCATGGGATGACACATCCGTTTTGTAGTTGGGCCATAGGTAGTTCTCGAGATACTGGCTGAACTCCAGCATCATGATCCGACGAATGGCAAAACTGAAACCGATTAAATACACAAATGAAATATTATAAACAAAAAAATAGTATAGGTACTTGTAGCCCATTTTAGAAACACTCTCTACTCTCAAAAACTCCAAGTCTCTGTTTCAACTGTCACACAATACACTCTGATTGGTTGTTGCGTTCAAATTAACCAATCAGAGTGCATTCTGTGATAGTTGAAAAGAAGCTTTGGATAATTATCTTATATTATAAAATGATTCGTTTGTGTGTGTGTATGTTTGTCCTCGTAAAACTCGAGAACCACAGGTCGGGTTGAGCTGATATTTCGCATAGTTACTGATGACAGGCTTTTTGGCATTATGCACTTTCAAAAAATGAGCTTTTCAATGAGCTTATTGAAGTACTGCCATATCTCGCGTATTAATCGCGAAGTAAACAGCTGATTGAGCTGAAATTTAGAGTAGTTCCTAATGGCAATGTAAAACAGATTTTCAACTTTGTCTATTTTTTAAATGTTGAGCTTTTTATACCAATATCAGACGGTCCCCTTTCACTGTACATCTACGAATTAGTTGGGAAAAAATTATGAACGATGCTTTTTTGAGTTTGTTAGAGTCCATAGATGATGTTTCCAAAAAAAAAAAAAAATCTTCAAAACTGAAAAATCTTTTCTTTACAAAACGCAGTTCAAACACTAGACTACACAGTTTTTACTGAGAAAATCAAGAGGGAAGAGAACAAAAAAAAAAACAATTCCAAAAAGTACAGAAACAAAATCATAGAATGCAGCACTGGTATTTTCAAAATCAATTGATGTCCCTGAGCAAGGACAAATTCAGTGAAAGAGTTAACAGGCCTCTGTAATGAAAATTCTTGGAATCACTAGATAAAGCACAACAGATTTCTTCCAAATATTTTTTCTATCCCCGCATTCTAATAGACAGTGAAAGATACTTCTTTTTACATGAAAAAAACCATTTCACAAAATTTCCCCTCCTATAGCCATTTCTCCCCATTATACCCATTTTCTCCCTCAATACCCAGACTACCCCAACAGACCCTATTGAACTACATATTTATATAATACAAAAAATCCTTAACTATAGTTCAATATGTAAAAAAAATAATGTACATTTTTGCACTAAATGGGACAAAAAATTGTTAAGTGACTGTATTATTGGATTTGCCAAGATATATTACAATACCTTATTCTTTAATTTAACAATTTCTTATTCTTTTATCATGGAAAATTAAAATTACCTATGAATTAATTACAGGTCAGCCATTTCAGCCAAGGCCTCTATAGACTCACCTGCGCCGCAGGCCTAGCTGCAATGTAACTAGTTTGTTATGAAGTTCATATCCAATTAATATGTAATGTAATATTTTACATAAAACTAAGATTCTTTTAATATTTTATATTACATATGGAGATTTGGAGATTATGAGAGTGAGAGTGCTTTCTTGAAAAAAGGTCTTGCCTTCATTCCAGAAATCACTCTCACTCTCATACTTGTAATATTGCAGTAGCTGCCACATTAAAATTGTGAAGACATGCTTGCTTCATCACAAATATTGTACCTATATGATAGTATTATAATTAAACAACAATAAACAAAATTTCTCACTTGGATCCAATGATTTCAGTTTTGTAGATCTGTGTGACAATATTCTCATCATATGGGAGATGAGAGCCTTCTGTGTGTGGTGCCCAGTACTTGCCAGCAATCTGAAAAATAAATTAGAGCAATATTTGAATTAATAAAGTTGAGCAGTCATTTGTGATCAAGGGTTAAACACGTATGAGACAGCCTGCCCACCAGTGGGTCACATGTTTTTTTTCAATTTCCCTTGTAACGTGACCCACCTGTGGGCACAAATAATGCTATGATTAATATATTTTGGTACTTGCCCACCCCAGAGGATAGTTTTTACCAGGTGGAATTTTGAAAATCAATTCAGGTCAAAAGATATGGCCTTTTTACTGTAACCTCTTTTTTGTGATTTTCCGCATATAGGTCTTGAGTATTTTTTACCTATAAAGGTACTAAATTTGGCTGTCAGCGTCAGAATCATCAACACTATCAGCACTAAAATTATCATCTAGATTCTTAAAAACCCCTTCAATCTGATCTTTTTTAATTATTTTATTATTGTCCGTCATATCTGTAACATAAAACAAACTAACATATAGCACAAACTCCTCTAAATTTTAAATTTTAGAGGAATATTATTGTGACCCACCCGTGGAACACGCCGTCCTGGAAAGCTATTTTAATCCATGGGACAGCGTGCCCACTAGTGGGTCACAAAATAAAATTGCAAACAATAAACGTTCTGAAGCACCAAATAAAAAAATATTGATATATATCGTGTTTTTACACTAAAAAGTAATCAGTGAAGCAAAAAAATTTTTTGTCATTTTTGGTACACATACCCTAATTTGAAGCTGTCCCAGTGTACAAACTATGGAAAATAGGACTCGTCTCATACGTGTTAATAGAACTAATACAACTAGATTAAAGAGTTCTTATTTCTTGACTATTCAAGTATTCATTTCACTAGTATAATTTACAGTCAAATTTATAATATTATAAAATGGAAGTATTGTGTTTGTTTTTTAAATCCTATTCAAATTTACATTTGTATTTCAATGATAAAATATTATTTTGAACTTGCTACCAAGGGGAAGAGTGCCTCTGACCAACCAATAGTAGAGAATCTGAAACACTCTCCACTCTCTATCATGAAATCTCTTTCAACCATCACACAATGAACTCTGATTGGTTATTCTGTTCAACTTAACCAATCAGAGTGTGTTGTATGACAGTTGATTGGAAATTATGAGAGTGTTGAAAGGGAGATTGGAAATTATAAGAGTCGAGAGTGTTTCTGGAATGGGCTACAGGTATTTATAAACTGGACTGGGCTACAGGTATTTATGAATATGAGATACTCTGTGACCAAAATTTGGGTCAGGAGTGAATCTAGTGATGTCCCCTCTTAACAGCCTTGTTATTCCTGCTGGTCTCAAAAGAATCTTACCTCAGTGATTCTGTCTTTATTAATTTGGTTCACTGTAGGTGCTGAACCTTGTTTTTTCTCAGCTTTCCCTTCGTTCTCCTTCATATTGATTTCTACAGCACAAAACTCTTCCGAAAGTCACAGAAACCTCTGTTACAGTTGAATAATACTCTTAACTAAAGCTAAAATGGCATTATAAACATTTTAACAGCTAATTTCTAACTTTAAACAGTAGTAGTAGTATCTATGAATTATGATTGGGCACCAAGTTCTTCGAGTTCTTTTAACTGAAGATGGCTATTTAAGCTTTATCTTGTTATTATTTGCCCTTTCATTCGCAGGGAACTTAGAAACCTGCTACCCACATTGACCTCACCCAGCCTGGGTTGGGCCGGAATGCCAGCATCACGAAGTCTTCACCTCGCTGGACGTTGCTTAACTTCAGTGATCCTACGAGAACCGGTGCATTCAACAGTTCAACACGCCATCGACGCTGGCTAACTTTAAAGCTTTAAACAGAACCGGAACTTTAACTAACGTCTAACAAAAAAAAACGACCAATGTTTGAAAATTTGAAATTTCGAACCAAAATTTATTTGTTTACAAGTATGGTTCAGAAAATGAACGCTAGAGGGCGCAACCTATGACAAAACTTTTGCCGTATTTTTCTTTCTAACCAAAGTTAAAACGAAACGGGAATAAAATGAACCAAACTGGAAGCAAGTCATTTTTCTTTTGGAAGAGGAAAAATTTCCACTTCAAAAGTTAACCAAAGTGGAAGTAGAAAATTCTTGCTTCCAGTTTTTTACTTTCCTTATCCTATAATAAGGAAAGTATTGTATTCGTCGAAAATTTGACCTACCCAGTTTTTCACATTTCTGGACGAATCATAGCCTCAGGATACCAAAAAAGTTGTTTTCAGCCATTGGTCCGTGCGTCTGTCTGTCTGTCTGTCTATCTGTCTGTCTGTCTGTGAACAGGATATCTCAAGAACGGTAAGAGCTAGAGACTTGAAATTTGGTATGCAAATCAATTTTATACACCAGACGAACCACGAAACTTTTGGTTGAAATCAGCCGCAAAATGCGGCCGCAGGGCCGCAAATATTGGCCGCAAGCGCCGCTTCTATGAATTGGTTAAAGATACAAAAAAAGTTACAGAACAACATTTTCTTAGATTAAAAAAATAATAGGGGTCTCTTATAATCATTTTTTTGATATCTTGAACTTTTTGGACCTCGGCCCCAATTTACCGGTATTTTGGGGGGACCCGCTCAGACTAACTTTTTTATTATTCATCCTAGATGGGGATTGTGACATATCAAATCCAATGATTTTGGGGTGCTGATTACGAATTTGGCTTTGATTTTTAGCTCACTGTTACTTTTGAGTCACCAGTGGCTTTTGGTCCTGTTCCCATCTTAATATATAAATGTCAAAGACACTCACTGACCACTGACTGATCATCGCTCTACAGCCCAAACCGTAAGTCCTAGGAAGCTGAAATTTGGTAGGTAGCTTTGTCTTATAGTCTTGATGTGCAATAA
Source organism: Bactericera cockerelli (assembly GCA_024516035.1). Classification (NCBI taxonomy): domain Eukaryota; kingdom Metazoa; phylum Arthropoda; class Insecta; order Hemiptera; family Triozidae; genus Bactericera; species Bactericera cockerelli. The sequence goes on from CM044958.1 coordinate 21,622,469, forward strand.
GACGGGATTTTTCGAAACTCCCACTACAACACCTGCCATTGACGAAAAAGGATTTTTTGCTTTCACGGCCATGCCTCTACCCGCAAAGCGGGCGACAGCCCGCTAGTTCCTAATATGATAAGGAAAGTCGTGTGATGTTTACACCAGATTTTTTATAGGTTAAGTCCATTGTTTATCTTTAAAAGTAACCAAACGCATTTTTCTTTCACGAATGACCTTGGAAATGGAAATATTTGGAAAAACAGAGTGCTTCCAAAGCCGAACACGGTTGCTTTTATTTTTTTGGATGTCAGCCGAACAGTTCCATTATTCGCGGAATTTTGCTCATGCTTATGTAATACTTATTTTGACACTCATTCTTAACTGTTGGGTAGCGATGCGGTATAAGCATGTCGCTTATGACGTGCGTGTTGAGGGTATGATTTCAAATCATGCTCTCGTCAATTTTTCTTTTTAATTTTTTAAACTGATGTAACATTTTTTTTTTATTAATGATTTTTTCTTTTATTATTATTATAATTTTTAAACTAAAATAATAATTATTTTTATGAGACTTAATGGGCAATGGTAGGGTTAGGTAAAGTTAACATGGTGAACTGTCCTTTATGATCACCAACTTTGTTGGATAGGATGCCTTGGGCGACGGACTTAGCTTAGGTTAGCAACCAGAGTAACAGCGACTCACACTAACCCTGCGGTGATTTTTACTCTGGCTAACCTAAGCTAAGTCCGTCGCCCAAGTCCATCCTATTCAGCCTAAGAAACCTTCTCTTATAATAAATAAATAAATAAAGGACGGTAACAAAAATCGGCCCCACTCTAAAAGAAGGTCTTATTACCCCGGTTTACCATACAAAATTTTATCTTTACCGAAGAAGCCATTCGAAAGTTATTCAGGGGTTTCCAGACTTTTGCCCCACCCTGTATATACAAAATTTCATCAATTTTGAAGAATCCGTTCGAGAGTTATCGCGGAACAGACACACAAAAACACAGACAGACAGACAAAAGAACTCAAAATCATCCAGTCTGCGAGTTAAAACACAACCTCACTTAGTGAGGTTGAGAGGTTACTTCGCTCCCTCACTGTAGGTAAAATTCTAGGACCCCAATGAACTTGTATACAAATTTTCATCGATTTGACGAATCCATTCGCAGAAGAGACAGACAAGAATACATATACATACAGACAAACGAAAGCCAAATCGTCCAGTATGCAAGTTAAAAAAGAACCTCACTTAGTGAGTTCGCTTCACTCCCTCACTGTGTTCGGTTAAAAATTCTAGGACTCCAATATTTATGTATACAAATTATCATCAATTTTGGATTCCTTTCGAGAGTTTTCGCGGAACAGACGCACAAAAAAAAATAGACAGACAAAAGAAAGCCAATTTCATCAATTTTGAAGAATCCGTTTGAGAGTTTTCGCGGAACAGACACACACACAGAAACACAGACACACAAATAGACAAACAAACGAAAGCCAAGTCGTCCAGTATGCAAGTTAAAACAGAACCTCACTTAGTGAGGGCACTTCGCTCCCTTCGCGAAATTTTGAAGAATACGTTCAAGAGTTAACGAGGAACAGACAGACAGACCCACAGAAACACGCACAGACAGATAAAAGAAAGCCAAATCGTCCAGTATGCAAGTTAAAAAAGAATCTCACTTAGTGAGGGCGCTACGCTCCCTTACTGTGTTCGGTTAAAAAATCTAGGATTCCAATGAACATGTATACAAAATTTCATCAATTTCGAAGAATCCATTCGAAAGTAATTGCAAATAAAGAGATAGACAGACATACATACAGACAAACGAAAGCCAAATCGTCCAGTATGCAAGTTAAAGAGAACCTCACAGAAGGTCGCTTCGCTACCTCACTGTAGGTAAATTCTAGGACCCCAATGAACTTTATACAAAATATCATCAATATTGAAGAATCCGTTCGAGAGTAATCGCGGAACAGACAGACGCACAGAAACATAGAAACACAGACAGACAGACAAACGAAAGCCAAATCGTCTAGTATGCAAGTTAAGAAAGAACCTCACTACACGAGGGCGCTTCGCTCCCTTACTGTGTTCGGTTAAAAATTCTAGGACTCGAATGAATATGTTTACAAAAGTTCATTAATTTTGAAGAATCCGTTCGAAAGTGATCGCGGAACACACAGACAGACGCACAGAAACACAGACAGACGGACAAACGAAAGGCAAATCGTCTAGTATACAAGTAAAAAGAGAACCTCACTAAGTGAGGTCGCTACGCTCCCTCACTGTGTTTGGTTAAAATTCTAGGATTCCAATGGACATGTACCTATACAAAATTTCATCAAGTTTGAAGAATCCATTAGAGAGTTATCGCGTAACAGACATACACACACACAGAACACATAGATACAGAAACAGACAAACGAAAGCCAAATCGAACACTTTGCAAGTTAAATCCGAATCTTATGTGTTCGGTTGGTTAAAGAATATTACATTTATTAGGGCATATACTGTAACTGTCCAATATCTCCCCCTCATATTCCTATAATACTTATGCTGCTATATTAAGTGGCAATATATTATAGTAGCGATTAGGGCAGATGTATCATGCAAAGAAAAAAATATACATGTTATACAAGACAACATAAAGTAAAAATTAACATGCAAAAAATAAGAAACTTAACACTAGCAGTTACCCTGACAGGTCAGTATTATCGATGTGGACGAAATAGTCCAGGTGGACGAGGTGGTCTGGGTGGACGAGGTGGTCTGGGTGGACGAGGTGGTCTGGGTGCCAGTTGGATGTGTGGATTGAAATTAGTTCTGAAACAAACAAACAAAAGCCAAGAATACAACAGTACAATGTCATGGAAAAAGAAAATCTACATAAAATAAAAGTATAAAAAAAAAGGTACTACCTATTTTAAAGAGAAAACCGAAGCACGCAACAAAGTGAAATCAAAAAAAAGCAGCAAGCGATAATACGCGATGTAACTAGTATAATCTTGTACTATCGCTTGACTCGCTTGTAAGATGGGTGTTGGGTTGTAGCCTAACACTACAAACCAAAACCTTCTGCGTTTAAAAAAAAATATACTATCAATAGTATGCAAAAAAAAAGACAAATATAACCTTGAACACGCACAAAGTATAAAAACATAATCCTTAAACTTAACAGAGGTCCTTGTGATCAGGGTTGTTTTGATGGTCGATGTGTTCTGGTTGGGCTGGCTTGATTGGGTGGGCTGGGTATTCGGGTGGGCTGGGTAGGTCGAACGCGCTGGATGCCAGTTGGCTGGGTAGATTGAAATTATTTCTGAAACAAGCAAACAAAAACTAAGAATGCAACAGTAAAAAATCAAAAAAAAAGAAATCTACAAAAAAACAATAAATAAATGGGTACAATTTTGAATAGAAAACACAGAAGCACGCAAAAATAGCAATCAAAAATTTATCAAACGATAAAAAGCGATAATACGGGATGTAACTAGTATAATCTCGTACTATCGCTTGTAAGATGGGTGTTGGGTTGTAGCCTAACACTACAAACCAACACCTTCTTCGTTAAAAAAATCTTTTAATAGCATGCAAAAAAAACAAGACAAATAAAACATTGAACACGAACAAAGTATTAAAACATAATCCTTATACTTAACAGAGGACTTGGTGGTCTGGATGGACGAGGAGGTCTGGGTGCCAGTTGGATCTGTGGATTGAAATTAGTTTCTGGGTGGACGAGGTGGTCTGGGTGGACGAGGTGGTCTGGGTGCCAGTTGGATGTGTGGATTGAAATTAGTTCTGAAACAAACAAAAAGCCACGAATACAACAGTACAATGTCATGGAAAAAGAAAATCTACATAAAATAAAAGAATTGAAAATAGGTACTATTTTGAAGAGAAAACCGAAGCATGCAACAAAGTGAAATCAAAAAGCGCAGCAAGCAATAATACGCAATGTAACTAGTATAATCTCGTACTATCGCTTGTAAGATGGGTGTTGGGTTGTAGCCTAACACTACAAAGCAAAACCTTCTGCGTTAAAAAAAATATACTTTTAATAGCATGGAAAAAAAAAGACAAATAAAACCTTGAACACGCAAAAAGTATAAAAACATAATCCTTATACTTAACAGAGGACTTGGTGGTCTGGGTGGACGAGGTGGTCTGGGTGGACGAGGTGGTCTGGATGTGTGGATTGAAATTAGTTCTGAAACAATAAAAAAAACAAAAAACCAACAATCAAATGCAACAGTACGAAAATATGGAAAAAGAAAATCTACATAAAATAAAGGTATAGTAATAAGGAAAGTAAAAAAAAGGGACTATTTTGAAGAGAAAACACAGAAGCATCCAGCAAAGAGAAATAAAAAAAATGCGACAAGCGATTATACGGGATGTAATTAGTATTATCTCGTACTATCGCTTGAAAAATGAGTGTTCGTTTGTAGCCTAACACTAAAAACCTCTGTGTTAAACACTCTCTGTGTTTAAAAAAATACTTTTATGAGCATGCAAAAAAAAAGGCAGATAATATGAAAACATAATACTTAAACTTAACAGAGGACTTGGTGGTCAGGGTTGTCTTGATGGTCGAGGTGTTCTGGTTGGGCTGGCTTGATTCGGGTGGGCTGGGTGTTCGGATGAGCTTCGTCATCGGGTGGGCTGGGTAGATCGAACGGGCTGGATGCCAGTTGGCTGGGTAGATTGAAATTATTCCTGAAACAAGCAAACAAAAACTAAGAAAGCAACAGTACAAAATCATAAAGAAAAGAAATCTACAAAAAACAATAAATATAAAAAATACGTACAATTTTGAATAGAAAACACAGAAGCATGAAAAAAAAAGATGGTAACAAAAAATTTATCAAACAATAAAAAGCGATATTACGCGATGTAACTAGTATGATCTCGTACTATCGCTTGTAAGATGGGTGTTCGGTTGTAGCCTAACACTACCATCCAACACCTTCTTAGTTAAAAAAATACTTTTAATAGCATGCAAAAAAAAAACGACAAACAAAACATTGAACACGCACAAAGTATTAAAACATAATACTTATACTTAACAGAGGACTTGGTGGTCTGGGTAGACGAGGTGGTCTGGGTGGACGAGGTGGTCTGGGTGCCAGTTGGATGTGTGGATTGAAATTAGTTCTGAAACAAACAAACAAAAGCCAAGAATACAACAGTACAATGTCATGGAAAAAGAAAATCTACATAAAATAAAAGTATAAAAAATAGGTACTACCTATTTTAAAGAGAAAACCGAAGCACGCAATAAAGTGAAATCAAAAAAAAGCAGCAAGCGATAATACGCGATGTAACTAGTATAATCTTGTACTATCGCTTGATTCGCTTGTAAGATGGGTGTTGGGTTGTAGCCTAACACTACAAACCAAAACCTTCTGCGTTTAAAAAAACTATACTTTTAATAGCATGCAAAAAAACAAGACAAATATAACCTTGAACACGCACAAAGTATAAAAACATAATCCTTATACTTAACAGAGGACTTGGTGGTCAGAGTTGTCTGCCTGGTCGATTGGCGTGGGTTGGGTGCTTGGTTTGGATTGGGCTGGGCTGGGTGCTCGGGGTGGATTGTGTGCACTGTGAGATGCTCTGGGTTGGACTAGTTGCTCGGGGTGGGTGCTCATGGTGGACTGGGTAAATTGGAGGGGATAGGTAGATTTAAATTATTCCTGAAACAAACAAACATAAAACTAAGAATGCAACAGTACTAAATCATAGAAAAAGAAAATCTACAAAAAAACATTGAATATAAAAAATAGGTAGTATATTGAAGAGAAAACACAGAAGCAAGCAACAATATAAACTTCAAAAATGCAACAAGCAATAACAAGCGATAGTATGCGATGTAACTAGTATTATCTCGTACTATCGCTTGTAAGATGGATGTTGGGTTGTAGCCTAACACTACAAACCAACACTCTCTGCGTTAAAAAAATATACTTTTAATATCATGCAAAAAAAACAAGACAAATATAACATGGAACACTTAGAAAATATGAAAACATAATACTTAAACTTAACAGAGGAACTGTTGGTCTGGGTTGTCTGGCTGTGCAAGGTGTTCTGGTTCGGCTCGCTTCATTGGGTGGGCTGGTCGGTTGGCGAGGGCTGGGTGCTCGGGGTGGACGAGGTGGTCTGGGTGGACGAGGTGGTCTGGGGGGACGAGGTGGTCTGGGGGGACGAGGTGGTATGGGTGCCAGCTGGATGTGTGAATTGAAATTAGTTCTGAAACAATAAAAAAAACAAGAATGAAACAGTACGAAATTATGGAACAAGAAAATCTACATAAAATAAAAGTATAATAAGGAAAGTAATAAATAGGTACTATTTTGAAGAGAAAACCGAAGCATGCAACAAAGTGAAATCAAAAAGCCCAGCAAGCCGTAATACGTGATGTAACTAGTATTATCTCGTACTATCGCTTGTAAGATGGGTGTTGGGTTGTAGCCTAACACTAGAAACCAACACCTTCTTCGTTAAACAAATATACTTTTAATAGCATGCAAAAAAAAACAAGACAAATAAAACACTGAACACGCACAAAGTATTAAAACATAATACTTATACTTAACAGAGGACGAGGTGGTCTGGGTGCCAATTGGATGTGTGGATTGAAATTAGTTCTGAAACAAACCAAAAGCCACGAATACAACAGTACAATGTCATAAAAAAAGAAAATATACATAAAATAAAAGTATAAAAAATAGGTACAATTTTGAATAGAAAACACAGAAGCATACAAAAAAAAGGAATCAAAATTTTTTGAAGAGAAAACCGAAGCATGCAACAAAGTGAAATCAAAAAAAGCAGCAAGCGTTAATACGCGATGTAACTATAAGTATCATCTCGTACTATCGCTTGTCAGATGGTTGTTGGGTTGTAGCCTAACACTACAAACCAAAACCTTCTGCGTTAAAAAAAATATACTTTTAATAGCATGCAAAAAAAAGACAAATAAAACCTTGAACACGCAAAAAGTATAAAAACATAATACTTTTACTTAACGGAGGACTTGGTGGTCAGGGTTGTCTGCCTGGTCGATTTGCGTATTCTGGGTGCTCGGGGTGGTCTGGGTGGACGAGGTGGTCTGGGTGGACGAGGTGGTCTGGGTGCCAATTGGATGTGTGGATTGAAATTAGTTCTGAAACAATCAAAAAGCCACGAATACAACAGTACAATGTCATGAAAAAAGAAAATCTACATAAAATAAAAGTATAAAAAATAGGTACTATTTTAAAGAGAAAACCGAAGCATGCAACAAAGTGAAATCAAAAAAAGCAGCAAGCGATAATACGCGATGTATCTAGTATAATCTCGTACTATCGCTTGTAAGATGGGTGTTGGGTTGTAGCCTAACACTACAAACCAAAACCTTCTGCGTTAAAAAAAAAATATACTTTTAATAGCATGCAAAAAAAAACAAGACAAATATATAACCTTGAACATGCACAAAAACATAATACTTATACTTAACAGAGGACTTGGTGGTCAGGGTTGTCTGCCTGGTCTATTGGCGTGGGTTGGGTGCTTGGTTTGGATTGGGCTGGGCTGGGTGCTCGGGGTGGATTGTGTGCTCTTGGTGATCGGGTGGACTGGGTGCTTGGTTGGACTAGTTGCTCGGGGTGGGTGCTCATGGTGGACTGGGTAAATTGGACGGGATGGGTAGATTTAAATTATTCCTGAAACAAACAAACAAAAAACGAAGAATGCAACAGTACTAAATCATAGAAAAAGAAAATCTACAAAAACATTGAATATAAAAAATAGGTAGTATTTTGAAGAGAAAACACAGAAGCAAGCATCAATATAAAATTCAAAAATGCAACAAGCAATAACAAGTGATAGTATGTGATGTAACTAGTATTATCTTGTACTATCGCTTGTAAGATGGATGTTGGGTTGTAGCCTAACACTACAAACCAACACTCTCTGCGTTAAAGAAATATACTTTTAATATCATCAAAAAAAAAAAAACAAGACAAATATAACATGGAACACTCAGAAAATATGAAAACATAATACTTAAACTTAACAGAGGAACTGTTGGTCTGGGTTTTCTGGATGTGCAAGGTGTTCTGGTTCGGCTCGCTTCATTGGGTGGGCTGGTCGGTTGGCGAGGGCTGGGTGCTCGGGGTGGGCTGGGTGGACTGGGTGGACGAGGTGGTCTGGGTGGGCTGGCTCGATTGGTTGAGCTGGCTTGATTGGGTGGGCTGGTCGGGGTGGGCTGGTGATCGGTAGGGCCTGGTTGCTCGCGATGGGCTGGTTGCTCGCGATGGGCTGGGTACCAAGTGCTGGGTAGATTGAAATTAGTTCTGAAACAAAAAACAAAAAAAAACAATAATGAAAGAGTACAAAATCATTATGAAAACAAAACCACAAAATAAAACAATTTAAGGAAGTTAGGAACTGGTGCTCTCAACACGCCATTGAAGCTGGCTTTGTAATAAATTACTCCAATAGAAAGGAATACTGTTCAAAAAAATGGGACATTTTTTTTTTTTTACCGAATCAAGACACGCCTTGAAGTCCATAGCTGAACCTAAGCTAAGAAATGCCCTCCAACCAAGCACAGCACACTATAGCCCGTGCAAGTTTTTTTTTTAAGACAGCGTATTTCGCGTGTTGAATGCACAGTTTCTCGTAGAATCACCGAAGTTAACCAACGTTCAGCGAGGTGAAGACTTCGTGATGGTGGCATTCCGGCCCAACTCAGGCTCGATAAGGTCAATATGGGTGGCAGGTCTGTTAGTTTCCTACGCATGGAGGGTAAAACCCCCGTCGTGTTTGACCGTGCAGTTGAAAAGCGACGTTACTAAAAAAAAAAACCTGTTTTATAATTTGGCCCTTACTGTCAGTACAAGACATGGTCCCATTATACCAGCTGACCTCCATGGCTCAGTGAGAGCATTTGATTTTGACTCGGAGGTTGCGGGTTCGAATCCCGTAAAACACCAAAAGTTAAACAAAGCACCTTTCTATTTGAGTAATTTGTTACTATGGCACTAAGCCAGCTTCGATGGTGCGTTGAATGCACCGGTTCTCGTAAGATCACCAATGTTAAGCAACGTCCAGCGAGGTGAAGACTTCGTGATGAAGACCTGGCATTCCGACCGAACCCAGGCTGGGTGAGCTTAATGTGTGTAGCAGGTTTGTGTGTCTCCTTTGAATGGAAAGTAACACCCCCGTCATGATATGACCATGAAATTGAAAGCGATGTTAAACCCAAATTACAAAAAAATTGTTACAAAGACGTTAAAATAATATCTAACAATAAAAAATCTATGAGTATGTACCAGGTGGTATTTGAACTTGGAGTTAACCGAATTTTCGATGAATTGCTTAGGGTAAAACACCCGTCGTGCTATGACCATGCAGTTGAAAACGAAGTTTAAAAAATCTGGTGTAAACATCACACGACTTTCCTTATCTCCCAAAAAGGAGTCGAATTCCGCCACTGGTGACTGAACGGTAACAGATAACTAAAAATCAATGCCAAATTTGTGATCAGCACTTCAAAATCATTTAATTTGAATGTCACAACCCCCATCTAGGATGAATAATAAAAAAGTCCAATCGGGTCCCCCTACAATACCGGTAAATTGGGGCCGGTTTCCAAAAAGTTAAAGATATCAAAAAAATGATCAGAGTGAACCCCTATTATTTTTTTAATTTGAGAAAATGTTGTTCTCTAATTTTTTTTGTATCTTTAACCAATTCAAAGAAGCGGTGCTTGCGGCCAATATTTGCGGCCCTGCGGCCGCAGAATGCGGCCGATTTCAACCAAAAGTTTCATGGTTCGTCTGGTGTATAAAATTAATTACCATACCAAATTTCAAGTCTCTAGCTCTTACCGTTCTTGAGATATCCTGTTCACACACAGACACACACACACACAGACACACACACACACAGACAGACGCACGGACCAATGGCTGAAAACCACTTTTTTGGTATCCTGAGGCTATGATTCGTCCAGAAATGTGAAAAGCTGGGTAGGTCAAATTTTCGACGAATACAATACTTTCCTTATTATAGGATAAGGAAAGTAAAAAATTAACATAGAACATTTGAGACGTGCTTTTCACCCTCTTTCCCTTGAAACTCAGAAATACCCACGACCTCAACCAGCTTCGGTTGGGCCACGAATAGGTGCCTCAATATTATTTCAGCATCTCGAAGGTTGGAATTAGTGTGGTCACCTAGTCCTGGCTTGCTAAACTTCAGTGACCTTGACTAGAACCGGGCCTGGCTTGCTAAACTTCAGTGACCTTGACTAGAACTGGGCCTGGCTTCCTAAACTTTAGTGACTTTGACTAGAACTGGGCCTAGCTTCCTAAATTGCAGTGACCTTGACTAGAAATGGGCCTCATTTCAGAACGCTTCCTTACCCTCATAATCCACAAATATCCCTTTCAACTACCAAACAACACTCTAATACTCTGATTGATTTATTTGAATGATATTTGACGGTTAAAAGGGAGATTTAGGGATTTGAGAGTGAAAATGTTTTCTGGAAGTCTTAACGTGCCCCATTTCTTTAACATATCTTAGCGTTATTCACAGTACAGATTTTATGTCTTTATTTATTTATTTTTTATTTATTTTTATAAATTAACGGGTTTCCCCATTTTTACATAATATGCTATCTATAAATAACTTAAATAATTATCTTTAATTTGTTGCAAAGAGTGATAAAAAATGTCTACGTCACTCCTAGTAAAAAATGTGTTCCCTGTTACCATTAACCTATTCATTGGACAGTTTTGGCTAATATTCGTAGAATAGGTGTCTGGGGTAAAGAGGTTTTGATTTCTAATGTTTCTACAGTTGATTCGAAAATTAATGTGTTCTAGGAGTTCAGGACAATTTATTTGATTTCTCAGAATTTTGGTTAGGAATAGGATGTCGAGGAGTTCTCTGCGCGATTGAAGAGAAATTATTTTTGTATTACCTAGTGTCATAATATCAGTATAGTTGTGATTCTCAATCGTGACACCGTGTTTGAAGGCGTAGTAACGCAAAAATTTTCTTTGAACTTGCTCTACTTTTCCTATGAGATTTTGGTATTGGGGAGACCAGATGATAGATGCAAATTCCAAAACAGATCTTACCAGTGAACAGTAAAGAATATACACTGTGATCGGATTTCTGAATAAACGAGTATTTCTTATGAGGTAGCTTAGAACGCGGTATGCTTTGTTTACTATGTATGTAATATGTATGTTAAATTTCAGATCTGGTTGGTAGATGACACCTAGGTCTCTTATCTGTGTAACACATTCAAGAGGTCTATCGTTGAGTGTGTAAGTATAGAGGATAGGGTTTTGTTTTCGATGAAAAGTCATTATTTTACATTTTGTGACATTAAGTTGCATTTTATTACACTCAGACCACATTTGTATTTTATTAAGAGCGCTTTGTAATGTATTGCAATCCATGGATGTTGTGACTTTTGTACAGATTCTTAAATCATCTGCATACTGCCAAAACCTGAGTCTATCACTCTCCTGTATAAAGTGGTCTAGATCGTTGCTGTAGATGTCATACAGGAGTCCTGAGAGGTGACCACCTTGAGGACATCCTGATGGGACATCGAACGGCGCAGATAGGTGTTCATGGAACGTTGGAGTAGAGGACGTTAGGTAGGAGTCGGCATCGTTAGTATAGAGATAAGAGTTTCTATTATATTTCACTATCTGTTGTCTGTTTGAAAGCATGTTGAGTAACCATTGAAGCAAAGGCGGTCTGACACCTAAAGCTTCAAGTTTAGTGATAAATATATTAATATTTAATTTATCAAAGGCGCGGCTGTAGTCAAGATAGCATACATCTAACTGACTGCCGCTTTCGACAGACTCCATGGCATATTGAGTGAAAAGCGTAAGGTTAGATATTACAGATTTATTTTTTATAAAACCATGTTGGTTCTTGTTTATTATGTGACCTAGTGCGTCTTGTAGCTTGTCATGCACCAATGCCTCAAATAGTTTAGGCAGTGCAGACAGTTTGGCAACTGGGCGGTAGTTTTCTATATTAGAGCTATCGCCAGATTTCAAAAGGGGTGTGATATAGGATACTTTCCAGGTAGTTGGAAATGTACCCTCGGCAAGTGATCTGTTGAAGATAATGTGTAGGGGAGTTACAAGAGAGCTAGCACAATTTTTTAAAATACACGAAGGTATTTTATCAGGACCACTGGAAGAGATGTTTTTTAAGCTTTTTAATTTTTGGAAAATAGAATCCTCATTAAGACTGATTTGAGTTAAGGGTGTTAATAAAGTTGACTTTGAGCTGAAATCGAATTTGGACGAGGCCAATTGTTCGCAAGAGTAAACAGATGAAAAGTGATTTGCGTTCGCTGGCAAATTTATCTTTAAGGTAGAAAGCCGGGGCTAGTGTGTTGGTTTTGTTTTTGTTAACGAATTGCCACAGTCTACGAGGATTTTTTTCGAGTAGAGATTCGATCTTCCTCACATGGGCTGAGTACTCACTCTGAGAAAGAGCTTTACATCGCTGTCTTAGATCATTGAATATATTGAGAAAATTTTGTTTCTTTGTTTGCTTAAAGTTTTTGTGAGCTATTTTTTTTTTCCAAGATTAAGTTTTTCAGCTGGGGACTCATCCACTCTGGAAACTTAAAGTTAGATATTTGTACCTGAGGTACATGTAGATTAATAAGTCTCGTTATCTGAGAGTAAAACTCAGTGATGACGTCATCTAGTGATGAGTAGTTATCTAATGTTTCTACCCAATTAATGTCACTAAGCGCTTGATTTAGTAATATGTAGTTTGCTTTTTTGAAACATTGATAAGTAATAGGTGAAATATTAGAAGTAGCAGTTTGTCTCTTTATTTTCTTAATATTGAGAAGAACATGAAGGGGCGGGTGGTAACCGTCCACATTAACCAGTGGCTCGGCGCATAGCGTGACGTCAATGTTATGCGTGTCAGAGAGGACGAGATCAAGGATGTTGCCGTCCTGGTTTGGAACTTCATTTTTCTGAGTTAAGTTATGGCAAATAATAGCATTCTTCAGACACTCAGCTTGTCTGTTAGGTAGCGGGTCAATAGATGCCGCATCCCAATTTACCCTACCAATATTGAAATCGCCGAATATTAGCAGGTGAGAAGAGTGATGTGTTTGGCTAATTTCCTCAAGGGATTCAACAAAAGACTCGTAGGTGTCTACTGGTGCCCTCGGAGGTATGTAGGCACCGCAAATTATGTATTTGATTTTTTTAATGGAGACCGAGACAAAAAGAGTTTCTATATTGTTGTTAGAAATTGTTAAACGTTTTGAAGTTAGAAACCGTCGGATCGCTATAAGTACCCCGCCCCCTCTATTAGAGGACGATGTGAGAGGGTTGCGGTCTTGACGATATATTTGATAGTCACCAAACCCAAGTTCAGAATCGTGAAATTTGTCGTTGAGCCAAGTTTCGGAAAAAATATACACGTCATATGATGATAAAGGTAAGTTACACGTGAGTGTGGTAAGTTTCGTACGTAGTCCACGTACGTTTTGGTAGTAGATTTTTACCTTGTAGGAATCTAGTTGTGGCGGTGACAAAGTAATGAGGTTGTTCAAATTACGACGGTTAGGGTGTTTGTTGAAAGAAGGGAATTTTTTACCTTTATTACTAAGAGGTATTATTGGGACGTCAAAATTTAATGAAAAGGGTGCGTAGCACTGTTATTGTATAAATTTTGATCATAGGTGTAGTTAGATTGAGGATTTTGATTGAAGTTATAGGTACTATTAGTAGGTAGAGGTAAGTTGTAGGTACTATTCGTAGGTATAGGTAAGTTGTAGGTATTATTCGTAGGTATAGGTAAGTTATATGTTGAAGCATTCTGAGAGTAGGTATCCATATTGAAGTTGTTGTCTCTGTGTTGGTACGAGTTATTGTACGGGACTATCCTACCATTAGTATTGTTGTAAGTAACATTAGGTAGGTGTGGGTAGTTTGTGTCATAGCTCGTACAGGGTGTACTATTTGCTTCAGGTTTATTGGAAAGATAAGGTAGTCGGTTGTATGGGGTGTAAGAAGTAGTAGTATCATTTTTATTTTCTTTCCTAGTAAAGGTTCTAGGTTTACGATTGTAGTGAGATGGGGTTCGGTGTGATCCTCTAAAGTTTGTATGTGGGTGTGTGTTGTAGTGTCCCGTTTTCTTTGTGGTATTACCAGAAGAAGGCAGGGTTACAGTGGAAGGAGGAGGATCTGTGGGTAAGGATTCTGAGCTTTCTAGAATTTTATTTGATATATCTTTGCAAAGTTTACCTTTTCCTGATTTGTTTAGGTGAATCAGATCAACATAGTCCCAGTTATCAACAATTACTTTGGGATCGTAAGTTGTGACGTTTGCGAAATCTTTTACAAAATCAGTAAGATTTAAATTAACTTTTTTGATGTGTAGATTCAGCCTCGGATCGTCGAAACGTTCCGGTACTAGCACAAAATGAATACGTTGAGATGCTGAAAAATTATCAAATATTTTACGCAAAGACTCGCGAATTTCTCTAAGAGGAGTAATTTGGATATCATTAGATCCTACCATTACAATTAAATGTTTACAAGATTTTAATTTACTGTTGCATTTTGATGCAACTTTTTTTTGCCGTGGCACCTGGAAGAACGAGTTGCTCAAGATGAAAGGTGTCAGGCAGCTGTTTCTGTAGCGCATTCTTCAGGTTGCGGGCATGGCTGTCCCCGATGATGAACACGTCCAATGACTGCTGCTGCGGGTGCTCATCCTGCTGAGGGGTTGTGGAAGGATCTGCTTGGTTGGGATTTGCAGAACTGGTTGTGGGATATAGACCACCCTGTATGTTAGATTTGTTAGAATCGATCAAGTTGATTTTAAGAGATTCCATCTTCAGTTCCAACGAGCCTGTTTTTTCTTTAATATGATCAAGTTCGTCTCGTAATTGATTAGTATTTTGTAGAATTTCATTCTGAGTGGAATTTAGATTTTTAATGGAATGAAAAACTTCATCTATTTTACTACATAGAGCTTGTAGCAAGTGAGAAGTTACTTGGTTGCCAGCATCAATGTGAACTTTGATATTGGTCTCGGCATTATTGATTGAGGAAGAAGTTTTAACTCCATGTTTGTCTATAAGAGCTCGAAAGTCTTTATCTAGTTGGTTGGGTGACTCACCAGAGGGTAGAGGTTCTTTAGTGACGGCTACCTGTTTGTCCGGGTTCTTTTTGCAAGTATCGCATCGCCATTTCAGCCTCTCTTGTGAATCCTTCGCCTTCCAGGAGGTGTTTGAGATTGAGCAGGGGAAGTGGTAGCGGGTGCTGCATCCTTGGCACTTGGTGTATCCAGTTTCAGGTGCGACCGGTTGGTTGCACTTACCACAATCCATTGTGTGAGTGATCAGTGACAGTTATGAATGTGCACTTTTACACTGAAGGGGTTGGTTATCACAAAACTTTAAAAATTAATTATTAATATTTGAAATTAATTTTTCGAAATAATTTACGTAATTTAGGAGTACAATTCTCTCCCAGGTCTTATTGAGAGACCCATGCTTTAGATCAATAAAGGCAATGTCCAACGATATCAAAACTTGGTACGCGACCACCCGAATTCGAATGCTGACAACTTCGTGACCACTCAAATTTAAACCCTCCTTCGTAATACTGGCCTTTTCCGACCCAAACAAGGCTGGGTGAGGTTCATTAGGGTTGCTTATTTGTAAGATTCCAAGGAATAAAAGGTAAACCTCGTCTCGAATGACTTTATTATACAAATAGATATTACAGAAACATTAACCAAATAAAGTAAATCTCAAGGGAATAAGAATTTTATTGGTATATATCATAAGCTCAAGGTGATCTAATTAGGCAACATAAGACCTTTCAATATGTAGATCAACCAATTTTTACTTGAATAAAAATAGATTCATAGGTGTGCTTCTTTATAGCAAGGTTTCTCACTCTCAAAATCTCCAAATCTCTCTTTCTACTGCTAAACAACCCACTCTAATTAGTTTTTTGAACGAAAGTTGAAAGATGAGAGGGAGAAGAGGGAATTTTAAAACTGAGAGTGCTTTCTGAAAGAGCGCCCTCTGGTCACTTTGCACTAAAAAAAATGAATTACCTACCTAGAAATCTAGACATGGTCATTATTTTATTTGGTCCTCAATTGAGTTTTGAGTGTAACCTTCCAACTAGCACAGTATAATTATGTTCCCAGCACTAAAAAGAAGAAAAAGTTAAAAGAATGCGGTTGGTGGAAAAAAGGTGAGAAAAAAAAATAGGATTGAGGTCCTGTAGCCCGTTCCAAAAAACTCTCCACTCTCAAAATCCCCGAATCTCCATTTCAACTGTCACACAACACTCTCTGATTGGTTAATTGGAACACAATTACCTATCAGAATGCGCTGAGTGACGGTTGAAACGAAGATTCGGGGATTTCGAGAGTGGATCCGGCTAATGTTTCTGGAACGGACTACTGATCACTTTACACTTAAAAAAATACCTATCCAGAAATCTATGATAGAAAGAAATGGCAAATTTTCACATGTTCCACAATCTAGTTTGAATGTGACCTTCCAACTAGTACAATACAAGTTCCGAGCACTTAAAAGAAGAAAAAGTTAAAAGAATAACTACTAATAATTATGTTGTATGGAACTTACCTTCTTCTGTAGAAACGCAGTAGCAAAGAATTATGAAAGTTGAAGTTTAAAATCAGTCTTGCCGAAAACTGAAGCACGTTGAAAAATCGTCAGAAGGTGACGCTCTGAAACACGGTGTTGAACGTAGGAGAATCGGAGCACAATTGATTTCGAATAAAATTTTCCAGCAGAGACCCTAAAAGCTCAAACTCAATTCTCGATTCTGATTGGTTGGACTAAAATAACTATTTTCTACCTTATCTAACCCCAGTGGCGTCGCTCCGGGTATTTTTTCTGAACTTTTCAGTAGGTCTAATGAATTTTTTGCATACTATCAATTTATGAAGAAATCTGTAAGAAAAGTTATATACTATGAGACACTTGGTTACTTTTTGTATTTCATATTGCATAACTACAAAGTACAGGCATTCATACAATTTAATGTTCAAGCAAATAAATTCTTACTTTGTGCCTACTTAATCAGGTAATATACTTATTAGATACATTTATATATAATTTGTTTATTAGGTACATACTTGGGCGTACTTAGTTTCATTATACAGTGCAGAGTAATACCTAGTCATAATCGATTTCATTTTTACTACAACATAGAATTTCCTTTAACTTCAACGGTTTAAATCAAATCTATTTTTTGTTCTATTCTCTGGTATTCGGGATCAGTTTCAATCACAAAGCTCCAAAGTTATGACGAGAGCTTACATTTACATGAGCTAGGACCTAGCAGGGGCATCTCGACCCGGCTATCTCTCTCTCCACCTTTGCTCTACCTTTATGTAGGTATTTATCCTCTCTCTCATTACACTAATATGTCTGTGGCTACATGCTTTTTTTTTGTCTGTTTCCATAAGCTTATACGACTTGAAAATAATGTGGATTTTGCCGTCCAGTCTAGAATACTTATTTTCTTCGTGTATTTTCTGCAACACTTGTTCTACACCATATCCAACTTCCTCTCTTTTGTCCAGCATTTTACCCAAGTCAGTAACTCAAACAATAATACTTAACTGCAGCTTAAGAGAAACATTGTAAAAAATAAAGAACCGCACAAAAATAATATAAAATTATTTTCCTTAGAAAATTGAAATTCACCCCGTTTAGATTTTGCAGATACGCCACTGCGAAAATTTTGGCAGAACTTTCTCTACGACGTAAAATGCAGTGGTGTATCCACACAGCACGCCGGGTGTAAAATTAATAAGCACAAGCTGCTGAGTTCAATGAACAGGGGGCTCGATACTTTTTTTTTAACTTAATGATATTTGTGAATCGTAATGAATAGAAGACTGATGCATGATTGGTGATTGATTCAACTTAGTATTTCAACTGGATGGTCATATCACGACGGGGTGCTACCCTCCATTTGCGGGAAACTCACAAACCTGCCACACACATTAACCTCACCCAGCCTGGGTTGGGGCGGAATGCCACCATCACGAAGTCTTCAACTCGCTGGACGTTGTTTGACTGAGGTGATCTAACGAGAACCGGTGCATTCAACGAGCCATCAACGCTGGCTTTGTAACAAATTACCTACTCAAGTAAAAAAGTGCTTTGTTCAACTTTTGGTATTCCAGAAACGTAAGCTTTTCGCTCTGGCCGGGATTCGAGCCCGCAACCTCCGGATCCAAAACCAATGATTTTAATCACTGAGCCATGGAGGTCGGCTGGTATAATGGGACTATCTGTCTTGCACTGATAAAAAGGACAACTATAAATGGGTAGGAAAAAATAATAATATTTTCAATTCAAAATGCTCTCTTAAATTCATTCCTAATAAGTAATCTTAATTAATAAATTACCATCCTACATAACAAGCTCTTTCACCCAGCCATGGCTGGGTGAAAGAGCTCACTTTATTGAGAAACCTGGCAAGAAAGCCTAAAAAAAATATATAATACATCATGTATTATACATGTTCGAAGAAGTACCTAATAATAATTTAGTTTGTCGATAAAATAAAATTCATGCTCCGGCACTGGTCTATGAGGAAAATTTTAAATTTTAGCTTGGGAAAGTTGCAACGACGCAGTTCCCATGAACCTTTTCTTTGACCAAATTCTACCTGCTAGCTACCTTATCGCATGATTTTGGTTTGACCAGGCACGATAGAGGGAAATTCTCACCGCCTGAAAATATCAGGGGAGGGGGCCTGATAAATTGCGCCGTCACTTTTGCTTCCTTCCTCCTTAAGTTTCCCTGGATTGTTCTATTTGTTTTTGATTTCAAGAAGATTATTTTATCTGTACATATTTACTATCTTGTAAGTACTCGAAGTTGTATAGAATTCAACGAAGACTTTGAATTGAAGGGAAAAAAAGTAAAACACACGATTTTTTGAACGTGTTCAAAAAAAGTTCTTGTCTTACTTTCGGTATCGTTTTCCTCATTCTTCTTATGAGTTTTCCAGTCTTCAGGATCGCAGGCTAGCAGCAGAGGACAACTTTTTCATCAAATTGTGTAATGGTGAAGTAGACAGTCCCAAGCTATTGGGACTTGTCACACTTGATTGTCATCGCCGTTTGAGAGGTAAAAAAATCTGGTGTAAACATCACACGACTTTCCTTATCTCCCAAAAAGGAGTCGAATTCCGCCACTGGTGACTGAATGGTAACAGATAACTAAAAATCAATGCCAAATTCGTGATCAGCACTTCAAAATCATTTAATTTGATATGTCACAACCCCCATCTAGGATGAATAATAAAAAAGTTAGTCCAATCGGGTCCCCCTACAATACCGGTAAATTGGGGCCGGTTTCCAAAAAGTTAAAGATATCAAAAAAATGATCAGAGTGAACCCCTATTATTTTTTTAATCTGAGAAAATGTTGTTCTTGAACTTTTTTTGTATCTTTAACCAATTCAAAGAAGCGGTGCTTGCGGCCAATATTTGCGGCCCTGTGGCCGCAGAATGCGGCCGATTTCAAACAAAAGTTTCATGGTTCGTCTGGTGTATAAAATTAATTACCATACCAAATTTCAAGTCTCTAGCTCTTACCGTTCTTGAGATATCCTGTTCACACACACACAGACACACACACAGACAGACGCACGGACCAATGGCTGAAAACCACTTTTTTGGTATCCTGAGGCTATGATTCGTCCAGAAATGTGAAAAGCTGGGTAGGTCAAATTTTCGACGAATACAATACTTTCCTTATTATAGGATAAGGAAAGTAAAAACATTTTATGTCAACAAATGCGCAACTAATTACACCTACTATGCCCCTCTCAACCGAATCCATGGTTTCTTAGTGCGACCCCCTACACTGATTACTTTACATGGAAAGCAAGTATTATAAGCTAAAAGAAATTTTGTATAAAAGTAGACGACTTGATCGTCAACATGATTCAAATTATAGACAGCTGAAAAGTCAATCGATTGTAAAGTGCTGACAAAGTTGTTTACTTGTGTTGGAGTGAAAGTACGAGTGAAAGATTTCTCAGTATGTCTGGTCCTCTCCAACTCAAAGGATACGACCTGGGCGTGTATATGATCCCCTATGTCACTGAATATATTGGTCTGAGGGTTGAGGATGTTCGATAGAGGAAAATTGACAAAAATGTTGTCTATGCACGAACTGGAGCTCTGTGTGACTCTAGTAGGTGTTGTTACTGAGATTTTCAAGTTGAATAGATTATCTACAGAAATGAGTTGTGTTTTATTAGATGAAGAACTAAGCATATCAACATTGAAGTCTCCACACATAATGAGATACTTGAAGCTTTCGAGCTCGAATAAGAGATCTTCGAGACATTTTAATAAGATTTCAAAGTTGGATTGAGGATTGTTAGATCTATCTATGCAGAGTATGGCTACTTCGGAGTCTACAGAGCTCACTGCTGTGTATTCGAAGCTAAACTCTACCGGACGGACGCTTAGGGAGAGGGTCTGTAGCGAGAGCGAATCTTTAACATAGATGGAAACCCCACCCCCTTCGCGAACACTTCGACAGAAGCTGGCAGTATGTGCATAGTGTGGGATGTTGAAGCATGGTGTAGATTGTGCAGATAGCCATGTCTCAGAGAAACATAGAAACATAAGACATCAGGTTCGATATTTTTACTGTGGAGATCATTCAAAAATGATCTCATTCAAAAATGATCTCCACAAGATCACCGCGTGTGCAGGTGCGCTACAGCCAGCGGTCGGCAACCTTTTGAACTACGCGGACCCCTTGCTTATCTCGAAATTTTTTAAGGGACCCCCACATTACAAAGCTAGACATAGAGAGTTAGGGGGAAGTAGGGTACTTCAGACTATTTATGATTCGAGTTCATGAGCTATTTTTCTCCTTCTTTTTTTAAATCCTGAAATGGCTTCGCGGACCCCCGGGGGTCCGCGGACCACAGGTTGCCGACCGCTGCGCTACACCACTCGAGGGTATACTCTTATAATTATAATGGCAATCACCTATTTGGTAAATGGTAAGTATCAGCTCATTGCGATTAACTTTGCGTATTATTGTTCACGCCGACTTTGAAAATAACTCATCCAAGGGTATTAACCTATGGTGATTATCTTCCTGCTAAGTTTTTTTTTTACTTTCCTTATCCTATAATAAGGAAAGTATTGTATTTGTCGAAAATTTGACCTATCCAGTTTTTCACATTCCTGGATGAATCATAGCCTCAGGATACCAAAACAGTTGATTTCGACCATTGGTCCGTGCGTCTGTCTCTCTCTGTGTGTGAACAAGATATCTCAAAAACGGTAAAAGCTAGAGATTTGAAATTTGGTGTGGAAGTTTATTTTATATACCACGCGAACCACAAAACTTTTGGTAAAAAAATATTGACAATGTTCAAGACACTACTATGAACTTTTTATTATTAAAGAGTCGACACTGACTGAATGTAATTAATATAAATAGTTAGATAATGATTACATGGTTGGAATTAAGAGCATTTGCATAATATATTTTAGGTAATTATAAGTAAGGAAGTGATAATATTTCTTTTCATTGTAGTCGAGTTACCGATCAGTTGGTGTCGAGAAGTTAACTCAAGTATTTCCTGAAATTGCTTCGTCATTTTTTAGAAATGAATTTCCGACAGATAATTGTGTTGCTGGTATCTTTAGGTAAGTGCAAACGTATCAATTTTATAAATTGTTCATTTAGGTACGGCAGTTCTTTCCAGCCGTCCAGTCAAATTTCGCCACTGCTAAATATATTTGGAAATTTGATTTTGGCAAGAGGTCAAGAGGTGTTAGTAAATTTAATGTAAAAAGTTTGAAATTTTATACTTAACTTCCGAGAATATTTTAATACGCTATCGGAAGTATTGTGATCGTTTTTGTAAAGATAAAAATATTTTTTGCTCCGATTTTTGACAGACACAAAACTTTGGTTTTGTGTCTGTCTGTTAAATGCGTTTCCTTGTAACGCGCAAATCTTAGAAATAACTGAACGGATTTTAACGAAATTTGGTGACGTATAGTATTAGGAGACGTATAGTATTCGTAGATGGTTCCATTAAATTTGATTTTAACGTCCTGATTTGGCCGGGGTTTTACCCTCCTTTTGCTGGGAATCGTTCCAGCTACCCACATTAACCTCGCTCAGCCTGGGTAGTGCTAGAACAGCAAACCTCACGAGGTAACAGAATTTTCTGTGTGAAAACTCCGACCGGGAATCCAAAATTTCGGACAAAAAAGTGCAAAGTTAAGGTCTTTAACTAGCAGATACAGTTTTTGTTGTTGTTGTTGTTGTAGAATCTAGTAGGTATATAGAAAAAACTGTATAATACCATTTAAAACAAAGTTCAAGAGAATCCGTTAAATAGTTTTGGTCGTTTTGGAGATGAAAGTAATTTAGTAAATAATCTTCAACATAGCGATAGTAAAAAGTCGTTGATTTTTTATTGCCTAGTATACATATACAATGTGAACCAATCATAATGAAGCATTGTGTCCATAATTGGCAGTATATTATTTTTCGATATCGCTAACCGTGTAGCATGAGTCACTAGATCGGCTAGAGTGCTTCATTTTCAGACTTCATGATTATCATTTTTTTGGGTGATTCAATTAAAATGGGACCATCTACAGAACGTTTCCTATTTCCTCCTGAGACCTGAATGTGCTTTTAAAAGTACATAAGACAACTTCACTTCACACTACTATCTTCTCTCAAAAACCGTCGGGAATTTTTGAAAATTCCATGTACTTTTAAAAGTACGCCAGGTCTTAATCAGTACTTTCTGGAATACATGCCAAGGACTCAAGCAGTATCTGTCTTATGTACTTTTAAAAGTACATCCAGGTCTAAATCAGTACTTTCGGGAAAACATGCCCAGGTCTCAGGAGGATATGTGTACAAAATTTCATCGAAATTCGTACAGTAGTAGAAAGGAAAAATGAGCAGGTTCCTAATCCAGTTTTTGATATTTATGACTTCATACGAGTATTTCAAGATTTAGGGCGGAATTAATTTAGAGGTTTTACAAAAACGCCCTTAGAGCGGAATTAATAGACATTTTATAAATACCTCTGTGGCGCTAAGACACGAAATGCGTACTGTGTTAGGATAGGGAAAACCGATGCTTAGCAATGACTTGTGATAAAGAATTTGTCTATTAATTTCGCCCTCAGTGTTCACTCCTATTCGAGGGATACTGAGTGTTTAATTTTCATGCAGATCTGGGTGAAACAATATTGAAAACTTGACGCTTTTTTTGATATTTGCAGCTGCATATTTACGAGGAATTGAAGCTGTTCTCCTTCGAGCACTGAGCGTTGGCAGAAATGAAAATTTGGACGGCAATCCCGTTGCCTCCGCAATCAGAGCCATGACCGGAGCACAGGGCACGTCGCAAGACAACTGGGCGAGAATGCGGAGTCAGCTTAGCAACATGTTGAAGGAGTGGGAGGATACAATGAATGACTTGGATGTGTCGCTGGAAGAGGAGCAGATTGAAGGAGCCAGAGCAGCTAGAGCCAACTTCTCCAGCTTTATTAGGAGACTTCTGGAGGATGGACCCACTCAAGGGGGTGGACTAGAAAATGGTAAGTTGTATTAAAATCTACACAGCCTGAACAGGACGTTTCATCCTAAATAATGAGCCGTATTTTTCTTTCTAACCAAAGTTAACTAAACTGGAATGAAATGAACTAAACTGGAAGCAAGTCATTTTACTTCCGAGAAATTTCTAATGTTAGAAATCGAAGTGTTCGTTTTTGTAAAAATAAAATATTATATTGCTCCGATTTCAATTTTTTTCATATTTTTTCCTGAGCAACTTTGGTTTTGTGTCCGTCTGTCGGTCCGTCGGTCTGTTAAAAATATTCCTTGAAACGCGCAAATCTCGGAAACTACTCAACGGATTTTGATGAAATTTTGCACACATATAGGAGACGTTCTGTAGATGATCCCATTTTAAATTCATCAAATTCGTACAAGCGGTTCTGGGCGAAAGAGACCATGCGCCTGACCACTAACTTTTTACTTAAACGCTTATAACTCGTAAACGGCACACCCGATTTTGATGAAATTTTGTATGTATATGCATATTATTGTTTTACATAGGCTACTTATAATTATTTTACTATAATTCAACTCTGATATTTCAGAAAACCAGAAATTTTGGACAAAAAAGTCAAAAAATAAGGTCCGTGACTTGCCGCTACAGAATTTTTTGTAGAATTTAGAATGTAGGAAAAATGGTATTCTACCATATAAAACAAATTTGAAGAAAATCGGTTAAGCAGTTTCGGAGAAACGAGAGATTTAGTATAAAATCTCAAAATTAGCACGTGTATACAATGTGAAACAATCACGAGGACGTATTGTGTTCATAATTGGCAGTGTTTTTTTTTGTATATTTAACCAATCCAGAGGGCCCTGCGACCGATTTCAACCAAATTTCGTGGTTCGTGTGGAATATAAGATCTACTTTCATACCAAATTTTAAGTCTCTAGCTCTTACCGTTTTCGAGATATCTTGTTCACAGACAGACGAACGGACACACTCACGGACCAATGGCTGAAAACAACTTTTTTGGTATCCTGAGTCTATGATTCGTCCAGAAATGTGAAAAACTGGATTTCATATTTTGGACGAATACAATACTTTTCTAATTATAGGATAAATAAAGTAAAAAGTACTCAGGAACCTTTTAGAAGTTAAATACATCAAATAAAATTCAGGTCGATCCATTTAAAAATCGAAAGTTGACACCTCAATTTCTGACTTTTCAACAGATCAAGCAAATACGTTAGAAAGCCAACAACATGTTACCAGCGCCAATAAGACCCAAACAGCAACTGACAAGACTCAACACAGCGCTGATAAAACCCAAACTCAAGCTGAAATCTCTTCGAACAAAACTGCCGAGAAAGATGCAGCTACAGATAGATTCACCACTTTTCGAGGGAGAAGGAGCGCGGAGGATCTCAAAGCTGCTGCCAAGAGTGATGCAGTTAGCTTAAAAGCAAATGACGACGCCGCTACCGCAACAGACCCGTATACAGAGTTCATGGATTCGTTTATGAATTTTGTGGAAGGGATGAATACTGAGTTCGATCCTGCCTATTTTGATATCCTTAATGAATGGTTTGGTGAGGCAGCTAGAGCTTTCCGAGGAGGCCATTGAGAAGGTAAAAGCAATGACGTTGTTTTTTACTTTAGAACTGCCCACTTTAAAAAGACAATAAAACGCATTTTGTTTGGCGTAACAAAACTTTTTGAAACACACACTTGGCCTTTCATGAATAGTAAAATATAGGCCGGTTGGCTGGCGCTACTTCACGAGCGCTCGCCTCCCGGCGAGTTTGAATAAAAAAATCACTATTCAAGTTTTCACCTGAAAAAGAAACTTGAACTTGTTGAGAAGAAGTAAAAATGGTTCTCATGCTATTATTGTGTAAGTGTATTAAGATTATTGAGTAAATTTTCGAAGGAAATACTTCATACCTAACATTTTGTACCTATTTTCATAAAAAACTGAGGGATTATTTTGTTCATATTTCCGTTCAACGACATTTTTCGAAAAATGATCTGAGATTATTTTAGTCTCAGAGTATCACCTAAAATTAATTCTGAAAATTTCTATAAAAAAAACTTTGACACCTCGTATATTATGAAGATTATTTTCCTAAAACTATTTTCTTTCCTATCGCAGAGAACGATACCACTCGGCTGAGCGGAAGTGACACAACTGCTTGAGAAATCGTCACGCGCTGGTGCAAGGAAGGGTTAACTGACAATGAAGAGCCTGAATCTTCTGAAACATTTTTTTTTAATTAGCTAAATTTTAGTATGTCTTATTCTTGGTCAAAAACCAAGGCTCCTTAAAAGAGCATTACTAATTTTAAAAATAAATAGTACTAAATTATTATTTTGTTATCCATGTAAGATGATGAAGTATGTATAATAACTCATTTTTGTGTTCGCATAATATATGGTTCCTAAAGAAGTCCAATAAATCCAAGGAACACACATTTATCTACTAGGAGACGTATTACAATTTGCACTATTTTGCAGGCCGAGAAGACTTGCATGAAACTCTTTATTGAGATGTCTGAAAGAAACCTTTAGATCGCAATCAATTTAAATAAATCTTCATTTTACGGATTTTAAACTGGGAAGAATTTAGAATTAACCCAATTAACAATAGCTTGTGAATTCAATTTTCCAATATTTTCGACTCATAATAATTAATGGTATAAATATTACAAGATTTGTTAGATACCAAATGTTAAAGAAACGAAAATAAATTAATAAATCAAAACATATAACATGGAATGTCCTTTATTAAATGCATCGATTAACATCAATTTTATAAATATAATAATTGTACAACAAAATTTATAGTAAATATTCAACCCATAAAATGGAAATAAAAGATCAATTATTAATGATCACACCAGTGAATGACTTTTATTATTAATGATCACACCAGTGAAAGACTATACCTATCTCATTTTCACAAGTGAATGACTTCGTGCATCAGTGATTCAAATAATGAAAATCGCAGGTAACAAACAAACAAGTCGAGGTAACTAAAAAAATAACAAGTGGTCGATTACAATAATTACTATACCTTGCAGGTAAAAGAAAGTGAATTAAAAAATATGAATTGAATTAGTGATATTATGAAGAGAATATCTCAAGTTCTTTAGATTTTTTGGCAGAGTCAAGTTACCTCACATTTTTTTTAGCTGATGTTTGTGAAGTTGACAGGTAATTTCGGACTGTTAATATGCATAATAGGTAGTACAAATTTCAACAAAGCATTTTCATTCCCTCAGAGTGGGACATTTTGTACTGGATGAATAGTTTAGACTTTAGGATAACATCTTCCCATGGTAGAGGTAGCAAGAAATCCCACGGTGATTGTTCAGGACATTCTGCATTTTGTTTATCATTCTGGTTATAACTAAGGACCAATTTTATTAATTCTAAATTCTAAGATAACCAACTAAGTTTTAATTAAGATATAATTTTCGCTTGTCTTTAATTATTTGAATATAAGGTATTTAAGTTTACCTTAAATTAGGATTTCAATTATTTTAGTTTTCCTTAAGCTTTGTCCCCACGTATTTGCTTTTCTTTTCACTTTCAACATGACGCAAGGCTACAGGTGAAAAGAGATAAAAATCTTTTTGTCCGCCTTTATTCCGACTTTTATTTTTGAAGAAATCATGAAATCCATTTCATTTGTTTACATAGGGAATAAACAAGCTATTAGACATGTCAGGAACATACAGAAGCTGTTGTGTGCCACTGTGCGAAAGCACAACTTAAAAAACACCCAAGAAACTTTCATCTCCATTCCCAGAGGTATAGAAAAACGGAAATTATGGTGTACCATCATGAGAAGAGATCAACTTTTGACAGCTGCATCAGGAACATACTGCTGAGAAGATCACTTTGATGTGAGTATATTTTTTTTATATTTAGATAATCAAAATGACCTACCCTCCCATAGAAAGTGTGCATTATGTAAAAAATCTAAGTATCTTACAGCAAGGTGGCACAAGTTATGTAATGACTGCAGTAGTTATTGCTTGTTAATGCTTAACTGTTTAACATGTGTAAACACATATGTATATTAAAAAAAAAAAAAAAAACAAATCAAATCTGTTCAGTGTCATTCCGGACTTTTCATAACCTCCTGGGCAACTTTGGTTTTGTCTCTGTCTGTTGGTCTATTAAATACATTCCTTGTATCACTCAAATCTCAGAAAATACTGAACACATTTCAACAAAATTTAAACCCATAAGAAAAATATTGTATAATTATGGTCCCATTTTAAATCCATCAACTTTGGACTAGTGGTGCTTGGAGCTAGAGACCACGTGCCTGACCTCTAACTCTTCACTTAAACACTTCTTGACACCTGATTTTGATAATGTTTGTATATGTGTAACAGTGGTTTACATAGTGCATTTTTAATTAGTTTTTTTTAAATAAAATATGTGTTAGCTCTGAAATTTAAGAAAAAAAAAAAAGTTATCATATTTGTGTTATTCACTTTCATGATTTCACAACTACTCAAACTCCCTTTTACTAAATCTACGCTGAAACCGGGACTTGAACCACCGACCTCCAGGTTACAAGTCCGCTGCCTTATCGATCAAGCCACTGAGGTCGGTTGAAATTTAAGATAATCTAAAATGTTGAACAAAAATGTCCAAAAACTTCAACTTGCCGATACCAAATTTTTGGTGGTAGGTACGTATTTAAAATGTAGGAAAAACAGCATACTACCTTTTTAAACAAATTTAATGAGAATTTTTAAAAAGATTTGGAGATGCAATTGATTTAGTATAAAATCTCAATATTGCCAAGTCCACAATGTGTACCAGTCACAAGGAAGTATTGTGTCCATTATTGGTAGTGTATTTTTTTTTAGTTTAATGTTAATTTTGATGATTCTTTGGACTGAAAATTGTGGAATTTATAGGATTCACAATTTTAATATACTTTACATAATGCATAATAAGCTTGAGATAAGCTTGAATTTGTAAAGATGATGTAGATCAATTTATACTCTCAAAAAAAATGAAAACATTGCCTGTTGTTATTGACATTCTTCTTATTTTTAATCTGTTTCAGTTGGAAAATTATTTAGAAAACAGCATGAAGTGTAGAATGATGCCAAGAACACCAATGATCTTAAAGCCTGTTGTTGTGCCACACAAGTTTGCTTGTCAAGGACGGATGGAAAATATTGTCCAAAGAAAACCCAACAAGTTGTCCACTACCTGGGAAAAAAGAGAAGTTTGTGCAATCAGCATTGCAAAAAAGTGAGCAGGTTGCAACTGAACAGATTGAACCAGAAAGAGAGGAGATAGATTTTAATATTGATCAACCTTCTGTACTTCACATCATCAATTTTATGTTGACAATGGTATCCAAGTGAAACCACATTATTGAAGTAAAGAGACTTACTGTTGTTTAAAACCAGACATGGTAACAACTGGTATAATGGCTATTTGTATTACAGCAGATGTTTTGACAAACACCACTGACATTAAAACAAAATTGAGAGTAGAAGATATATTCACTGACACAGACATTGAAAGCTCATCATTGTAGTCTCTGTGACTGATTTTCAACCCATGTCTACTGATGGATCCAGTCCATCAACTGAATCCTTAGGAACTAATTATCCAAATACAAAGAGGAAAGTAGAGTCTAATCTTATGCTTTCCTTAGGACTTCCTAACAATGGACATTTTTTAATAAATGCTTTAAAAAATCACTGCCAATGATCAGAGCAGGATATATTCATTTGTTTGAAAAAAAAATTGCTGGAATGAACCATACTGTGTTCTGGGTTTAGACTTTAATTTATCCCCTGCCTATATTGGGACTTTGTTTCGAATAACTGTACCAAAATTGGCTTTTTTTTTTTTCAACAAATTTATTCTCTGGCCAACCAAAACCCAATTTTTTTTTTTTTTAATCAACCCATTCCTTTAGGTCACGGTTTTCTAAAGTTTTTGTAATAATAGATGTTTCAAAATAAAAGTACAAAATCCAAGTGACAATGTAAATCAAGCTTTGACTTATTCAGATTACAAAAAATGCAATACAATTAAATATTTAATATGACGCACTCCAGATGGTACTTGCTGCTATGTTTCTCCTGGCTATGGAGGTAGGGCATCTGTTGCAAAAATTCTACGTGAATCCAGATTTCTAGAGAAACTAGAGCCTGTTATTCAGGTAATGCCCGACAGGGGTTTTAAACATGTAGTAAAAGACATAACTCAAAAGGGAGCTATGCTAGTGAGACCCCCAAGTGTTGAAAGTGCAGGTGCTCTTTTATCAGGTGATGGATGTCTCACTAAACAAATTGCAGCCCTTAAGATTCATGTTGAAAGAGTGATAGGAAGACTTCGGCACTTTTATTTACTGTCACCTCATTCATCTATTGACAACAAATTGATGGACATTGTTGCATGTGCTTGTGCATTGACAAACTTCCATTCTCCTATCATTCAGTAGCTGTACAAGTGTACATATATGATGAAACTTTGTTTTTTTTTTTTTTTTTACTTCCAAGAAATTATGTGTTTGACTCTTTTTTTTAACTTTGTTCTCAAATTTGTATTTTATTTTTATACTTATTCGTTTGTACATAAATGTCCTGTTAATAAATAATTTAATAATAATAATCTCCTGTTTTTATAATAATATAGCCCTCTGTCACCCCTATGGAGCATGGGCCTCCCCCTATGAGGGGGGTATTGGTATTTGGTATTGCATCTACATGTTATCATACATTATTTCTATTTTCCCTGTTATATGTTTGTTTTGTTGAATTTTATGTAATCAGGTCCTTATATTGGGGAGATCCTCTAGTTTTTTTTTTTTTTTTTTTTATTAGTATTTTATTTTATAATAATACTATAAATATGTAGTAGTGGTGTTAATATATTATGATAACATTGAATAGTTTAACTCATGTACCAAATACATCAGTTAAACAAATTTGATACGTTAGTTAGACCATTGCTTTAAACTTGTGTCCACAAATCATCCAAAATACAAGATGTACATAAAGTCTCAACCAGGCCATATCAAAAATTCAAAAACTTGTAAGCCTTTTTATACAGTGTGTTCATAAAGTTTCGATTGATTAGCCAAATCACCGAAACGACAAGAGATGTTTAAAAAAATGGAACAAACTTTGAATATCAATTTCCGACATTATTTGATATTCTCCACCATACCAACTTTTACCTGATTTCTACCAACGGTGGAGCGTTGAAGATTTTTTTCTTCTTCTTTTTCTACTTCTTCTAGTTGTGATATTGAGCTATTATAATAATTTTACACTCGGATTTTTTTGTTGATTTTTCAATTAATTTTTAAGAATTTCAGGCCTGAGTGAAAGTGAGACTTTATGTTTATAATTGTACATCCTGTATATTTGTTATATACATAAAAAATATCTTTGTGATGTTATATAAACTTTCTTGAAATAATTCAATAAATAAAATTTAAATGATTTTGGTTCCTGTGAAGTGAATTTGTTATTTTTTTAAAGTCCATGAATAGGTAACATACCCTAATTAAGCTAGTTATTCGGTATCATTTGATATTTTTTAATAATATTGTAATTTTAAAAATAAATAAATAAAGCTGGTGAGTCTTGAGACTTCTTAAGCCATTATATAAAAAAAAAAATCGGAATACCAAAAAAGTGATTTTCGGCCATTGGTCCGTGCGTCTGTCTGTCCGTCTGTGAACAAGATATCTCGAGAACGGTAAGAGCTAGATACTTGAAATGGTATGAAAGTAGATCATATATACCACACGAACCACGAAACTTTTGGTTGAAATCGGCTGCATTCTGCGGCCGCAATAATCGGCCGGAAGGGCCGTTTCTTTGAATTTGTTAAAATAACAATAGGGGTTTACTCAGATCATTTTTTTGTTGTTGATATCTTGAACTTTTTGGAATCCGGCCCTAATTTACCGGTATTTTCGAGAATCCTCATTAGACCAACTTTTACTTCCGAGAAATTTCTAATATTAGAAATCGGAAGTATTGTGTTCGTTTTTGTAAAAGAAAATATTTTTTTGCTCCGATTTCAATTTTTTTTTATATTTCTGGACGTTTTATAACCTCCTGAGCAAATTTGGTTTTGTGTCGGTCCGTCTGTCTGTCGGTCTGTTAAAACGATTCCTTGTAACGCGCAAATCTCGAAAACTACTCGACGGTTTTGACATTTTCATGTCTTTGCTCTGGCACATAACCAAAATTATGTAACGAAATTATGTGACGAAATTATGTAACGAAATATTAAATTGACATTTTCATGTCTTTGCTCTGGCACATAACCAAAATTATGTAACGAAATTATGTGACGAAATTATGTAACGAAATTATGTAACGAAACTTGAATAGTAAAGATGAAAATGTCCCAATGGTTGCAGACTCGTATGCAAGCGTTTTTTTTTTTTGATGAAATTTTGCACACATCTAGGAGACATTCTGTAGATGGTTCCATTTTAAATTCATCGAATTCATACCAGTGGTTCTGGGTGAAAGAGACCATGCGCCTGACCACTAACTTTTTACTTAAACGCTTATATCTCGTGAACGGTACACCCGATATCGATGAAGTTTTGTAAGAATATTCATATTATTGTTTTACATAGGTTATTTTTATTATTTTTAAATTAATTATAATTTGACTCTGATATTTAAGAAAATCCGAAATTTTGGACAAAAAAGTAAAAAAAAATAAGGACCACGACTTGCCGACACAGAATTTTTTGTGGAATCTAGAATATAGAAAAAACGATATTCTACCATATAAAACAAATTTGAAGAAAATCGGTTCAGTCGTTTTGGAGATACAAGTAATTTTGTATAAAATCTCAAAATTGGCACGTGTTTACAATGTGAAACAATCACGAGGAAGCATTGTGTCCATAATTGGCAGTGTTTTTTTATTATTTATCGTAGGTGGAGGTTGTGACATTTCAAATCCAATGATTTTGAGGTGTTGATTACCAATAAAATTGGACATTTATTTTTAGCCAACTGTTACCTTTGAGTCACCAATGCCTTTTAGTCCTGTTCTTATTCCTAATAGGATAAGGAAAGTCGTGTGATGTTTACACCAGATTTTTTTTTCCTGCCTCCGTGGCGTAACGGTTGTGACTACTGCCCGTAGTCCAGAGATCCTGAGTTCGATTCCCGGTTGGAGCAGACTTTTCGCACAGAAAATTCTGTTCCCTCTAACCATGTGAGGCTGGCAATTCCGGCCCTACCCAGGCTGGGTGAGGTTAATGTGGGTAGCTGGTACTATTCCCAGCGAATGGAGGGTAAAACCCCCGTCCTGTCTACCTCAAGTCAGGACGTTAAAGCCAAATAGAATCAATGGACATGAAAGGAGCCTAGACATTGGATCTGGACGTCCATATAATCCTCTCACCACAGTGATTTAGGTATCAATACCTATCTTACGGACACGGAATTATTATTATACCAGATTTTTTAATATCTTTAACATCATAGTCACCGTGGCAGATTGAGTAGCGCGCTAGATTTGGACACACGGTGACCTGGGTTCGAATCCCAGTGGAGTCAGATTTTTTGGTTCTGTATTGTGGATGTTACGGGATCCACTCATACTTCGTGAGGGAAAGTGATAACAGGTATTGGTGTGAGCAGCGACCGGTGGACCCGGTGGTGGTATATTATGTTGCAATCTTATAATTTATTGTGATATAATAACACAAAAGAAACAAATTTATCTATTTAGTATCACTAACGAATTAAATATAGTTTTAACCGAACAACATTTTAAAGCGCACGAATAGCTCAGTGGTAAGATACTCGCTTACCATGCGTAAAGTCCCGCCGACGAAAGAATTGTATTCAAAATTTGGTTACAGTTTGTAAGGAATACCTTAAGGACAGTTTGCAATTGCAAACTGCACCACTTCTCGTCCATCAGAGAGGAGCCATACTACACGGGATGGGCAAGCTAAAACAAGGACCACAATCACAGTATAGTAATCAGTAGTGGAATTACATCACATAATACACCCTGTATTGATTTTTTACTTTCCTTATCCTATGTTTAATAAGGAAAGTATGTATGATTTTATTTGTGGTGAAGCAATACAAAGAGCAGCCTCCTTCACTTTTCGAATTTTATTACATTCATTTCTTTTTACTCTGGTAATGCCGCCACTGGTCGTTACTCATACAAGTAACTACTCATTTTTCCTCACGAGGTATGCGTGGACCCTGAACATCCAAGTACAGAGCAGAAAAATTCCTGTCCCGCTGTGGATCGAACCATATGCGTGCAATGCCTAGCGCGTTAACTCACTCGGCAACGCGCGGTGACTACATAAGGAAAGTAATAAAGAAAGTACTGTACCTATTCGTCAAAAACTAGACCTACCCAGTTTTTTCACATTTCTGGACTAATCATATCCTCAGGATACCAAAAAGTTGTTTTCGGCCATAGGTTCGTGCGTCCGTCTATCTGTAAGAATTTATGTGTGTAAACACGATATCTCGAGAACGGTAAGAGCTACAGACTTGAAATTTGGTGTAAATTGAGCCCGGGTTAAAAAAAAGTTCAAAATATTAATAAATGAAAATGATCTGAGTAGACCCCTGTTTTTTTTTTCTGTTGATCTCTAACTTTTGTATCATTAACTAATTTAAGGAAGCGGCTCTTGCAGCCATCTAGATCAGAGTATTTTTACGTATCTAGATCAAAACATGTGTAAAAGAAAGTTAATTCAAGCGGCCCCCGAAAATAGCGAAAAACGTGGGGCCGGATACTAAAGCGACAAGATTTTCAAAATGACCGGTTGAAAACTCATTTATTTTCTCATTACACGAAAAACTCGCCCCATGATTTACTTTCTTAAAATTTACAGTTTTGCCAGAACTGCCACACGACTGCTTAAATCATGTGTTAAATGTGTTTATATAAAAAAAAAAGTGACACTTCTGTTGAACCGGCAGAAATTATGTCATAAACAAATATATTGTATTTAATATGGAATTTCAAAAACAGTTTAGTTTGTCCAAATCGGATAAGCCGTTCATTAGTTAGATTTGCTAAAATTTCGATTTCTTTAGAATTATCAGCAAGTATATTCTATGCGTATATAAATCGCCATTTTGTGTCTTTAGAAGTTATTTTTTGAAATTCAAACTGACGCTTCCTGAAGGCAATATTAGTCTTTAGGGTTGGTGTGAAACACATTGTTGCATAACTGGTCAAAGGGGCAATATGTTATTTTGACTTTTTCTCGGTTAAAGCTCGTTAACGGTATAGCTGTTATCAGAAAATGATCATTAATTTTTTTTTTCTTTTTCTTTTAAAAATGTACATTTTATGTTTTCATATATTATAATTATGTATATATTTTTTGAGAAATATTGCTATTATTAATGCCTCCCAAATAGCATATTTTTTTGAAAGTAGATAACAAACTTTGGTCAAGAACTGAAGCGGGGTGCTTCAGTTGGGAAACTAGCCGCGTTGCGTCTAGGCCTGCCACGAAATCCTTCAGGCTTTGGCCGTTGGTAGGTAAATGTAAATTACATTCTCTCAAAAGGTTGAATTAAAGATAAATCACAAAATAGTACCGTTAAAAACATTTATAAGAATATAAACTTCCTTTTTTCTATTGAGATCCTTTTTATTGTTCTAATTTGCGAAGGATAAAAACAGTGAAAACAGTATTGGAAACTAGCCGCGTTGCGTCTAGGCCTACCACGAAAGCCTTCAGGCTTTGGCCGTTGGTAGGTAAATGTAAATTACATTCTCTTGAAAGGTTTAATTAAAGATAATCACAAAATACTACCGTTAAAAACATTTATAAGAATATAAACTTCCTTTTTTCTTTTGAGATCCTTTTCATTGTTCTAATTTGCGAATGATAAAAACAGTGAAAATTTTGTCAAACACACACACACAAACATGATTTCCACCATTTTCTACTGAGGAAGTGCTTCACATAATGCCGATAAGTGATGTAACAAGAGGAATGTATACCTATTATCTACTTACAGTACTTACCTAATGACCTTAATCATTACAAACGGAACTTTAAAGTTGCGGGAATTTAAACTATTTATTTAAATTTAGAGGGGAAAAATATT
This sequence comes from Bactericera cockerelli, assembly GCA_024516035.1. NCBI lineage: Eukaryota > Metazoa > Arthropoda > Insecta > Hemiptera > Triozidae > Bactericera > Bactericera cockerelli. The sequence goes on from CM044958.1 coordinate 21,658,246, forward strand.
GATCTAACAAGTACATCAATCTATTTGGTATATTTAATTCCCTTAAAGCTGCAGTGGGATATTATACTACCCATTCTGCATAAGGTCGTTTTTGATGACGTCATAAAACGACTGATTTGACTGCCAACTTCACACACTAAAATGTGAGGTAACTTGACTCCGGTGATTTTTTATCATGATTCTTCAGGGAATACACTACGATATTGGAATTTTACAAGAAATGGGCGGCACTATTATCGACTAATTAATTAGGTACATTTTGTGGTTCATAAAAATAAGCCACTTTGATACAGTAGTACACTTTTTATTCCAATTTATTCAATTGTAAATATTTAAGTTGACAAAAGGTAGTTTTTTGTTTAAAAAAATCAAATAGCTTTGTTATACACTTTTTTCCATTTTTACTGATACAATTTATCCAATAAGTACCTAGATAACCTAGATCACTCAAATTCATATAGACGTGATTTCATGCATCACATCGTTCAGAGTTCGAACCAAAGTCCTCTTGTTTACAACACGCGTCTCACCATTAACCCAGAAGTAATATTGAAAAAATGAGCAGTAAAGTAACTTATTGCTTAAAATAAATCTTACAAGATGAACAATGGCAACTTTACACCAAATAAAAATTCGGTATTTTTTTAATGCTGACTAGATTACTTAAATAGATATAATAATTATATCAACAATGCACTCTTTAGAGTAGGACTATCATATTAGAACCAGAAATCTTTTTAAACTAACATTTCCATATAACAAATCTTCCTTGATTGTAAGTGTGAGTGTTAAAATATTCACTATTCATTTTTTTACTTTCGATATTTTATTATGATTAACTAAAAAGTAATAATCTTCATTAATAGTAAAATAAAATAAAGCACATAATATCTTCATTAATTTGATTTTCTGAACTGACATAAGGAAAGTATTATTGACTATTCAGTCCTTGCTCAAAACTAAGACTAGAATGTCGTAATTATTGATTGAAGTATCTGTTGTCATTTCATTGTGCCTTGCTTGGAGTGAACGGAAGAATTGAAATGACGACAAGAATGTAAACACCTCACTCACATGATAATATAATAATAATACTCTTCGGTGGAAGGTAACCACCAGGCGAGGTCAATGCTCGAAGCATTTTCTAACAGCTAACCTTTAGAGTATTATCCCCCCAAAAACACCACTTCGTGGTTAAAAAAAAGAAGAACGCCTCACTCAAAAGAATGATTATAGTTAGCTAAAAATAAATGATATCAAATTGAGAACACCTTACCCCTTCTCTTTCTATATCTCTGCACTCCTCTCTGAATTTATTCCTCTTATGTTTATCTTTCTTTATCCTTTCTAGTGGTCATCCCAAACTTGATTTCTCTTTAAATTTACTTGTTGCACGGCAGTAAAAAATGGCGGTCGGAGTATGATTTTTCTGAACTTATTTGATTTGAATCGAGAAAATTACACCGCGACCGCCATTTTTTACTGCCGTGCAACAAGTAAATTTAAAGAGAAATCAAGTTTGGGATGACCACTAGAAAGGATAAAGAAAGATAAACATAAGAGGAATAAATTCAGAGAGGAGTGCAGAGATATAGAAAGAGGAGGGGTAAGGTGTTCTCAATTTGATATCATTTATTTTTAGCTAACTATAATCATTCTTTTGAGTGAGGCGTTCTTCTTTTTTTAACCACGAAGTGGTGTTTTTGGGGGGATATCAGTTCTTTTTGTACGAAAAATGAAAATATAGGTTCATGAAACATTATGAATAACAAAAGTAAATAAGCTGGGAAAATGTGAATGTACCAAGAGGTCTTTTTTTTTAAGATATAGTTTTAGCAGTAGGTATTTAATTTTTCTAAGGTCAATATGTATTTGGATCACAGATTAGACCCCCTGAGTCCCCAAAGTGAGTAAATAATATATAAATTTGCAATGCAAGACCTTTTGATTTTATACTCCACATGATTAGGTTTATCTTTCAATGCTCAATAGACCTCGGAGGCTTCTATGAGGGACACTAAAACACCTGGATTTACAAATGCCAAAGAAATTAATTTGTAATCACCTTATCAAGGTGAGGTAATGAGTTCTCTTCCGTTGACCTTTTCTTACCCGAATTCTCTCCGGCTTGTTGCAGGGGTTACCACGAGTATCTCTCCCGGAAATAAGACCATGCTTTTTTACATTAGGTAGGTATTTGAGAAAATGAAAACTATAAAATTATCATTTTTATATGATAATCGGCCTTTTATAAGGAAATCTTTGAAATCTCTAACTAATGAAAGGCAATGCTTTCAGTGTATAGTAGACTTACTAGAGTTAGGTAAAATACATAGAAGGCCATGCCTTAGGAATATAGAAGTGTTAGGGATAATACATAGAAGGCCATGCCTTGGGTTTATCATAGGGTTAGGAAAATACATAGAAGGCCATGCCTCAGGTCTACATCAATGATTCCTAGGTGTTTCGATTATAATGTTTATGCTAGGCCTAAAATATGTAGATTTAAACTCAGGTAAAAATGCAAGCGACGCGACGGGAGACAATTCGGTGTTGATAAAACCATGAGCGGGAGAGAACTCGGTGGTGACGTCCCTTATCAATACCTCACGAGTTATGAGTGTACCCTGGACATAATGGACAGAGAAAAAAAACTTCCCTGAAGGGGATCTAACCCAAGTCATCGTGCGTGCAAGCCTAGTATGCTACCCACTTGACCAAAGTTACTACTTTGTCAGAACTTTTAGTGAGTAGCATCGACTGATTCATCATATTTTATCTCCATCCAACCAGGATTGTCCAAAATCAATCTCGTAATGCCGCCACAGGTCATTCGCCAATTCTGCAACTACTAAAATTTTCCTCGCGAGGGTAATGAGGTCGTCATGAAGATTAAATATAAAGATCGGAAAAACAAAACAACGTTAAGCCCAAATTGAAAATATAGAGCTAAAAATTTTGTCCCCGTCAGGATTCGAACCCATGCTGACTGGGTGGCAGGTCGAGCTTGCTATCAATAGACAAAGTTGTCTTCTAAAGAAACGGACGGAAAATGAACTTACTAAATTAATACTTGGAAACTTAAACATCAAAATTTTGCAGTGAGAGAGCGAGGTCATCTCGAAAAATACATACTGGCCAATATCTGACCACTAAGCTAAGGATTCGAAGGTACCTACCCGCCAAAGAAAATGAAAAGGAAACCAGGTGCCACCCAGTGGACCGGATGAAGTAATAAAATCAATAAATTTGGTATCTGCTCATCAAGATCTTTCATTTGATACCACTTAAGATTAGTATTATCCTTCAATTCCCGATTTGGGCTCCCAAAACCCGAGGCCGCCCAAATGGGCCGCCCGCTTATAATTTAGAATTTTTTTTTGGTCCGGGCTCATCTCCATTATATCTTGATCACTTTAGACACCTCACTTAATCTTCAGTGCCAAGTTAAGGACACGAAGTCGGGTCTCAAAGGATCCGTATGAAAAAAAAAAAACAGAAAAAAAACAAAATTATGAATCTTTTCATGTCTTTCACGATTGTTGGGGGGTCTCGAAAATAGGGTTCCCGTTGGCCTAGGAAGTCAAACAAATAGTCAAATCAATTTATTTTTCAACGTAGAGTCCATTTCTGCAATAAAAATCGCAATTTTTGAAATTCATGTTGCACTTTTTGCTGGCTGAAAGTACATGAAATGCATGGGAACTATGTTTTCCGTAACCTTACACTCTGCCGGGCTGTCTCTTTCTTTGTATAGGCGTTCTTCACACCTCGGCCGAGGTGTTTGATTTTTTATTATGTGGTCACATGCTGAAATAAATGAGGAAAAATCCAAGCATTGGGTTGATTGGGTGGGATCCTATTCCCGGGCCCCGGTGAGCTAGATTATTTACATCACAAGTGTAGCTACTTCTCTCGCCCATACTCACACAATTGGAGAAGTAGCAGTAGAAGTCAGTTAGTAGGTGAGTGAGATTTGATATTCTTGTCGTGCCACTATTCTGCTCAATTCAGTATAATGCGATCACACCATGATTTTGGACTCTAGATTCGTATAAACTCGTGCTTTTTCGTTTCCGTCCAGGTCAAATATTTCACAAACTTGCACGCAAAATGTGTAACTCTTCAGAGTCCTCAGTACTCAATATGTGAGTTTTTTTGACAACTTGAGTTTTAACTTCTTTTTTTTATTCGAGTTGGAATGTTAAGTGATCTTACCACACTCGTACTGAAAGTGATTGCACAAGATTGACTAGATGTATCGAGGTACAGCTCAGTAGAATATTTTCTGGTAGCCAAGAGGATTCTTCGCCTGCCATCTCCATGTATCTTCACCTAGAAACAGTGAGTCATAGAATAGTTGAAGAACTGGGTAGAACATTTTAGAAGCTAAATAAAAATAGCTTAGGATGGGCCCTCTGTATATAAAAAAAATATAAAAAATAAAACAAATGATTTATTATTATTATTATACCCTGGATAGAGAACATGAAGAATCAAGAAAACAGAATTACAGGATTTAACTAAACCTTTTATAATTATTCTCCAAAGGAGGCTGCACACACTGTGCCTGAAATTAATCCCAGCATTGACAGAAATTCCTTCTCTGCTGGTACTTTTGTATAGATCTAGATTTTGAAACTTATGACATTTGATTTCACAATGCTGAGCTATCCACTAAAGTTGTGACGTATAATACTAAGAAACCACACACATACATGACCATTCCTCATAAACCGTACAGGCACCCGTGACACGCTGCGTGTACACCCACTTCCCGCGGACTGTATGTACATATTGTACATACGGTGTCCACCAACTTGACACCTCAAATTACTCGGCCCTTGAAAGAGTTTGAAAAATAAAATCCTAGGTACATGGTCTAATTATGCGGGTTCAGTCATGATTTTTTTATCAGGTGTTCAAAAGTCAGAAATTGAGGTGTCAACTTTCGATTTTTAAATGGATCGACCTGAATTTTATTGATAATTTACTTCTAAATGGTTCTTGAGTACTTTTTAAACAAATTTACATACAGGGTTTTTTTTCGACAATTTTTTCTAAATATCGAATAACTCATGTTTGTGTAATTTTTTCGATAACAAGAAAAGTAAGTGTTTGTGTAATGAAAACACGCACTTTCAATTGGCATCAAAAAATTTTATACAGGGTGGTTCACATGTGAAATAATGATTTGATTTTTTTTAACACCCAGTTTTTTTAATTTTTTATTTGGGATTAATAATTTTAACTTAATTTTACACACTTTTTGTTAGTCATATCGAAAAACAAAACTAAAGTGTTGTACAGGGTGAGACGTAATTTTTTTGTGACACCCTATATATGGGCAGTCAAAGAAAGGTAAAATTAAATATAAAAACTAAATGTGCAAGAAAAACTTTGATTTTTAATGATATCAAAAAGTTATGGTGTTTTAACTAATACTGTCGCATGGACCACCCTGTAGATATTCTCTTAAACTATCATGTGGGTACTCGAGGTTGTATAAAATTCAACGAAGACTTTGAATCGTGGGAAAAAACAAGTAAAAAACAAGAATTTTGAAGCCATTTTCAATTGTGTGTACACACCGAATGATTTTAAAACTAGAAATAAAAAGTAGGTAGGTGTAGACACAAAATTGAAAATGGCTTTTTGAATTCATTTTTTTCTTTCAGATTTGGACTCCTCGTTGAATTTTAGACAATTTCGACTACCCGTATGATGTTTTATGAAAATATCTACAGGTGGTCCATGTGACAATATTAGTTAAAACACCATGACTGTTTAATATCATTAAAAATCGAAGTTTTTCTTGCACATTTAGTCTTTCTATTTAATTTTATGTCTCTTTGACTGCCCATATACAGGGTGTTACAAAAAAATTATACCTCACCCTGTACAACACTTTAGTTTTGTTTTTCGATATGACTAACAAAAAATGTGTAAAATTAAGTTAAAATTATTAATCTCAAATAAAAAATTAAAAAAAACTCGGTTTTAAAAAAAGTCAAGTCATTATTTCACTTGTGAACCACCCTGTATATTTTTTTTGATACCAATTGAAAGTGCGTGTTTTCATTACACAAACACTTTTTATTCTTGTTATCGAAAAAATTACACAAACATGAGTTATTCGATATTTAGAAAAAAATTGGTCGAAAAAAAATCACCCTGTATGTAAAATTTTTGTTTAAAAAAGTACTCAAGAACCATTTAGAAGTAAAATTATCAAATAAAATTCAGGTCGATCTATTTAAAAATCGAAAGTTGACACCTCAATTTCTGACTTTTGAACCACCCTGTATAAAAAAAATTCATGACTTAAACCGCATAATTAGACCATGTACCCTAGGATTTTTTATTTTTCAAAAACTCTTTCAAGGGCCGAGTAATTTGAGGTGTCCATGTTTGGTGGGACACCCTGTATATGGTTTTCATAAATTGTTGTGCATACAATTGTTTAGAACATACTGTAAGCCAGCGTCGATGGCACATTTAATATACGAGTTCTCGTTCTATCACTGGGGTTAAGCAACGTACAGCGAGGTTGGGACTTGGATGGGTGACCCTTGTGATGCTGGCTATTTCTGCCCCCACTCAGGCTAGTGAGTAGCTGGTTTGCTAGTTGTTGTTGTTGTTGTAGCCAGCTTGGCTACAGCTGGAGGGTTGAGTGATGGTCTCCAGCCAACTTTATTTCAAAGTTGGCTCGTCCTGAACCACATATTTCTATGTGCGATCAACCATCATGAGGACATAGACTTTTCTTTATAAGCCATTAAACCCTTCGGAAACTGCAAGCTAGCCTGGCTTGTAAGGGTTGGCTAGTCTATTCTCTGTTTATAGTCCTCTAGTGAGATACTGGTCTTCTCCCTGTTTAACGTCCCCCAGGAAGACTTGCGACTTGGGAGTTCCCAACGAATGAAGGATAAAACCCCCGCCTTGATATGGTCATGCAGTTGATAGCGACGTAAAAAAATATTATTATTATACAACGCTTTATTAGGTATAACTGGACATTATGTACATACAAATATTTATTTTAACAAAGAAAAAAATGGAAACAATATATACAATAAAAATAAAAAAGAATAGAAAATATATAAAAACATGAGTCCCAACTAAAGGGCGGGGTTATTGCCTATGGCAATCTCTTCCACCCAACCCTTATACTGTATTGCACTCACACATCTTGTCCAGTCCGTGCTTGGCCTCCCACTGGAGCTCTGCCCTAGCGAGGCTGGCGTCACAGTAGGAGCTCGCGATGTCCCCCTCTCTTCTGGCTACCACCTCGTACGGGATCTTCTTGTTGCTCGCCCTGCTGAATGCTGCGACCATCTGAAGCAGACAAATAATAACAATATCGCCTTATATAAACTGCCCGATTAGGACTATTAAAGTCCCATTATTCCAGCAGTAAGCCCAAGACATATTATTATGTGGTAAAAATCCCAAATGGGAGGATAACTCGTCATGTCCCGGCTGAAATTCGAACCCACGACCACATTATTCCAGCAGTAAGCCCAAGACATATTATTATGTGGTAAAAATCCCAAATGGGAGGATAACTTGTCATGTCCCGGCTGGGTTTCGAACCCACGACCTCTGGTACTTCTGGATTCACAGAGTGCCACCTTTACCACTGACCTACCGAGACATACAAATAGGTTTATATAATTGGAGCGCACGATTAGTTTTGTGGCAAGACACTCGCTTGAGATGTGAAATGTCTCCGGTTCGAACTCGAGAGGCGACGAAAAATTGAATTCAAAATTTGGTTCAAGTTGTTTGTAAGGGAAACCTTTCGGTACGCTAGTTTTGACCGACCACCCAATTTGAAGTAATGTGTCACTTCTCGCTCATCAGAGGAGAGGCATACTACGAGATGGGCAAGTTATAATATGGACCTCAAGGGTCTGTATGAGCTGCTGTTTCATGGCTACAAAATGAAAAAAGTTTTGAAACACTCATCTTTAAAAAAAATAATTGTGATTCGGACTCTCGTAGCACCCGCTGAGTCTAGTCTAAACAAGGCCATGTAAGCTGTGAGTGCCTATTGTGTGTGTGTTTTCATTGAAAACAACGGTTTGAGAGAAGTTGAGCCACAAAAACCACGAAAAAACAACACCACCTTACCTCAAACACGGAATAGCCCGTGCCGGTCCCCAGGTTGTACGCGGTGAAACCAGCCTTGAACTTGGGGCCCAGTAGTTTGTCCAGAGCGGTCACGTGGCCCGCTGCCAAGTCCATGATGTGAATATAGTCACGAACTCCTGAGATACACGAGATGAGGATTCCATTAATAATATTCATAGCTAAATTTATTGCGTTCGACACGACTTTTATATGAACCCCTGAGATAAAACAAAAATGTATCATAAGCTGTATTTTTCTTTCTAACCAAAAAAATAAAAAAAAATTCCAGGTTAGGTTTTTTCCAAATATTTCCATTTTATTCCAAGGTCAACTTCATTTTCTAACTAAAGTTAACCAAACGGGAATAAAATGAACCAAACTGGAAGCAAGAATTTTCTACTTCCATTTTGGTTATCTTTGGAAGAGGAAAAATTTCCTCTGACTTGCTTCCAGTTTGGTTCATTTTATTCCCGTTTGGTTAACTTTGGTTAGAAAGAAAAATACGGCTATATTAATCTAGTCCGTAAGGAAGTGTCGCCAACCTCTGCCACCATCTTTTCCAACATTTTTTTCCGTATTTTTTATCCCTTGTACACCAGGAAAAATTCTATCCAAAATTTCTTCTAGTTTACTATCTGTTAATTTTAAGTATGAGTTCAGACAGCACTGTTGCCAAGTTTTTTCTTCTGTGTAGAGCAAATAGCCAGAACTGTAAATAGCCAGAAACTTATCCAATCTGTCAATGAAAAAAAAAAGATTAGCCCAGTGGTAAGATCCGCGCTTAACATCATCATAGCGTGGCGTCATCGTGAACGATGGTAGCCAGACAGTGGAGGAATGACTCAGCACTTCTACCACTGTCTTTACAAGGAGGCTAATATTTGACAAGGGTCCCCAGAACCAAGCCAATACTGGTCTACTCCCTGTTTATAGTCCCCCAGCCAGACTGCTGGTCTACTCCCTGTTTAAGTCCCCCAGCCAGACTTAACATGCGGAAGATTAAAAAAAGTGTCTGGTTGGGGGACGTTAAACAGGGAGAAGACCAGTGTCTCGCTAGAGAACTATCAACTAAGAATGGACTAGCCAACCCTAACAAGCCAGGCTAGCTTGCAGTTTCCCAAGGGTTGTGTATCATTAACACATAATTCCGCAACAGATCGCTACTCACATTAGCTACTTAATTTTCCTCACGAGATATGAGTGTACTCCGGACATCCAAGGAGAGAGCAGAAAAATTTCTTCCCTGCTGGGAATCGAACCCAGGTCACCGTGCATGCAAGCCTAGTGCTCTACACACTTTTCCACGGTGACTTTTGCTACGAAATAAACAAAGGCTCATCTTTATTTATTTAGAAACTCTTTATTAGTAGAACATAAATATACAGACAAATAATGGTAAATATTAAATATAAAATTGACAATATTAATAATATAAACAAGAAAAAAATAAATAAAATATATACATATTATGTCCTAACTAAAGGGCGGAGTTATTGCCTATGGCAATCTCTTCCACCCAACCCTTAAATCTTTAATAAATAAATAGAAAACTCACCTGATCCATCCTTGGTGTCGTAATCATCGCCGAACACTTGCAGCTTGTCGCGTCGACCCACAGCTACTTGCGCTATGTAAGGCATCAGGTTGTTGGGGATCCCATTCGGGTCCTCACCTATTTCACCGGACGGATGAGATCCCACCGGGTTAAAGTAGCGCAGAGAAATGATGGTCCAGTCCTACCCAGAGAATCGGAAACAATAATGGGATGTACATTTTAATATACATTTAAATCAAAACTTAATTGTGTGTGTATTGATTGTTCTTTACCTTCTTGTTGATTTGTCACATTTTAATATAAAATTAAACAAAAGGTTTCATACCTAGAAACTAAACGGATTTTTGTGTTATTTCTATGTAATTTTGATGGATATGAATTCCATCGAATAAAGCTACAAATCTGATTGTGACATTATAAAATATCATTATTTCGACCATTGGAAGAAGGCACAAACGTGCAACATATTGTCCGAAAAAATATTGTAGCTTCATTTTAATATTTTTCATGAGAACAAAAAATACGCAGAATAACAGACAATATGTTTGTGGGATTGCTTCTGATGATTTAATTTCTTTTTTAAACTTATAAATTTATTACGTGCGAAAACTGAACTTATTGATGTTTTCTACCTGCGTTCGTCTGCGATGTAGGGCAATATCTGGGGTGTATATTAGGGTTAGGAAAAATGCATATATGGTATACTAGTTGCGGCCATGCTTTCTGGCCGCAACTAGTATATTGCCGAACTCGTTGATAATGAAGATAATTCTTAGCTATTAAAAAACCCATACCTCTTCATAAAAATATATAATAATAATACTACTTAGTAGAAGGTAAACACCATACGTAATGCAAGGTTAATGGTGGAAGGTAAATAAAATGCAAGGTTAAAGCATTTTCTACCACTTAACTCTTAGAGTCTTATTATTATGTGGTCACATGCAAGGAGTGTTTCCTTTCTTGCAACAAGTTATTAAAGTTATTCCCTCAACAAGTTATTCCCTTCTTGCACGGATATCAAAAGTCGACCCAGCTACAAGTTATCAAACTTCTGTTAATCACGATGTGATTCGGTGGCATCCGATCCACAGATCACACTGACTAATTTGTTAGGTTGTCAAGCGCATAGATCTGTGCATAGAACCGTTCAGTTGAAATCTGATTTATTTTTATTCTAATATACATAAATACCACACTGCGTTAGTAATTGCCTGATTCAATCAATCACATGATTGAATCAGGTGTAAACGCAGTATAATAAAAAAAAAAAAAAAAAAATCCTACTTTGTTAGAGGCAGCGAGGTCCTTGAGTATTTCCTCGACGAAGTACTTGCTCTTGCCGTAAGGGTTGGTGCAGCCCTGGCCCGTGGGGTGGCTCTCAGTGAAGGGGAGGAACTGGGGGGAGCCATACACGGTGGAGGAGGAGGAGAAAATGAAGCGGCTCACCTGGAACTCTTGCATCACCTGGGAGACAAAAACACACACGGATATCAAACGTCCACCCAACGACATTTTTTTTTTTCAAAATCAAATTTTATTTTTATTTTTACTTAAGTTTTGGTATTGGTATTGGTAAAGGTAGGGCTATCGGCTACGAAAGCCCTACCTGCAACCTTAGATAGATCTTTGTGACATGCCCATGTTATTCTAAAAGAGATCTAAGCTTTTAACATAGCTTAAGATTCTTTTAGGACTGATTTCATTAACTTCTTTAGGTGTTAAAATCAACCTTGAGAAGTGTTTCAGTCTGAGAAGTGTTTTACTTAAGTTATTTTACATATACAAATGATTTCTCCTAGCCTAAAACAGAGAATAAAATATTCCCTGTTGTGCCGACTTAGGAGGATATGATACTTGTGTTAAAAACGACAGGATATAGCACAAATAATCAATCTCACTTTATAATAATATGTGTGTGGATTATTTTCACTCATCATAGATCCGCTCCTGGTTTAAATCACTTTCAGCGGATTCACACACACGAGAGGAGATACCCTGGAGTCCCTGGACATTATAATAATAATAATACTAATACTATTTAGCGGTAGGTAACCACCAGGCGAGGTTAATGCTTAAAGCATTTTCTATCACCTAACACTTAAGACTCTTTTTGGGGTCCAAAACTCAAATTAATTAATAAAAATTCAAGCATTGGGTGGGATCCGATCAACAGACCACGGATCCACGCACTGGATTGTTTACATTACAAGTCTAGCGCCGTAACCACATCAACTACCAATGCTTTACTAAATTTTTGCTGAACCTGGAACTCGAACCACCGACCTCCTCGGTCCGCTGCCTTATTGATCGAGCTACTGAGGTCGGTACCCACAAAAAAACTGCTTAATAGAACCTCTTTTGTTTTATAAAGCTGAGAATAAAAATAAATAATTATAACCTAGTAAGCCGCAAAATATAATATTAATTCAATATTTCCCACTGTTCTTTTATAAGAAGCATTTACTTAAAATGGATAACACCCGTAAACCAAACCAATTACGACTCAGTACAGGAGAGGTTCTAACAAACTTTTCGTAGCTGAACGTACAATGTAGTTCGTTAAAAAATAAGTTTTACTGCGAGTACATTTGGAAAAATTAACATTTTACTTATTGAGATTTGAATTTTCGACACAGAGAATATTGAAAGGTTTAGAGGAATATATTTTTTTTTTTTTTTCATTTCAAGGGAAAGTTCAAGACATTCACCTGTAATAGATTGAGCGAGCCTGTTATGTTGTTGTGATAGTAGGTGAGAGGTTTCTCGCATGACTCTCCAACTGATTTCAAGGCAGCGAAGTGAATGACACACTGAAATTTAAACTAAAAACAAAAAGGGTTATTTTGGCATTTTTTAAAAAATGTAAAATATAGTTAACGCACAAAAGTTTGTAATAAGTGTGAGGGTTTATTTACGTAGGTAATACTATTACTTTGTTATTACTACGTAAGCAAACATGTGCTGACCGATTTACTCTGGAATTGACTCATCGCTTACAAAAAAAACCAAACATAAAGGTACACTCAAACAGGTGAAGTAACTGTTTTTTAAAAATTTATTATGTAATTTTAGAATTATGTTTAAATAACCTGCATCCCAACCTCTATTGTAAACTCTTATTGAGAAATACAATTATATTTTTATTCTTCTTCTATTCTATATTCTTCTTCTTCTGTATAGTCCTCCTTCATCAGTTATGATTTAATTAATTTACTATACTAACTTTTTCGAAGACCTCTCTCAAACTTGTCAGTTCTAGGATGTCCACATCAAAGAATTCAATCTTTTTTCCGGTCAATTTCTCTACTCGTTTCAATGATTCAGGAATTCCGGTCTCCCCCACTGAAAGTAGGGATAACAAGTATTAAGTTATATTCAATGGATTTACGTAGGTATACATAGGTACGAATACTATTCAAAGGAAATCACTGAACCTACGCATGATTTTTTTTTTTCATTGCATATTTAACCTAACAAACAAAATGCAATACTATAAAATCACATTTAACCAGTAATATTGTATGTAAACAACATTTTCACTTTGCTATTTTGAAACATGCAGATAAAAAGATTCTCATAAGCTATAAACATAAAAGAATAATATAAATTATACACTTCAATAAAAAGTTTTTTGAGTTACACGTTGAGAGCAATCGTTAATGAACTTGTTAAATCGAGTATTATATAAATTGAGAATTATGAGAAGAAATTGAACTCACACCAAAAATATATTTGTTAATAATTATAATGATAACATTAACATCAGTTAAAGTTGGATAAACGAGTATTATGGCAAAGATGATGTATATAATAAATATTACATCATCTTAAGCCCAAGAAGAAACATCAGTTGAATGGGTCAGTAGAAGAACCAGGAATGTCAAAAATCGACTTTTCAGGAAAGCAAAAATAAGATTTGTCTTTTTTTTGCTTTCCTGATGCTAATGAGTATAATAAAATTAAATTTTACATTCCTTGTTATTCGACAACATTCTCACAACTAGGTACTAATACCGCTAGCAAAAAAGTCAGTGATTTTGTTACATTCCTTGATTTACATCAGATTTTTTTTCCGCTTCCCCCACTTTAAAATCGAAAAAAATTATACTTTTAAGGGGTATTTCTCCTTCATATTCACAGAGATGATAGAAAAGAGTACATTCTTTCTTATTCTACGAAGAAAAAAAAAATTGATTTTTGACATTCCTGGTTCTTCTACTCACCCATTCAGTTATCGTCAGGTTACTGGGTATAAGCAACGTCCAGCGAAGTCAAGACTTGGTGGGTGACCACTCAAATTCAAACCCTTGTGATGCTGGCTGTTTCCGACAGTTTCAACTCACCACAAGCTCGGTTAGATTGATGTGACTGTCAGGTTTGTAGTCCTAATTTGTAGGTGAAAATTGGAAATCCAAATTCTCCAAACTTCCGGATAGTTTATATTTACAACACTATTCAGATATTTGGAGACCGACAATCAGTCTCAGTTCAATTCCCAATTGAACTAACTATCATCGAGTTTTGATTATCATTATCCATGCAACGGACTGAAAAATATCTCAATTGTATTAATAAAGAACAATCAATACACACACAATTAAGTTTTGATTTAAATATTGATCTTGTTGATTTGATGGTGAAGCTAACAGAATTATATTAGAAGGTTAGTTTTCTCTCACCTCGGCATGCATTTACCAGATTGTCGACTACCACCACACTATATCCGTGTTCTAGCAGGGTTAGTACGGTGTGGGATCCTATATAGCCTGCTCCTCCCGTCACCAGGATAGTTTTGGAATCTCCCATGGCTCTCTGGAGAAGAAAATGAAAATCACCCCTGTCTATGATGGAGGATTCACAACGAATGCAACGCCATAAGCCTCAGTGGTGTAACGGTTGTGACTACTGCCCGTGGTCCAGAGATCGTGAGTTTGATCCCGGGTAGCACAGTATTTTCTAACAAAAAACTTTGTTCCCTCCAAACACGCGAGGCTGACATTTCCGGCCTAACCCAGGCTAGGTAAGGTTAATGTGGGCTGTTACAATTCCCAGCGAATGGATTGTAGAATTGTCGTCTTGAGGGACTCAAATCAGGATGTTAAAACCAAATACAATCAACTGGTCACAAAAGATCTCATTAGGTCGTAGTGTTAATTGTACGAAGTTTCCACTGAAACTCTACAAACCAAGTCAGATAGTAAAAACTTCAGTAGTAGTCAACGTGGCAGAGTGAGGTAGCGCGCTAGGCATTGCACACACGGTGACCTGGGTTCGATCCCCAGCGGGGCAGGAATTTTTCTGCTCAGTACTTGGATGTTCGGGGTCCACTCATACCTCGTGAGGAAAAATGAGTAGTTACTTGTATGAGTAACGACCAGTGGCGGCATTACCAGAGTAAAAAGAAATTAATGTCATAGAATAATTTGAAATGTAAAGGAGGCTCTTAGTAATGCTGCGCTACCCACAAAAATTGTGAAGAGGCCTTGTGCTTCACCACAAATAAAACAATACATACATACAACTTCATATGGACGCCAAACATCATGTGCACAGTTTACAGTAGGTACCTAGCTACTAATAAAAGCAGAAGCAATTCACAGAATAGTGAATTGTTAACCTATTTATTGACTTCTGCTGAAATTTTCTACTAATTTTTTCTAGGTTGATGTGTAAGGAGAAGCATGTTTTTTTTCCTTCAAATAGTATGTATGACACTATGACAGCCAAGGACAAAAAACCTGCAGCAAAAAAGTGATGATATTGAGCTAGTAAACAGAATGTCCCAAAAGTGTTAACACATAGCAATTTAGGGCATACTGTATAATAAATGTGCACTTTTAAATGCTAATACTTTTTCAATAACATTACTTTGTTCTTATATTCATGGTTTTACTAGAACAATACTTGAAGAAAAAGTAATAATCATAACAAAAGTAATCATAAAAGTGTGTTACTCATTAATTGCATTAAACAACTGACTAAAGTGAGAAAAACTCTGTGGAACAAACTGCACAGGAAATATTAACTTCAATTACTTCTATAATTGATATTAATGGTCAATTAAAACTGAGTCACTCCAGGTACATAAATGGTGTGTAATTTTAAAAGTAGGAACCTAACCTAATTACATAATTATGTAGGTAGTTTAACTATTTAAATTACAAAGAACTTGGTCACTTCTTAGTTCATTTTTTTTTTCAATACTTCTGCCCCCAATTGTTAATAGATAAATTAGACAAGTATTTCTTGGGAGTTTATTTGTCTAAATAAATTCTACAAAGGAACATAATTAAATAATAAACTTGACTGAATAGAAAAATATAGCTTTGACCTATTCACTCATGAATAACATGCTGATGGTAATAGCTACACTGCTACAGTGTCTGCAGTATAAAATACTAGGGGGCTGTCGCCCGCTTTGCAGGCCGAGGCATGGCCGTGAAAGAAAAAAGTCCTTTTTTGCCAATGGCAGGTGTTGTAGTGGGAATTTCGAAAATTCCCGTCTTATTGCACATCTAGACTATAAGACTAAGCTACCTACCAAATTTCAGCTTCCTAGGACTTACCAGTTTGGAGAAACAGTGATGATCAGTCAGTCAGTCAGTGACTTTGACATTTATATATTAAGATTTGTGATCAGAGCACTGGGCTCTTCAATATGGGATTTGAGAGAAATGCTGATAAAAAGTAAATGTTTATTAATGATTAATCTACAATACCTGACTAGCTAATCAAATTGTAAACAATTTGATCTGGGTAAACAATTTGATCATGTCAGGTGAAGACACCTGAATTGTGGAACAATTAGGTATGTCATGCTTTTACCTCTTGGCTTAAAGGGTGAATTTTCAACAGTAAAAAATAATTAAATTTTCAACTTTACAACATAATTTTAACTTAAAAGATTTTGAGAAACCAAGAAAATACCTAAAAATTTGGATTTTTGAGTGTTTTTTTTTTTAGCATTTAACACAGGTAAATAAGTTATTTTGTCCATAGTGGGGCTCTGACCCTGCTTAGGAACATTAAAAGAAATTCCAGATAAATGATGGCTGAAAATTACAGTATTAAGCTTAACAAAATGATCATCTTCTACTAAACAGTTCCATCAATTATTTCAAATCAAAATACATCCAACATTAGAGAGAGTTTGCCAGGCCTGTAAATCTATTTTGATTTAAAAGGAAGTACCTACCTATTACATCTCAGTTTTACAACAATAATAGTAATAAGGAAAACACTTACCTTTGCTCTGATGTGAATTGTTAGGAGAAATCACTCACACTGGTCTAGCTTGTTATCATGAGCTCCAATGCACCAGCTCTTATCAGTCCCTAGCCAAGGTTGATAACAGTTTTAATCTATTGTTCATATTGATGTTCAAAAACAACTGAACAAATAGAATGTTTTTATGTCTTTCTTGTTTCCCATACCAGTGATGTTTGTTTGATTGAACATTCTGATGCTAAAAGCAATACTTTTTTATGCACAGGAAAGTGGGTTTCAATAGGATTTAAATTTGAACGGATTTTATTTATTTCAAATGCATTATGATAGATGATCAATGCTTCAGATAATACAGTACCAGATGCAGAGTGATACACTATTGCACTGCAATCAGAAAAGATAAGGAGGAGTTGGAAATATGGAAATTCAGTTTAAAAATATTTTTTGAATTTTTCGCGGTTGAAATTTTCAAGATTATCACAGAGGTTCATGGGACAGGAGGACTGATCGGCTATAAAAGTGAGACTGTCTGTTAAGAACATGGATGTAGAAAAGTGAGAAAGGATAAGAAAAGTGAGACCCAATAGTCAGATTTCAGACTGAAATTCAAATTCTGATTATTTTGATAACGCTAAACGCAGAAAATCTGGAAATTCAGATATAATTTTTATGTTTTTTGTTTTTAAGGTAAATAATTAAAAATATTAAAATTAACTAATAAACACACTACACTGATCTCGGTGAATTGACATCAAACTTTATTAATAAAATAGGAGAATATTTCTTTAATGAAACAGTGAAATAGGGACTGCTTGGTATGTGAAATAGGTATATCTCACTTTCTTTAATCTTTATATCAAATTATTATTCATGAACCATCAAGAATTTCATTGTTTTCAAACTCAATGACATCTTATCCCAATGAAACAGATGGAACAGTGAACCCAAAAGACCTCTTTTGTATTGTTATAGGTACCATTTGAAATAGTGTATTTAGGAAATCTCTGTTACTAACATCTATAGAGAAGTTTGGCCCTATAAGTGAGAAGTCATAATTATTCCACAAAATTACAGATCAACAAATCTTTTGTTAAAATTAACCATTAATTACAGAACAAAGACATCACTCTGATACATCTACTGAGTACTGATCCATTGTTTAATAGGAAGTAGTTCCTCACTCAAGCTTATCTTGAAGCTTTCTACTTTGGACAGAACATTGTTCATAATTTCTAGAAAGGAGCTTCCTCTGGACAACATAGTAGAGCCTGTGTCTGCCATGGATGCTTGCATGAATGTGGAAAAAGAAGTTGACAAAGTTGTGTCCAAATTCAGTGGAATACAAGACCATGCCCAGCGTACAGTAGATGACACAGCTCAGTTTGTGAACAACCTGAAGAATGAACTGGACCTATGTAAGTTATTGTCAATGCTTCAAAATACATCTTTGGTCAGATAAACAAGAAGGTTAAAGTATTCATAGTATACATTATTCCTTTATAAAGCTAGTAATTATTGGTTCTTTCTATTATGTCACTCAGTTAGTTATCATAAATGTTTTAATAACAATTGTGATATCACAACTTCTCAAACTCATTTGACTAAATATTTAATGGGACTTGAACCAGTGATCTCTGATTACAAGTCTGCCACCTCATCAATCAAGTGACTGAAGTTGGTGACTCTTTCAGTACCTACAGTAACACCACTTCTGAAAAACCATCCATATAAATAACTAGCCGTTTGCCCGTGCTTTGCAACGGGACTAAATTTCAAATTTACTAAGGCATAGCCGTACTGCTGGACAGCAATGCCTTTTTGAACTTTTTATAATTTTTCTGGACAAAGCGATAATGGTTTTGGGGGGGTCACTTCTGAGACATTTTTCGCTATCTCTTACCGTTTTGGCTAAACAACTCCGGACAAACAAACAAACATAGGTAGGTAGGTAGGTAGGTAGGTAGGTAGGTAGGTAGGTAGGTAGTCCTTTTTTCTGTTTTATATATAGAGATAACTGTAAAAAAAAAAAAAAAAAAAAAAAAAAAAAAAAAAAAAAAAAATGAAGATGGAACAATTAACTAAGTGGTTATTTTAATGAAATGTATTTATTATTATTATTATTATTATTATTATTATTAATTAATGTTATTCAAAACTGATTCTTGGCATGTTATCTAATTTTAAATTAACTGTTTTTCATCAATCTTTCTCTTACACAGGTCCTCCTGAGCATGAACTAACACCAGCTCAGATTCATATCCTCAAAGAAGCTCTGGAAAGAGTCAAAGATACTGTGCAGCGGTTAGCAGCTGATCATAGAGACCTTCACAGTACAGTATCTAAAGTTGGAAAAGCTATTGATAGAGTAAGATTTATTTTTAATTACAAAGAATTGGGAATGAAATAACTAGTAATTATTGAAATCAGATTAATCTTGTAATAATTCCTTTCTGAACATAATTACCTTGAAATATACACACTAACTAAACCTCAGTTGGTCAGATTACCTTGAATAATTGAGCATTATTCAATATTCTGAAAACCAACTCACTGGTAAAATATCTATAAACAATTTGGCCCTGAATTATGAAACAAAATTAGATTAATTAAGCCTACACTATGGTGCAAATTTCAACCAATCACAGTTTATTTAAATCAGCTGTTCAGTGATGGTGGCTTGATATAACAAATCCTAAATATTTAATCCTGTTACATAGTTTGGCCCTTAATCAATTTTGTCCTGAATGACCTTGATGTCAAAGAGATGTCAACCAAAAATAACAAGTTAAATGTTGCTTTCAACTGCATAGTTGTATCACTCCAAAACTAGCAACTCAAACTAATCTCACCCAACCTGAGTAGGGCCAGAAATAGCCAGCATCATGGTTTGAATTTGAATGGCCACCCTTCTAAGCAGAGTTGGAAGTACTTAAGTACATTGGTACTTGAATTACTGTCCACAAGTACTTGAAGTACTTGAAACACTTTTTGACTCAAAACATCAGAAAAAGTTTCACCTGAGCGCAAAGAATATTTTAAAAGCCTTTAGTAGATACCAGCCTTCAGCAAGTACAAATACAAGTACAAGTCTTGTACTTGTGATCACAAGTACAAGTACTTTTACATTGTAATCCCAAATTCAGCAAGTACAAATACAAGTACTTGTACTTGTACTTTGAGTACAAGTACAAGTACTTTTATATTGTAATCCCACTTTCAGCAAGTACAAATACAAGTACTTGTACTTGTACTTGTGAGGACAAGTACAAGTACTTGTAATCCCATTTCCAGCAAGTACAGATACAAGTACAATTAATTGTACTCGTGCATTAAAGTACAAGTACTTGAATCTAAAGTCAATCCAATACAATTTAAAGGAGCTGGTAGGGTCAGAATTCAAAAATGTTACACCCTGTATTTCAGCGATTATTTCAATTTTTATTGGAAAAAGGTTCAAAATATTGTTTTGCACTGTATGAAACCAAAAAGTATTCTTGTTGGCATTTTACTACGGTCCGGATAGGTTTTGGTGAAAGAATTTCTTTTTCACGTTATTTTTTGGTTTAAATAATTATAATTTTAGAAAATTGCCTTTTCAGGGGTAAAAGTCAGCAGTAACCTATCTTTTTTACTTTCCTTATTCTTTAATATTCCTTAGTCGGAAGGGCCAGCCAGGTCGCAATATAAGTATGTCTACATGAGACGGGCCATAGGGCACTTCTTAGAACTTTACATTCAAGAGGTTCTTTTACTCTTTTATTTAGTGTAGAAGGAGTCTTCCACAGAGAATGTGAGATAAATTTAAGAAGGATGGCAAATGTTTTGAGTGCCAAGTGGAATTAGGCGTTTTCATCAGTGTTAGCATGGGTGAAGAGTGTGAAGACTCAGGAGCAATATTCGATCATTAGGGCAACATCGCTTAGGCTCAGAGGAACAAGAAAGAAAGTGATGGCCCTTCCTTATGAAGATAGTGCGGGTATGCCCGTATTTTATTGTTGATTTTTTTATATTTATTATTTATAAATAAATATACTTTTATACCTATGTTTTCCTACTATGATCATCATGAAAAAAAACTTTACATGATTGAAAAATTCCATCACCTTCTAAAGTTAAGCTTTTCAGAAACATACTGTACAATGTACATTGTACAGTACATACATACATATTATTCTGAAATATATATAATGTCTTACATCCACATGAGCTAAGAGTTAGTATTAGGAGCACCTCAACCCAGCCATTAATAGTGTTCCTATTCAGTTGTAAAAGGCGGCACTGTGTGAATCCAGCGGTCGTGGGTTCGAAACCCAGCCGGGACATGTCACGTGTTCCTCCCATTAAGGGTTTTTACCACATAATAATACGTCATGGGCTTACTGCTGGAATAATGGGACTTAATAGTTCTAATCCGGCAATATAAATAAGACAATATTATTACTCATTAAATTATTTATACGGTCAATAGGATTTCATATTTTTTATTTTTCATAATTACTTAAAACTACTCTTAAAATAATCTGAGCTGGAACTCGAACAATGAACACAAAGATTCCATAGTAAATAGAATGCATTTTTGAAGTGCAGCAGATCTTCTTTCATAAGCGTCACTTATCCAGTGTACGGTGACGCCCATGAAACTGCGCTTCTTGCACGACCATATGTCAGCTGTTGCACAGACGTGCGTTGTGTTCCGCAGCAACTGTCGGATACGCTCTTTACTGCTTTCCAACAAATCAAATGTTGTCCTCACAACACACTGCCTGCTCGGGATCGTGAGCCCTTGGTCCTGGATGTTCAATTTGTTCAAAAGCTCACGAAAACATTTGTCCTCCACAGCTCGAAATGGAATAATGGAGTTTTTGAACGCTTTTGACAACAAAGAGTTGAAGTCACCTTGGTTTAAATGTTTTTTTTGCACGACCCTGCACGCATCTTCATTTTTCTGTGACATGAATGTTGTATTGGACAACAGCATCTTGTCCGTGCTTTCTTTTGATATGTTTCAAAAAATTGGTCGAAGCCCTATTTGTCCTTTAATTTCGACATTGAAACACCAACAACTTTATTATTTGCAGCATCACTCTTATTTTCAACAAGGAAGAAAAAATTTCCATCTAAATTTTTTAATCCAAGAGTTGAAGGGTTGGGATTGGATTCTTCAGAGTTTGATGTTAAATAAAAAAAAAAAAACTAATATCACTGTCAGACATGACTAAATTTGAACTGAACTGTTTTACTTTTGGTGACAGTATGAGGACTGAGGACAGGACAGTGTATGAAAGTTATTAGCAATGAAACTTTGAGTGGCCATCTCTCTTGGAAACTAGTGTATGGTAGGCAAATATACTGACCACAAGTACTCAAGTACAATTACATGTAATTGGTCGTTCATATCGCAAGTACTAGTAATTGTACTTTCAATCATATTGACTACAAGTACAACCAAGATTACTTGTACTTGTCTATCAAAAGTCCAAGTACATGTACTTGTATTTTCAACAGTACTTGTATTTTCAACAAGTACTGGTACTTGTACTTGTCTATCACAAGTACAAGTACTTGTACTTGTACTTGCATTTATACTGACTAGAAGCACAAGTACTTGTACTTGTACTTGAGATTTCAATTTCAAGTAAAGTACTTGAAAATTGTAATTTGTACTTGCAAGTACAATCTACCCAACTCTGCTTCTAAGTCCTAACCTCACTGGACTTTACTTCAGTGAAAAAAATTGGATGTGAGAAAAAGTAATCTATATTATTTACTACTAATACATAGCTACCTAATATTTTTATTTGACCAGCACGGCCATGCCTTGGTGAACGCACTGCGCAGCAGGCCTAGCCATGCCACGGCTTGTACACAAATAAAAAAATGTCTTTCAAGTCTTGTTCTTATAAAAATAAATTTTATTCAAAATGTCATGTTTAAAATTTTATTTAATAAGTTCAATTTTTTAATTTTTCTTAAACCAAAGTTTCCAAAAAAATATTGATCAGCTCTGATTTGAAATGTTTTCCTTCCTCTATAGGCCTGCATCAATTAAAATTATTTTGTACAATTAAAGTGCTAATATATGAAATGATTTGCACATCATTTGATTTTGAAAAAAATGCTAAAAATTTAGTAGCACAAAGTTTAGTCTCACCAAAGCACTGCTCATCTTCTTTTCCTATTCAATAGAATCTCACTAATTCAAAATTCAAGGAACAGAAATAACATTTCAAGTTAACAAGAGTTTTGAGTTATCAAGATTTCAAATAGGGAGCAAAGTTTGACAAGCGTCTTTCAAGTTAACGTTAGTTTTGAGCTTTTTTAGAAAATTATTTTTTCTAAAAAAGGAGAATTTTTAGTTTATACCTACAGATTTTTTTTTTATATTTTTGAAAAATACTTTCTCTTCCTGTGCTCTAATACTCACTTAAAGATATTTTCTCTTTTAGGTTTTCTTTAGGTAGACATTGAAATTAAGCCCTACTGTGTTCAGTAATATATTTTTATACTACCATTTATACATTGGTTAGAGCTAGTATTATTATTAAGTATTAATTTAATTTTGTTCTTTTTCTTTTCCAGAATTTTGTATCAGATTTTGCTGTCATCAGCAAAGACAATGTTTTTTCTGGATCTGAAAGTGAAGACCTTTTAAACGAAGTGATATGTAAACACTTCTACAGACAAGGAATGCTAGATATTGCTGATGAGCTGGCTAAGGTAAGTTTTGTTTTCTAGATTTTTTTCTCAAAAAAAAAAAAACAAAAACAAAAACTTTGACCTTTTTTAAAAAAATATTGTTCATTTGATTTTAATATCATTTTCAACTATCTACTAGATCATTTTGCAATGGGGGAATTGAATTAAATTATTAGTGAAATTTAATAGGGTTGATGGGCAGCTTATTTATTTTATTTATGTATTTTTTGATGCATACCCACGCAATAATACTATTGCATTTACATGTATGATAGGGTATATCTACAATATTATGTTAAAATATAAACACTTAAATATCACATAATACATTTGGTAAATAAAATTAAAATTAACATAACATTCTTACTACTAAAGGAACTTTTTGGCTAGTAGTGATGTACATGTGTTTTTGTAAGCAATATTATCCATGTTCAGGACCAAGCTGTAGAGAATGCTTGGTTAATATATAGGAATGGTCTTTTAATTATAAATGGAGGAGACTGAGTTAAGAAAAAGTCTTTATTTTAAAATAGTCTTGAGAGTTTCTACTTGGATTTGTTAAAGTACAATATTATGTAGTATATGATTTCAAAATGTTGTTGTTATTACCTTCTGCACCATTTTAAGATGGAGAATTGCTAGTCATTTAGTACAGGATCATCAAAACCGGACCTATAGCTTTTCTGGTTTCCCCTGTAAAACACTGTCAGAAATTGACCAAATAGCTAGGTGGTTCAGAGTTTTGTTCCTAATGGACACTCATATAACAGAGGGTAGGCTGATATTGTTAATTTTTTCCTCAAAAACCACTTGAAGGAAAATATTTCTTATTTGCAGAGTTGGAAAAAACAGATTTTTTTTTAATCCAGGAAACTGGTTTAAACAAGGTTTTTTGATTTTAATTATTGGACTTGAAAATAAGGTACTAATATTAAATCTACCTTTCGGTGGAGACATAATTCAATGCTGGTACATTTTATTGTAATTACAATATCTACAGTATTATTCATTTTTATACTAAAAATATTGTAAATTGTCTATACGGTCTATACCTAATAAAGAGTAATATTATAATAACAATGGTGTTTTTTAGCTTTTTTATTTTGTAGCCATGAAACAGCAGCCTTTTTTTGTCTATGCGGTCTATACCTAATAAAGAGTAATATTATAATAATAACAGTGTTTTTTAGCATTTTTATTTTGTAGCCATGAAACAGCAGTCTTTTTTTTTTTTTTTTTTTTTTTTTTTTTTTAAAAAAAAAAAGATGAGTGTTTTACAGCCTTTTTTTATTTCGTAGCCGTGAAACAGGAGCTACTGTAGACCGACTTCAGTAGCTTGATGGATAAGGCGGAGGACTTGTAACCTAGAGGTCGGTGGTTCAAGTCCCGGTTTCAGCGTAAATTTAGTAAAGCGAGTTTGCGTAGTTGTGATATCACGAATGTGATTAACACAAATATGATAACTACTGTAGACGCTTGTGGTCTGTGTTGCAGCCTGCCCATCCTGTAGTATGCCTCCCCTCTGATGGGCGAGAAGTGACACAATACTTCCCATTTAGGTGCTGGGTCATCACGAGCGTACCGGAAGGTATCCCTTACAAACAATTGTAAACAAATTAAGAATACAAATTTTTGTCGGCACGGGGGATCGAACCCGGGACCTTCCGCATGGCAAGCGGGTGCTTAACCACTGAGCTAATCGCGCGCTCTTAACTGTTGACACCAGTGTTCTTTGTTGTAGCTTTTTTTTTTAAGTGGGGTTTAACGTCGCTTTCAACTGCCATGGTCATATCACGACGGGGGTTTTACCCTCCATTCGCAGGAAACTCACAAAATCTGCTACTCACATTGACCTCACCCAGCCTGAGTGGGGCCGGGAAAAGCCAGCGTCACGAGAATTAGAATTTGAATGGTCACCCATCCAAGTCTTAACCTCGCTGGATGTCGCTTAAATTCGGTGTTCTGAAGGGAACCGGTGTATTCAACATGCCATCGACGCTGGCTTGTTGTAGCTTGCCCATACCGTAGTATGCCAACCCTCTGATGGGCGAGAAGTGACACTATTCTTCCCATTTAGGTGCTGGGTCAACACAAAAGTGCATTAGAAAATGTCCCTGACAAAGAACTTTGTTTTTTTTTTTAATATTAGTACATTTGGGATTTTTTTAACTCTTGGTTTTAACCATGGTTTATTCGGTGGTTAAAACTATTTTGTTTATACCATGTCCACCTTCATTATGTGGGTTAAAAAATGAATATTTATAAATTACTAATTTATATCAATACCTTCCTGACAAAGAAATAACTCCATTTTTGTTTTCTTTCTTTTTTCCCCCATTTTAGGAAGCTGGTCTTCAACCCGATACGTCCAGCAAAGAACCATTCACTGATCTGAACAAAATTTTGGATGCCCTAAAGAAAAGAGATCTTTCACTGGCCCTTCATTGGGCATATGTGCACAGACAAAAGCTGCAAGCACAGGTAATTGAACGATCCAAGTATAAGTAGTGCTTTATTTAGACTGTGAGCCCAAGACAGGTAAGTCCTATTATGCCAACAGTTTAACAAAGCACCTCTTTATAAATTGAGGTACTTTGATTAAATAAAATTTAACAAAATTAAATAATATGACAGTTAGGGTATAATTGTATAAAGTAAGATAAATAAAGTGAGAGAAGATTGTATAATCTTGTAGAGACGATTTGTACATATGTAGATGGAAAGTTAGTATACGTAAGAAGCTGTTATTTATATTAGGTACTTTTGTTAAAATTTGAAATTACAAATTTGTAAACTTGTGCCTACAGAACAAGAGTAAATGAATCGGTACATGCAAAAACGACATCATTCCAAAAGAGTAAACTTTTGGAAAATCAAAAAAAACTTTCCCATTCATTTTTTGTCCATAAGAAAAAAAAGAAAAAATATGTAATCGTAGGGACTTACCAAAAGGAACCATTCTATATAATTTTTGGTCAGATATGTAGTGCCATTTCAAATAAATAGCCGTTCAAAGGTCGTGGAATGATGCTGTTTTTGCACATATCAAAAATATTATAAATAATAACACACGTACACTTCGAATTTTATTGTTATTTCAAACAAAAACAAAAAAATATGAATCATAAAAATTATATGTATAAAAAGAAATCTGGTGTAAACATCACACGACTTTCCTTATCCCCGAAAAGAAGTTGAACTCCGGCACTCGTGACTCAACGGTAACAGCTGCAAATCAATGCCAAATTCGTAATCAGCACCTCAAAATCATTGGATTTGATATGTCACAATCCCCATCTAGGATGAATAATAAAAAAGTTAAAAAAAGTTAGTCAAAGCGGGTCCCCCCAAGATACCGGTAAATTTGGGCCGAGGTCCAAAAGTTCAAGATATCAAAAAAATGATATGAAGAGACCCCTATTATTTTTTAATCTAAGAAAATGTTGTTCTCTAACTTTTTTTGTATCTTTAATCAATTCATAGAAGCGGCGCTTGCGGGCAATATTTGCGGCCCTGCGGCCGCATTTTGCGGCCAATTTCAACCAAAAGTTTTGTGGTACGTTTGGTGTATAAAATTGATTTTCATACCAAATTTCAAGTCTCTAGCTCTTACCGTTCTTGAGATATCCTGTTCACACACACACACAGACAGGATACACCAATTCTACAGATTACATGCAAGAACCGCATAAATCCCGGATCTATGTCGTTCTTGCATGGAACGAAAATTATAGAAACGTGTTTATATAGGAAGGGAGTAGCAGAATGATTTGGTTTTGATATAAAATTGTGCGTTTACCTTCCGAGATCCAAAATCTATGAAAACCCCATTTTCCAAAAAAAGGTGATTGATGTCGTTTTTGCATGTACCGATTCAAATAGGCCAAAGAGAAGGGGTGGAATAGTGAGAGATAGTATGATGAAAAGAGAGAGAGAATGTTATTATTTTTATAAATATGTACATGTTTTTTTCCAGTAAGTAAAGCTACAAATATAAGTTATTAAGAGGAGGGAAGAAGAATAAGGATTAAAGGAGGATTGTTTTCTTACCTAAAAGTCGTGCAACACACAGCAACTTCTGAATTTTAAATTGAACGCCCTATTTTTTATTATACTCACATTCATTCACTAGGTTGTATTCTACACATTCTACCCATTACTCGATACTTTGATCAACCCTGCGAAATCATAGGCTTTTCTTCGGGATAAAAGTAATAAAACCCATAGTGTGACTCATCAAATCAGTGTAGTTTTTCATTCTAAATCACGAGATATTTTTTTTTTATATCCTACGACTAGTGTTCAAACTCAAGTCACTCTAGCTGTTATAAAGATGAGAAAAATTACTTTAAAAAAAATTAATACCTCAGTACTTTTCAACCACTCTGTATTCAATTCGAATGGCAAATTGAGCCGGTCGATATTTCAACTGTTAAACTAATACATCGTCATGATATTCAAAATTTTCGTAAATAACATAACTTGAGAAGATGTTTGTGGGAACTCACCATTTCATTCCTGAACGATGATGCTCTTTCTCCTGGTTTATTTTTTGATACCAACAGCGCTTGCCGTTAAAAATGATACATGGGACCTACACGTAACTTCAAATAATGAAGAAACACTTTCAATTAACCAGGTTGCTTCAACACAAAATCCAATAGCTTCTGAGTGTGGGTTGATTTATCATACTAATAATTATGACAGGTTTAATTCATTGGGGACTCCCTCGAGTTTCAAGGCAAATGAAGACCGTGAAAAAGAAATTGAAGCAAGAATTGATGATGGCATGCTGTCAAACATAAATTTAAACACTGGAATTGTCTTGGGCACCAAATCTCGTCAGGGGAATACTTATGGTGAAAATTCATCAAAATCGCTACCTTATAGTGAAGATCCATCTAACCAAATGAAAGATTCTACTAGAAACATAAATTTGAACACTGGATTTGTCTTGAGCAACAAATCTCGTCAGAGGAATACCTATGGTGAAAATATATCTTACCTTGTAGATCCATCTGATAAAATTGAAAATTCTACTAGAAACATAAATTTGAACACTGAAATTTTCTTGAGCACCAAATTTTATCAGGGGTATAGTTATCGTGAAAATACATCAAAATCGCTATCTTATCTTGAAGATCCATCTAACCAAATGGAAAATTCAACTAAAAACATAAATTTGAACACTGAAATTTTCTTGAGCAACAAATCTCGTCAGGGGAATACGTATGGTGAAAATATATCTTATCTTAAAGATCCATCTGATCAATTAGAAGGTACCACTAGAAACTTAATTTTGAATACTGGAGTTTTCTTAAGCACCAAATCTCGGCAGAAGGATACGTATGGTGAAAATATATCTCATCTTGAAGACCCATCTGACCAAATAGAAAATTCTACTAGAAACATAAATTTGAACTCTGAAATTTTCTTGAAAACCCAATCTCGTCAGGGAAATACGCTACATTATAGTGAAGATCCATCTAACCAAATGGAAGATTCTACTAGAAACATAAATTTGAACACTGAATTTGTCTTGAGCAACAAATCTCGTCAGGTTAATACTTATGGTGAAAATATATCAAAATCGCTACCTTATAGTGAAGATTCATCTAATCAAATGGAAGATTCTACAAGAAACATAAATTTGAACACTGGATTTGTTTTGAGTAACAAATCTCGTAAGGGGAATACTTATGGTGAAAATACATCAAAATCGCTACCTTATAGTGAAGATTCATCTAACCAAATGGAAAATTCTACTAGAAACTTAATTTTGAACACGCGAATTTTCTTGACCATTCAATCTCGTCAGGGGAATACTTATGGTGAAAATATATCAAAATCGCTACCTTATTGTGAAGATTCATCTAACCAAATGGAAGATTCTACTAGAAACATAAATTTGAACACTGGATTTGTCTTGAGCACCAAATCTCGTCAGCGTAATACGTGTGGTGAAAATGTATCTGATCTTGAAGATCCATCTGACCAATTAGAAGGTACCACTAGAAACATGAATTTGAACACTAGAGTTTTGAGCATCAAATCTCGTCAGCGTAATACTTATGGAGAAAATATATCTTATCTTGAAGATCCATCTAATCAATTGTCTCCTAGAAACTTAATTTTGAACTCTGTAGGTTTGAACATCAAATCTCGTCAGCGTAATACGTATGGTGAAAATATACCTTATCTCGAAGATCCATCTAAACAATTAGAAGGTACTACTAGAAACTTACTTTTGAACTCTAGATTTTTGAACATCAAATCTCGTCAGCGTAATACGTATGGCGAAAATCTATCTTATTTTGAAGATCCATCTAATCATTCCTCTCCTAGAAACTTAATTTTGAACTCTAGAGTTGTGAGCACTAAATCTCGTCAGCGTAATACGTATGGCGAAAAATATATCTTATCTTGAAAATCCATCTAATCAAATGGAAGATACTACCAGAAACATAAATTTGAACACTAGAATTTTCTTGAGCACCAAATCGCGTCAGCGTAATTCTTATGGTGAAAATATATCTTATCTTAAAAATTCATCAAACCAATCAGAAAGTACTACTAGAAACATGAATTCGAACACTAGAGTTTTGAGCATCAAATTTCGTCAGCGTAATTCTTATGGTGAAAATATATCTTATCTTGAAGATCCATCTAACCAATCCTCTCCTAGAAACTTAATTTTGAACTTTGAAGTTTTGAGCATCAAATCTCGTCAGCGTAATCCTGAAAATATATCTTATCTTGAAGATCCATCTAACCAATCCTCTCCTAGAAACATGAATTTGAACACTAGAGTTTTGAGTTTCAAATCTCGTCTGCGTAATTCTTATGGTGAAAATATATATTATCGTGGAGATCCATCAAACCAAATGGAAGGTATTACTAGAAACATAAATTTTAACAGTGGAGTTTTCTTGAGCTCTAAATCTCGTCAGGGAAATACTTATGGTGAAAAATATATCAAAATCGCTCTCTTATCGTAAATATCCATCTGACCAAATGGAAGATTCTACTAGTTATATCAAAAAGTTTTCCAACCAAAAAATCAATACTAGCAATAATACTGATCTTTTGTCATTCCGTTCTAATCAAAAGCTCGATGCAAGAATCGACAGTGTAAATCAAAAGCTCGATGCAATAATCACCAGTGTTCCTCATTATGATTCTAAACTAAGCAATGAACATTTTAAAGCACAAAATTCTAGTAATCAAACATATTCCCTGTGCATTGAGTTAACTAAAGCAACAATCGAAAATATCAAATTCATATCACCTTTTGTGCTTAGCATGTGCATCGGATGCTTTTGCTACAACGTTTTGATGTGTTGTTGGCAATGTCTCACATGTTAGAGATGTAATGAAGCCAGAGAATTTGTATCAATAAACTTTCAGTCTCATTCCAACTAAACTTTAAACTGAAAAATGAGAGTTGATTCTTGGAATTGTCAAGAAGAAAAATTAATAATGTGTGCATTGTGTAAGAAAGGGAAAGTAAAGTAACGTCAAACCGAAATTCTTCTCACGGTTGCGAAGAACATCTTGTAAAAGTTTCTGTTAGTGAGTGAATACATGCTCTTCATATATGTACTCGTAGTAAGAATAAGAAATCAATAAAAAATAGATTTAGATCAACACTGGTTGAGAAATGTCTGTTTCCTGCAACAAAGTTCAGTTTTCATTCATAGAGTTAGCTAACACCAGCAGAGATGGTTTGCTTGTCAAACTAATAATACTCATCCTCCCAGACCTAAGAATGAACTATGAAGTTCCGAACGGGAGTTCCAGACAGTATCTGCGACCTAAAAATACCATCGCGCTATGACCTTTTTTAAAAACAGTGCATAAACCTAGTAAGAAAAATCTCTCGTTTTCCTCTACAGAATTCCTCATTAGAATTTCGCCTGCATCAGTTGCAATTCATTTCACTCGTTCAGAAAGGCATGGCCGCGCAAAGTGAAGCTATTGCATATGCGAGATCATACCTGGGGCAGTTTGTGAGTCGACATGAGAAAGGTGAGATTTTTTTTTTTTTTTTTTTTTTTTTTTTTTTTTTCAAGTTATTTTTAACGAAATTGCCTATCAGCCAAGATTATTTGTTATAATAAAACAACACAACATGAACAACATCTTGCAGATAAAATATTTCCTCCAATTTTTGAGAGGTTCGGAGAGTTCTTCTAACAGGTTGGGAGAGAGACTCACAGCATTACCTCTCTGTATGGCAATTTTAATACGCTGGTTTTTTTTCTAATTCAATGACGATTCCGTAACTGGCGAAATGGCTATTTGAGAATAAATAATTAAAAACTAAAAAACTCATTGTTTTCATGTTCAAACTATTTTAAATTAATGCGAATTAACGTAAATATAATTTATAAAACTTGTCATTATTTCAATAAATCATCATCATAGGGTGGCGTCATCGTGAACGATGCTAGCTAGACAGTGGAGGAATGACTCAGCACTTCTACCACTGTCTTTACAAGGAGGCTAATAATTGACAAGGGCCCCCAGAACCAAGCCAATGCTGGTCTACTCCCTGTTTATAGTCCCCCAGCCAGACTGCTGGTCTACTCCCTGTTTTATAGTCCCCCAGCCAGACTATTACTATTTGATAATCCCTTCCACCACCTCCCAGATGTGCAAACAATGATGGGCATGCTGATGTACCTCCCGCACGGGATCCACTCCTCCCCCTACGCCCACCTCCTCGAGTCCGCCCTGTGGAGTGAGATCAGCGAGGTGTTCATTCGGGACGCGTGCAGCCTCCTGGGCCTCAGCTTGGACAGTCCTCTCACTGTGAGGTAAGTGCGGGCACGCTGCAGCCTCCTGGGCCTCAGCTTGGACAGTCCTCTCACTGTGAGGTAAGTGCGGGCACGCTGCAGCCTCCTGGGCCTCAGCTTGGACAGTCCTCTCACTGTGAGGTAAGTGCGTTGGGTGAAAGAGATTGCCATAGGCAATAACCCCGCCCTTTAGTTAGGACATATGTATTATATTTTATTTATTTAATTTTTTCTTGTTTATATTATTAATATTGTCAATTATTATATGTTTAATTTTTACCATTGTTTGTCTGTATATAACTATATATGTTCTGCTAATAAAGAGTTTCTAAATAAAAAAATAAATAAGTGCGGCCACGCTGCAGGGTGGACACTTGGACAGTCCCCTCACTGTGAGGTATTATATAATTCAAAGGTAAAACATTTCTTCCAACTCACTAGTTTTAACAGAATCAGTAATCAGGATGGTTGACGTTAGCACCATTAGGTAATCCGTAAGGTATCTAAAACATGTTATTTCATGGCTACGAAATTATATATTTCAAAGGTAAAACATTTCTTCCAACTCACTACCGAGAGGAAGCGTGTCTCTGGTATCTAACTGGGTCATTATCAGTAAGTGAAAAGTTGTCTGGGAGAACCACCTATGTGAAGATTTCGATTATTTTTTTATTTCAAAAATGGAACCTATGTGTAAGCCTTGAATCACTAGAGAAGTCAGCATACAAAATTTTGTTCCTACTCGTTTTTATTCGTCTTTTTTCGTCAAAACAGAGCATTTGGGTGCTGCATTAATGGTATTACTAAAAGTACCCTACTGAAAAGTGCCCAAAAACATATAGGTGGTTCTTCTAGACAACTATTCAAGTAATGTTTTCAGCGTGAGGAACTATTATTGTTGTGTTTCAGTGTGAACGCGGGCTGCGTGGCTCTCCCCGCGCTCCTGAACATCAAGCAAGTGATGCAGCAGCGAGTGTCGGGCCTGTGGAACGGCCACGATGAACTACCTGTGAGTACCCTGGGACCCACCCTGTAATAATAATAATATCGCCTTATTTATACTGCCCGAGTAGGACTATTAAGTCCCATTATTCCAGCAGTAAGCCCAAGACGTATTATTATGTGGTAAAAATCCCAAGTGGGAGGATAACTTGTCATGTCCCGGCTGGGTTTCGAACCCGCGACCTCTGGAATCTCTGGATTCACAGAGTGCCCCCTTTACCACTGAGCTACCGGGACAGACTGTAAGGGTTGGGTGGAAGAGATTGCCATAGGCAATAACCCCGCCCTTTAGTTAGGACAAATGTTTCTATATACTTTTCTATTTTTTTTCATTTTTATTGTATACAGGGTGTCCCGTATACAGATGCAAATATTTTGAGGGTAGGTTCAGCCCACCGTGGACTACCATATGAGCGAAACTTGCAGTGGGGCATTTTGCTTCGTTAAAGAGTTATGGCCAAATCCCTGTTTTTCCCACAGGTCTAGAGGTCACTTGGATCGATGCACGTTTTTAAAGAAATGATAGCCAGTAAGTAAGTTTTGACTTCATGTATGGATAGTCATGCATATTTCTCTTCAAATCCAGTTGGTTGCATGAAAAAATAATGAAAGACCAGAGAGATATTTAATCATAAGTTCAATACTTTTCTAAAATTTGATTTTTCCCTGTTTTCCCTTTCGTGAATTTAGAGTACTTCTACAATTGCAATTCTGCGTATCACTAGTTAAAAAAATACCCTATTATGTTTAGTTTTATAAAAAAGAAAGCTCATTTATATTACTTTAAAGATCATGGTACGCAGTACACACAAAGCTCAAAAAACACTTCTGAATCATGATGGAAAATTCAAAGTTGGCTGAATTTTAACAGAATTGGCTCGTAATTTGAGGTATAAATACACTGCTCTGGGATGTTTAACAGAGAGAAATTGATCATTCACACTGGTCGGTCGGTGTGAACTTTTATGTGAATGGGGTTACGGAATCACAGGGTTATCATGAGGAAAAATGAGAGAGGCTGCAACGAAAGCAGCAACCAGTGGTGTAATTATGGAAAAAGAATACACATGGAGAAAGACTCTGCGCTACCAACAAAAATTATGATTTTATTATTAGAAGTAAAATTAAAAATATCATTTTTGTGTTTATCACAATCATGATATCAAAAACATAACAAATAGTGCCGAAAATTAACCTTGGGTAAAACTCGAACATCCAACCTTAAGGTTACTATTATTATTAATACTTTATTTTTATTTTATAAACAATTGGACCAAGCTTTATTTACATTTTTTTTTTTTTTTTTTACAATGAACATGGTAACTATTTGTGAAATAAATATAAACAAAGACTGATCAAGGGTGGTGATACAGTTATACATGTTTGTAGTTTATTGATAAACTACTAACATGATACATTCTGCAACACAGGACATGAAATGAAAAGAACCCAAAAGAATATGTAGCCAAAAGAAACCAAGGGCAAGGTTTAAAGCTTGTGGCTTTCTCTTCCACCGAACAAATTGATCGCCTTGTTATTTTAACTATTAGATTTGATTGATATAGTTGGTTAATAGAACTAATTGTACTCAGAAAATTTTCATTTATAACTTGCAGTTGGCACAAAAATAGTCACACAGACCGCTTCAGGCATGGAGTGTTCTTCAAAATGCAATAGCGCCCAGATTCAAAATTTGAAAGATGTGTTTCTCTCCTTCTGGTGCCGTTTGATAAGGCGTATCTCATTCGTTCCTTCACGCGTCTGAAAGAACTTTGTATTTATTGAAACAAAATAGCAAAGGGTATTTTTTACCTAGTGATACGCAGAATTGCAATTGTAGAAGTACTCTAAATTCACGAAAGGGAAAACAGGGAAAAATCGAATTTTAGAAAAATATTGAACTTATGATTAAATATCTCTCTGGTCTTTCAATATTTTTTCATGCAACCAACTGCATTTCAAGGGAAATATGCATGACTATCCATACATGAAGTCAAAAATTACTTACTGGCTATCATTTCTTTAAAAACGTGCATCGATCCAAGTGACCTCTAGACCTGTGGGAAAAACAGGGATTTGGCCATAACTCTTTAACGAAGCAAAATGCCCCACTCCAAGTTTCGCTCATATGATAGTCCACGGTGGGCTGAACCTACCCTCAAAATATTTGCATCTGTATACGGGACACCCTGTATAGGGTTGAGTGGAAGAGATTGCCATAGGCAATAACCCCGCCCTTTAGTTAGGACTTATGTTTTTATATATTTTCGATTCTTTTTCATTTTTATTGTATACAGGGTTGAGTGGAAGAGATTGCCATAGGCAATAACCCCGCCCTTCAGTTAGGACATATGTTTTTATATATTTTCGATTCTTTTTCATTTTTATTGTATATATTGTTTCCATTTTTTTAAATTGTTAAAATATTTATTCGTATGTACAATGTACATGTACAAAATGTCCATTTACACCTAATAAAGCATTGTATAGGTAATGATTATAATATTGTTTCCATTTTTTTCATTGTTTAAATAATTATTTGTACTGTACATAATGTCCATTTTATCTAATGAAGTGTTGAATAATATTAATAATAAATAATAATACTTGCTATCATTATGATCCCGTTTGAAATTGTTGGGTTCGTTATAGCCTCTCCACCAATTGTGCAAGATTTTTATTTTTCAAACTCCGCTTTTCCTACAACTTCCTAATCTGAAATGGAACCAGCCTATTTGTAATTAATTTCTCAAAAGTACTTGACATTAGAAGTATTTTAAGACAAGACAAGTTTGATATTTTTTATTCAAACAGGACTGGAGATATCAATACGAAATATCAGAGATTTTATTTTAGAGGTTTAGTAATTTTTATTAGAAATGAATTGTATTTTAGTAAAATTTGTTAAACACATGTTTTTTCCATTTGAAAGAATTAAATTTTCATGCCTTTTTGATATTATTAACTTTACCAGTCCAAGGGCGAAAATAAAATATAAAATCGATAAGTCATTTCATTGCTTAGCATCGGTTTTCCCCATCTAACACAGTACGCAGTTCGAGACTTAGCGCCACAGAGGTATTACAAAAACGTCTATTAATTTCGCCTAAAAAGACGTTTTTGTAATACCTCTGTGGAGCTAACTAAAGGCGAAATTAATAGACAAATTCTAAATCACAAGTCATTGCTAAGCGTAGGTTTTCCCTATTTTACACAGTACGCAATCCGTGACTTAGCGCCACAGAGGTATTACAAAAACGTCTATTAATTCCGCCCTAAGTCTAGGATTGCGTTCTGTCTTAGATGGGGGAAAACCGATGCTAAGCAATGACTTAAGTCATCGATTTTGTCTATTAACACGTATGAGACGGCGTGCCCACCTGTGGGTCACGTTTTTTTTTTTTTTTTTTTTTTTTCAATTTCCCTTGTAACGTGACCCACTGGTGGGCACAGATAATGCTATTATTAATATATTTTTGTACTCGCCCGTCCCAATTTTTTTTTGTTGTTGTCATATTTGGAACACATACCCTAATTTGAAGCTGTCCCAGCGTACAAACTGTAGAAAATAGGATCCGTCTCATACGTGTTAACGTGGCTCATTGTTTGTTATTATTCTTTCAGATCGAGATTGACCTGGGCTCGAACCATCGCTACCACTCTGTGTTCGCCTGTCCCATCCTCAAGACCCAGAGCACCGAGTCCAACCCTCCCATGCGCCTGGTGTGTGGTCACGTGATCTCACGAGAAGCCCTCAACAAGCTGGGGACCGCCACCAAGTAAGTTGTGGTCAATATAGTCACCCACCTCAGTGGCTTGGTCGATAAGGTGGCTAGGTATTAAGGGCGGAATTAATAGACAACATCAATAATTTAAGTCGTTGGTAAGTGTCGGTTTTCCCTATCTTACACCGTACGCAATCGGTGACTTAGCGCCACAGAGGTATTACAAAAACGTTTATTAATTCCGCTCTAAATATTTAAAGGGTATTTTTCTTTTGGATTATTTTTTTTTCCAGGTTCGGTATTTCTAAATATTTCCATTCTATTCCAAATGATTCCAGTTTCAAATAATTACTTCCCCACTATTTGTGAAAGAAAAATGCGTTCTGTACTTTTAAAGATAAACAATAGACTTAACCTATAAAAGAACTGGAAGCGAGAATTTTCTAAATCCATTTTGATTAACCAAACTGGAAGAAGATTTTTTCTCTTCCAAAAGAAAAATGACTTGCTTCCTCTTTGTTCATTTTATTCCAGTTGAATCCACTTTGGTTAGAAAGAAAAATACGGCTTTAGAATACCTAGGTACAAATCCCAAATGAATTCGTCACTTGCGTAGAAGAAATCTTTAATGTTTTTTTTTTAACTTTTGTAGCTTAATCGATAAGGCGGCGGACTTGAAGGTCGGTGGTTCAAGTCCCAAGTTGGACAAAGATTTGGTAAAGCAAGTTCGAGTAGTTATGATATCACGATTTTAATAATTAGTATAAATATGATAACTTTTTTTATCTATAATATACTCATACTTGACTTGAGAACCAGGAAAATTTGAGAAACATTGTGACGAGTAGGTACAGGGTAAAGAATATCTGTTATCGGTTCTAATACAGACAGAAGAAGTTGATACGATTTAGAATCATCCACTGCACATGCTCAATTAATCTAAAAAAAAATATCGAAAAAAAAAGTTAGTCTGTAGGATGTTTTGGAAACAAAGAAGAGACGATCTGTTGAAGCAAACCATTATGATTACCATTATTTTGTTCATGTGTCAGTATATTTTATTTCCTTTGGCAAAGTACGGGTAGACGGACTGCAAAAAATACATAATTTGTAATCATTAGCTGTGTGAATCCAATAATGGGGAATAGTACGATGTATACACCAGTTCTCACAAGATAAGTGAAGTTAAACAATGTTTGAGGTTGAGACTTGTTGGATGACCAACATCTAGGTTTGAACCCTCGTGATAGCTACTCCCGGCCAAACCCAGGATTAATGAGTAGAACGTCTCGAATGACTTTCTATGTCCACGAGATGCTAAGCAAACGAAATAGCGGTCAATACTAGCTGGTCATCTCCGGCCCTACCCAGGCTGGGTGAGGTTAATGTGAGTAGCTGGTACGATTCCCAGCGAATGGAGGGTAAAACCCCCGTCCTGATCCAGGACGTTAAATCAAATATAATCGTTGGCGTTAGGAAGGTCATCCAGCCGTAAAAATGTGCCAAAACCAACCAACCTCAACCATGAGGTTGAACAACGTCGACCCTGCTTGAGCGGGATAAGACAGAGTAAAAGAGACTAGCTAGTCATCATAAAATATCAGCTTTTTAAGTCCTTTTTTTGCATAAGTTTTGAAAGAGTGTATTGTATAAATTGTATTAAAATTAACCCATATAAACCGAATATTATTTCTTATGGAATTTTATTGCAAAAAACCAAGTCGAAGTGTCCTTCTCCTAATTCATGAGAGGTATTAGTTTATCACCAAATTATTTTAACGTTTAAAAATTGAGATATATAAGAAATTTTATCGTCTGTGTTATGTTTTTTAAAAACCTTTCTTGGTTAATTTTGAAAATGGGCAAATTTTGAACTTTACCAACAGTTTCATTTTATTTTATTTTCGTCCATTCTAATATATTTGTTTAATCTATGTAAGTATAAAAGAGAAAGTTGTATGTTACTATAAGTTTCCCTTGTGTTTTCATTTCCAGACTCAAGTGTCCTTACTGCCCTGTGGAGCAGAGCCCTGCAGACGCGAGACAGATTCATTTCTAATCTCCATTCTCATCCCATCGATATTGTCAATTTTCACCAACAATAGATTCAGGGTTTTTCCGTTATTTTAGACTAGCCGTTTGCCCGTGCTTTGCAACGGGACTAAATTTCAAAAAAAAATTTTTTTTTTTAATTTTCCATTTATTTATTACAATTATAATATGATACAGATTTTAAAATGATTGAATGGTACCCTTTCTCAAAGTTAAATAAAACTGTGTTGAGAAAGGGGAGTTCAGAATTAAAATTGTGGATACATGAAGAATAGGAAAAAATAAACAATAAAAAAATAATATCAGAGTTCCAATTTTTTTTTTTTTTTTTCTTAAAAGTTCATCTTAAAAGTTCATTGTTCATTTAAAAAGTAAGTAAGAAAGGAAAACTTAAACCTTTGTATAAGTAAATAGTTTTGTAAGAAGATGGCTCGACAGAAAAAGAAATAATAAAAATTGCATCTCATTATTTAAATTTAATTTAAAATATTTTTAATGTAACTATATATGTTGGATTCTGTAAGTTTTTTAAATAGAATTTTATGTTTTTTCTTGACTAATATTGGGGGAATGTTGGTCATTTCAAATGGTAGCTTGTTTAGTAGTATTGAGCTTATGTATATATAATGGTTACGTATTATAGATTTATTAAAAGTTATGAGATTTATTAAAAGTTATTTGTTTAATAACTTTTAATTTACTATTTACTAAGGCATGGCCGTACTGCTGGACAGCAATGCCTTTTTGAACTTTTTATAATTTTTCTGGACAAAGCGATAATGGTTTTGGGGGGGTCAATTCTGAGACATTTTTCGCTATCTCTTACCGTTTTGGCTAAACAACTCCGGACAAACAAACAAACAAACAAACATAGGTAGGTAGGTAGGTAGTCCTTTTTTCTGTTTTATATATAGAGATGTACTTTGGCACCGCGCGAGCATGACTCATTAATTTGCAATATTTACCTATTAGTAAGTGTAACCAAAACTGTAATAAAGAGGTTTCGGACAGTTTGTACTGTTCCGAATTGATAAAGACTTAATGTTATTTTTATACCCTAGGTCCTAGGAGTTCTAGGTATTATAATATTAACTAGGTTCTTCGAGTTTGAAATTTGTTTGATGTTTCGTAAACAAAAAGCAATATAACGAGATATTTCCTTTATCGAATTTTCTATGGCAGACTCGACTTGACAATTTGAGAGAATATTCATTATAATGAAATGTTTCGTTCATTCTGACAGTTCGAAATGTCTCTACAATTTTTGTTGAACGAATTTTTTTCAAATTTGTTTTTAGTTATAGTACAAGTGGGTATAAATTTTGAATGAGATGTTGGCATGTCACCTTTTCAATACCAATGAGTCAAAATCACCCAAGTTTAACATCATATTATTCAATGACTTGTTTACTTGTTACTGGCTAACTCGCACTTAGCTTTTACTAACATAACTTGCATTACAATTAGATAAATACGTAGTTAAAGTTTGGTGATGCAGAGATAAATAACAAAGAGACAGACCAACAGTACATGGTGAATCTAAATTACGTGACCAAAATGAAAGGGGTGATAGAAATCGTCGATTGCAATCGAAAATATTCTTGGTGATTTTGTCGGAAATGCTTCATTTTTTTTGGGAAAAAATCCTCAAAGGAAGTTCCACCTCCGTTTAGCATCAATTTTTGAAAGTCGCTCTAGAAATACACTGAGATCAGATTTTATAACTTTTGAAATGTAATCTTAATGCAAGTTTCATTATAATAAGCAGAAAAGAAGGTAAAGCAAATTTAGTACCTGAGTGTCGGAAAATCACAATAGAATATTTTCTATGTCAATAGACGAGTTCTGTCAGCGCTACAATTTTGTTCTTGCAATTTATATTCACCCTGTATTATTATTATGAATATAGAAAAGTTTAGTTTTTGTTTGGACACTTCCTCATTTGTATATAATGTGTATTTAATGTAATCATTTCATATTATTTTGAGACATTTGAAAATGTGTTATCTTTAAGTGCAGAAAGTAAAATTAAAATATTTTTTCTTCATTTTGTAAATAATAACAAACTATGAGTTCTTATTTTTATCCAGATTGCACCTGCTGACATTAGGTAACACCAATTATGATGAGTAAATTCATAATTGGTATTTCGAGGATCCCGGGCTGGGTGAGGTTAATGCGAGTAGCTAAATATTAGTTTTCCCTGCCACTAGTGGGTAAAACTACGTCGATATTAAAAAAAAAATTAAATCCATTGTTTTTCGTAAGAACAGGCCAAGAAAAATAGGTGATAGCGTACAGTACACAACGAAAAGAAAAAATATCGATTCAATATAATATGTATTCATATAAACAATATTTTTTTTTAGTTATATTTTATATGCATATATATTTATACAATATTTACCTATCTATTTTCTAGAAAGATTTAACATTCAACACAATTTAAAGTTATAAATTGAAATAAATACCTATGCTTGAATAAACACGAAACCTAAAATAAACATTTTTTTTTTTCATTTAAAATACTTAGAATATGTAGTTTTTTATACATATAATAAAAAACACATGAAATGTGAATGAATTTTAAATAAAGATAAACAGATCACAATAAAGTAGAAAAGATAATAATTACTTTTAGTAGATCAACTATTAGGTTGTAAGTAGCCAATGATGGAAATGGTTAAAAATATATAAAAGGATAAATACGAGCATATCAGTCATTATTTTTCTCAGATGAAAATGATTGTATCATAAATATATTTTTTGTTAAATACAATATTTAAATAAATGAATCATACTTTATATGGCAAAACTGACATCTTTTCATACAACCTGAATCATAATGATGTATTAGATATTAGAACACTACCACCCGAATGCCTGGAAACCAAAAGACAAAATAAGAATAAATTTGCTTTTCTCAAGAAATCAAGAAAAACCAGAAGAAACAAAATATTAAGATGAAATTAGAATCATTTGTTAGAATGATCATCGCATACACCTGTCAGGATAGTTTTACAAATAAAACTTTTACTTACATACATGAATTCATATCGGAACGGAAGTATTGCCATGGCTTTTCTAAAACATGTTTTCTTGTCTCCAATTTCAAATTCAAATAATTGGATATCTTGTAAACTTGTGAGCAAAAGTTTATTTCTGTTATTTTTCCTTGCAACTCGCAAATATCGCGAACGGATTCTAATAGACGTACATATTCTAGCTGTTCCATTTGAAAATAATCAACTTGGATATAATGGATTTTAGAGATAAAGAGCTAACGCAACCTCTTGTTTTTTTATTTAAGATATTCAATATGTACGATATGAAACTAACATCCAGTAAATCGGTTGAGCTGTTCCGGAGATACAGGTGTTATTGTATAAAATATATATGTATAAAATGACAGAAATATTTTATAAATAAATACTGAAAAGTCGATAAATCTTTATAACGAAGTGTTCAATAATTTGTAATGTAATCAATAATCATATTAAGTCTAATAATGTAATTTAAACAAATACTTTGTATGTTTGGATAAAATAACTTCCTCGTAAGTTATTTTATCCAAACATACAAAGTATTTTTTAAAAGATTAAAGTGTGTATGAAAATCTTACTTTTCAACTTTACACTTTTTAAATACCTATCTCATGACAATAGCATGTAATCTATTGTTCGTTGTACTTTTGGAATACTAGTAGCTGTAAGTTAATAGGGGCTAAAGTACATCATAATAATGTAGTTACTGAAAAATACACCTCAATGTTAATCGT
This sequence comes from Bactericera cockerelli, assembly GCA_024516035.1. NCBI lineage: Eukaryota > Metazoa > Arthropoda > Insecta > Hemiptera > Triozidae > Bactericera > Bactericera cockerelli. The sequence continues at coordinate 21,701,218 of CM044958.1, forward strand.
TATGCGTTATCCATTAATTAGTTTGAATCATTCAATATTCATTATACTCATAGTTAATAGCCACACAGAACTATTAAGTCCGCAGTTAGAAAAATTAGAAACCGCTGTGATATTAATTACTTTCCTTGTCTATAATAATGAAAGTATTGTATTCGTCGTAAATTTTGAGGTGCAGATTACGATTTTGACATTGATTTTTAGCTTACTGTTACGGTTGAGTGCCCAGTGGAGGATTTTGATTTCTTTTCGAGTGATAAATAAAGTCGTGTGGTGTCACACCAGTTTATTTTTTGTTATATTTCACCTGTAGGTCAGTCAATATGAATAATTGAAAATGTTGATGGATTTGAACTCATCAATCTGCTCTTATTTGTACCTATTTAAAAGTTTTTCTCTGGATAATTTGGAATTCAAGGGTAAACAAAATATGTACATTGTACATGCATTCCGGAAGTACAGGAACGCTGCTTTTCATGGTCTTGTTTATTATTATCAAGTGGCTTCTTTCTATTATTACATATGTTAGCTAGCTCAGCATTATGAAATTTCGAACCACATCATTTGCCTGCGTTACACAATACCTAAACTGTTGACATAATGGGACTACATGTCTTGTCCTGACACCTGAAAGTCTAAATAGAGCACGTTTACTTGGACTTCTCGTAATGACGTAACTTGTCGCAATCCACACTAATAGCTACTCATTTTTCATGTGAGCAAGCCGAGTTTTGTCGCCACATCGGCCCAGATGACATTACATGGTCATTCTCATAAACGAGCTGTTATGCTTGATACAGCGAAGAGTTTCAGGGCGAAACATACATTTTTGTTATATCTAGACTTACTCAAGTCTAGATTTTGCGTATTGTTTTAAATGCGGTATTGTACTGACTCGAATAATGTCTCCCTTAGTTTTTATTTATAAAACGCGATCTTGGTTTAATCGTATTGAAGTAGAAAATCAAGTAGGTACTTGTAAATCACTTGATAATGGTGTAATAGTGGTAAGACACACTAGTGCGATGCTTCATTCGGATAGTGTCCATGGCTCATAATGATATGGTTACGTGAGAAAACGCATGATCGCTTTATAGCATTTGATCTTATTGTATCACTGGATATGAGACGTTCAGAGCTAACAAAGTGATTTATATTTTCACAAGAAGAAGTAAAAAACACATTATGTAGTGGCAATTGCCATTCAAACACAAGCTCTGGCACAGGATGGAAATAACTAAAAACAAACATGTTTCAAGTAAAAGAGACCACTCAAGAGTAAAACTGAGAATGGTGATCTCTTGTATTGCTCTAAAGAGCTTAATTTGACTGAGGATGGTGATCTCTTGTATCGCTCTAAAGAGCTTTATTTGATAATTAAGAGACGTCAAGAAAGTTCCTATGGATCTATTTTACTTCTCCGCAAGAATTGTGTTTCTAGTGTTCTCACTCACACTGAAAAAATGTTTATTAACTTTGAGCCTCATATTTCTTTCTTCACAAAATAACAGGAACCTTTCATTGAAAGTTTCATGTTCTATTGATGCAAGGTAAAATGCACGTCATCTGTGTTAAATTCCGCCTGTCAGATAATCAATTTTTCAATAAAATCAATTATAGATCGAACTTTTGTAATAGTCCTATGAATTGTAGACTTTTGCTTGTTTCTGAATATTTTCATACATTTCATTTTAATAATTATCTCACTATAAAAGCTCTACGGTTAAACCATAATATCATTGAATATACCCTAGAAGTTCTTCACCTGTTCTCTTATTCGCTGAAGGAACTCATAGTACGCCATTCCTCCCCCGTTCTTGTCTTCAATGAGTTTATCATAGAACTCCATCCTATCTGGACTAGAGTCCTTCATCACTTTCACAGGCGTCACATACGCTTTATCGTCGTTCAAATACGCGATGAGCGAAAAGAGCCGAATCGACAATTGTGTTTCCAGCTGAGGTAGTTCATAGAGTGTTTCTGGCATCTGGGCGATTGATTGAAACCCAAACATGCCGGAGCATAAAGCAGGAGGTGTGCCGTGACGTAGGAGGATGATGATGACGTCAGGAAGGTTGAGCAGGTAGGTGCCCGTGGCGGAGAGCCGCTCGGCAGACAGCTGCAGTATGCGGGGGGTGGGTACCTCCAGCTCATTCCAGCTGAAGGTAGGGTCAGTCTCCAGCGTGTGGAGAGGGTACAGCTCGGGGTAGATGCTGAGCATGAGGCTGTTGAGAGGCAGACACTTCATCTCGGTCATGGCGAACACACGGTCGTCAAGCCGCGTGCTCTGTCCGATGCGGAAGGCGGGGTGCTTGAGCAGAGCGAGGATGTAGAGGGGGAGGAGCTGGAGGGAGGAGGGGGCTAGGAGGGACCCAGCCTGGGAACCAGACTGCGTCACTTTGTACGTGGAGAGCACGTCACACACCACGTTGAGGAACGCTTCCCGCGCGTCTGTTAGAGAGTGCTGGAGACTGCGGTCCACAGCCATCTTGGCCAGCAGGCCGGCAATGCACTGCTGGTCCGCCCCCACCAACACGTCGTTCACGTTGCTCACGACAGGGAGGCACAGGGTGTGCACGCGGATGCGCCTGTCCCCCTTGCTAGAGGTGTAGAGCACCGCCACTTGGAAACACGCAAATTGGATATGGCTGAGTGTTTCGTCTATGGAGATCTGGATGCCATAGCCTGCGTCTGGATTCACGTTGGGCAGCGCCAGCAGATCTGTGGAGCGGACAAAAAAGTTGCCGTGGAATGTGTGGATGCTCAGACCCTTGGTACAGCGGATTCGCATCACAGACTCGAAACCAATCTTGCGCGTCAAGTAGCGGGAGAACATTCTGTCGAGCTGTGTCACGTGACTCATGTTCTTATTGGAGTAGAGGGGGAGGTGGTGGATGCACCCACTCGAGAACTTGGAGACACCCGACAGTGTTGCCAGATCCACATATTGGCTGTTGAGGATGAACAGGTCCACAGCGATGTAGAAGCTCGTGCACTCAAGGGCTATCTTCTTGTAGAAGTCAGTGGCAGGGTTCATATGGGGTGGTTCATCATTGCTTCTCTGGTTCGGGTTCTCACGAGGCTCCAGAGCTCCGGGACCGCGGTTAGGCAAGCATGTCTGGAAGATAGTGATCCTCCCACCCGTGGGTTGTAGCAGTTTGAAGGCAGCCTGGAGGGCGGGGCCCAGAGCACTACCACTGTCCAGAGAGTGCTTGAACTTATCGGGCAACTGCTTGAGCAGCTCCACAATCATCTCGTAGCATTCTTTCAGGTTCACCAGTATGTTCTCTGGACTCGGCAGGAAAACATCTTCAATATCTGTCAGTATCATTTGAGAGGGCTGTGTCTGTCCCTCGGCCAAGCTATAGAAATGCACTGCAGAGTCGTAAGTGATGATGGCCACTGAGGTACGCAGATCACCAGGCATATTCTTCAGTTGGTTGAGTAGCACCTCACATACTGTGTACAGATACCCTGATTGAGCTGCTATCTGGGAGACATCCAGCAAGAAGAGGTACATAGCTGGCTGAGGGGGATCTCTCACTGTATAGTCTGAGGTGGCCAAGTACTCCACAGTAGCGCTCTGGATCTCAGGTCTCCTGTAAGGGTCACCAAACATTTCTGTTGTTTTGTCATACAGGAACTGCTCGTGCATCTCATTCGTGCGGAAGCAAATGTTGCACTTCCATTGTTTGCTATCCAGAAACTGAACAAATGGATTGATGTAAGTCCTGCATTGTCGACAGCGCACAATCATATTCTTGATCACTTTCAAGTTGTTTATGTCCTTGAATGGATGGAGCAAGAGACCAAGTGGTAGTCTTGACTTATCAAGCAAGGACTTGCTCTCGGGTATCTTTGTGAGCGTGCATCTGAATAAATCACGACTACAGTTCATTGATTCGGGTAAGTTCTGAGGTAGACGGATAGGGGGAGGTTCTACTTTGGTGCTGGGGAGAATATCTCGTTGGTTAAGTAAGTCATGTGGCTCATAGCCCCACATACGACTCATGCCTTGGTTCACACTCATATTGGAGAACTGAGCATCCAGTGACTGTTGAGGATAACCAGCAGGACTTGGTTGTGTCATGTAGCTGCTTGTGGGATATCCTACTTGTTTAGGAGCTGGGGGCATGCTACTGTAACCTGTTTGAACTCGAGGAGGCACTTGATAGTTGTTGTATACCTGACTGGACGGTTGAGAACTGTTGGGTAGAGGAGGAATGTTTGCTGTGGGTTGCTGATAATTGCTGATTTGAGGAGGAATGCCATTACTAAGAGGAGCAGTCTTATTTCCTTCAATATAAGCATTTGTGAGGCATTCTAAAACTTTGTTGGGGATAAGATGCATTTGGTGACTGTAAGGGTTGGTACTGGGGCAGAGGCATTGTAGCAGGTGACTGAAAGCTATTTGTAGATGTAGGCGGCCTCAGTATGTTGGTTACCATAGGTTTTTGGAAAGTACTATTCACTGTAGTAGTAAGAGTTTTTGAAGCTGTAGGTTGCTGAGTTATATTATTACAAGACGTCAGTGGGATGGATGACACAGGAGCTTGAAAAAAATTGCTCATAACCGGGGGAGCATGTGTCACATTGTTTGTTGAAGATTGTTGAGCAAAATAACCAGCTGAAGGTCCTTGACTGTTAGAGACCAGAGGCTGCATGGGATTGTTAGGGCTGGCTGGACTTTGCTGTTGATAGCTAGGAGTAGAGACAGACTGTTGCTGAAAGCTAGCAGAAGATGCTGAAGGCTGAACATTTGTGGACCTTGTCAGGGGAAATGAACTATTAGCAGATGGAAGGGAGTGTTGTACAGAGCTACTTCTTGGAAGAAGTGACTGTTGATACAAGGACTGACTGGGCACTACAGGGGTTTGTTGTACAGGAGCAGTAGATGGAGTTGACACTGGCACCTGACTGCTATTGGTCAGTGGATTAAACTGCCCTCCACTATTGATTGAAGTCCTAGGTTGTGTTGACTCTGTATTTGCTGATTGAATGCTTGGTGCATTATTTTGATTAACTAACAAAGGCTTGATCAGATTAGTAGCAGTTCCAGATGACATAAATTGATTTTTATTTATACTGTATCTGGGAGTACCTATTTGTGGTGGTAAAGCATCACTGTTTCCTGTAGACCCTACCACATCTGCACTAGAGACTCCATTATTCTGATTGTAACTAGAACTTACTGAAGTGAATGCACTAGTCTGTTGATACAAAGAATTAAGAGGTACACTTGACAAGGTAGAGGAGCCAGGTGTACTACTAAAGCTTGACATGTACTTATCATTTGATATGGGATTGCTGGTGTACGTGCCTGCTTGACCACTGGAATACTGAGAAGGCAAGTTCTGATAATTTCCAGTAGGTTTGCTGTAGTGACTAGCAAGACCATTGTCACCATTCACCTGGCTTTGTTTCTCTTCCATGGAATTGTACTGAGATGGAGGTTTACCTTGGATGCTTCCTCCAGGCAAAGCAGTTGGATCGGTGGAAGCTCCATACTGGTAAGCTGTACTAGATGGCTGCTGCATTGGAGATGGTGATTTTACAGTGGAATAATATCTCCAATCAGACAACCAACAGTAATGATTGAAAAGTGCTGTTAATCTAAAAGATCAACTTTTTTTCAACATTTTTACAATGGCTTTTGCATATTTTTGTCCTGGAAAAAAAGAAAATCAATTATATTAAAATCTTGGTGCAAATAACCCTATCAAAATTGGCTTGATTAAAGAGTAGTAGTATAAACCAAAACAATAAAATTACTCACTTTCAATTTATTAGCTTCTTAAATATTCATTGATTAACACAACCCTAAACCCTAAAGTAATGTTGACACAATCTAAATTTCAAGAAAAAAATTTATTGTTTAATCTGTGATTTTTACTTTCCCTATCCTATGTAAGGAAAGTATTGTATTTGTCAAAAATATGACCTACCCAGTTTTTCACATTTGCGGACAAAGCTTTTGGTTGAAATTGGCCACAAAAATTGGTAGTAAAAATTGTCTGCAAGAGCCTCTTCTTTGAGTTAGTTAAAGATACAAAAAAAATAAATAGATAACAACATTTTCTTAGAATGAAAAAATAATAAGGGCTCATATCTTGAACTTTTTTGAACCCCACTCCAATTTACCAGTATTTTCAAGGTTCCAATTAGACCAACTTTGTTATTATTTATTGTAGATGGGGGTTGTGAATATTAAATCCAATGATTTTGAGGTGCTGATTACCGTTGAGTTACCAGTGGTGATGGTAAGGAAAGTTATGTTGTGTCACAAGAGATTTTTTAAATTTCTGTGACTCATTATATCTTTTTTAAAATGTAACAAAAAGCATTATATTTAGTACATAAATTGAAATATCTACACAAGTTAAGCATGATGATCTTCTTAATTTTGAAGGGTGTGAAAGGTATTAGTTTAGAAATTAATCTTCTTACTACTCAATTACTTATTAACTCATTAAGGCACTTTTTGATTGAGTATAAACTTTGAATTTGGTAATCGGGGATATAACACAAAATAAAGAATAAATCTAAAAATTAGCCACTTATACTTAGTATGCCCTCAAAACAGATGTAGTCGGCCAATGCTCTCATATAAATGCAGTATTTTAGGAGTTGAACTGGCACAGTCCTGGTTTTGAAGGCACTTGTCCCAGCCAGTATCGCATTTTAAATCTCACTTGACTGAAATTTGTTGTAATGAACTTCTCTCAATAAGACCTTTAAAATGATATACCACAAGACATACCATTCTATTTAGGATTTTAAAGTTTGTTCCATGCCCAGCCTGAGTGGGGCCATGTAGGCAATTTTTTTTTTGCTTAAAATAAATCCCCCTACAATCAAAGAAATAGGTGTCTTTAAGTTTTTCGATATTCTAAGTGGTTCCTGAGATAGGGGGGTTGGGCCCAGACTTTAAGGACACCCTGTATACAGTAAATACAATAAAATTATAAGAAAAATTAAATAGATTAAGCAAAAAAACAAGAGAAAGAAGCTAAAGTCCTACCTAAAGGGCAGGGTTATTGTGTGTGGCAATCTCTTCCACCCAACCCTTTGGAGTGCTGGAGTAAACAGTAGCAGTCTTTGAGTCTGGTCTTTAGGGTTAAGGTTGATATACTCTTAACAACATTCCAAAGTGATAAGATTATTACCCATTAAACAAATCAAGAAAATCCCTTAGTTTCCTTGACTGTCAACTTTAGAAAGTTGGTATTGCACATTATTTCTCAGCACAAAGTTAAAATTAAATTTGGCTGCGGCCAAATGAAGCCAAATAAAAAATGTTACATTGGCTACAGCCAAATTAACCCAAACTAAAATAGAGATGTAATGCTGTGACATAGTTAGACAATACAAGTAACACCTGTACATGATTACATGAATCAATTGTGGGAAACATGCCCTGACTTCAGTTCCTGACTCACAAATCTCTTATCAAGGTTCAAGGCCATGTACTTGATCTCTGTCCCAAATAGCAAAACTAAAATTAGCTCAGCCAAAAGGAAGGGCTCAATGCTTTTCAATACAGATACTGTAGGAAGGGGAATAGGTTGTTCTTTGTAATGTTTTCTTCATAAATTAATTTGTACCAAAGTTCATTATCACTTCTATACATAAAGTGAAGTGACTGGGCAGTCTCTACCTTCAAGTTTGGGCAATGAACAAATCAGATTAATTACGTCTAGATGAGATATTTCCTGTAATGCAGAACTCTGTGTTTTATCAGTTTAATCAAAAGATATTAGATATTAAAACTTTCAATACTTATTTATCAATTTAAAAGCAGATAATTCTTTCAAAAAGGATCTAAAAAGTTACAAATTCACACAAGAAAAGAAGGAAATTTTTAATTAAATAAACGAAAACTCTTTGGAATTCACATGTGGAACTTTTTTCATCTCTATGGAAATAGCGCGCAAAATTTGAATTAATTTGAAATCAAGAGTAACTATTTTGTAGTCTCCAAATATAGTACAGTGGTACTCTATTCAGTACCTTTCGAAAAAAAAAAAAACATTATACAGGGTCCGCCAAGAAAAAGGACCCACTCGAAGGCGGAACTAATCAACTAAGGGCGGAATTAATAGACAACATCAATAACTTAAGTCGTTGGTAAGGGCGGAATTAATAGACGTTTCTGTAATACCTCTGTGGCGCTAAGTCACGGATTGCGTACTGTGTAAGATAGGGAAAATCGACACTTACCAACGACTTAAGTTATTGATGTTGTCTATTAATTCCGCCCTAATAGACGTTTTTGTAATACCTCTGTGGCGCTAAGTCACGATTGCGTACTGTGTAAGATATTAGGGAAAATCGACACTTACCAACGACTAAAGTTATTGATGTTGTCTATTAATTCCGCCCTTAGTGTTGGTTTTCCCTATCTTGCACATTACACAATCCGTGACTTAGCGCCACAGAGGTGTATATTACAAAAACGTGTATATTAATTCCACCCTAATAGCTGTTTTTGAAATACCTCTGTGGTGCTAAGTCACGGATTGCGTAATGTGCAAGATAGGGAAAATCGACAGCAATGTCTATTAGGGCGAAATCAATCGACGAATTGTATATCGCAAGTCAATGCTAAGCATCGGTTTTTCCCTATCCTACACAGTACGCAATCCGTGACTTAGCGCCACAGAGGTATTACAAAAACGTCTATTAGGGCGGATTTAATAGACAACATCAATAACTTAAGTCGTCGGTAAGTGTCGGTTTTCCCATCTTACACAGTACGCAATCGTGACTTAGCGCCACAGAGGTATACAAAAATGTCTATTAATCCCGCCCTTCATTTTTTTTTTTTTAAAGTTTAGGGCGGAATTAATAGCTATTAAAAAGACGTCTAGACGTCTTTTTGTAATACCTCTGTGGCGCTAAGTCACGGATTGCGTACTGTGTAAGATAGGTAAAACCGACGCTTACCAACGACTTAGGGCGGAATTAATAGACAACATCAATAACTTAAGTCGTTGGTAAGTGTCGGTTTTCCTATCTTACACAGTACGCAATCCGTGACTTAGCGCCACAGAGGTATTATAAAAACGTCTATTAATTTCGCCTTAAGTTCTTGATGTTGTCTATTAATTCCGCCCTTAAAATTAATCAAGGGCTCATTGGTGGAACCTCCAGGGTTGGGATTACCAATGGGTTGAAGAGGGTCAATTCTCATAGATTTTTCGATATTCTAAACCGTTTTGTCAAAAACGCCAAAATCCACCAAGTACATGTATTTGTTGGATTTTGGCGTTTTTGACAAAACGGTACTTTTCTGCAGGGGGGGGGGGGGGGGGGGGGGGTTTGTATAATGATTTTGAAGATATCCAAAAATGTATGAAAATTGACCCCCCATAAACCATACCTATAAAAACGATCGACAGATCCAAGAATTGGTCCCTCCAAGCTGTCTTTAGTTTAGAGTCATCTAACTCATCGGGTTTTGCCCCAGAAAAAATGTTTGACCATTGTGTATCTGAACCCTGGAGACCCTGCCCCGTAATATGACGCTGGTTTAATTCATGTACTCAATGACGTAAGAATTGGGTCCATTTTGTACGTTTTGCATATACCCACCAAAAGTTCTGACAGCAGGCTTTGCTTTTCTGAGTTTCTTTGGTCATTCCGCATCATAAAAAAGGGGCTGACATTTTTGTACCTTATGACAAAATAGAAAATCAAGGCCTTTCAAACAAGTTGTTTTCATTTATTTATTTATTTAATAACAATTTCACAAGCTTGTTCCTTACAACTAAGCATTTTACCAAGCATAACAAAATATTTTTATTCTCTAACTTTAACATTATGGTGTATTGGTTACAATATTTATTTTAGCTTATTTCAGTTCTTAGAGGGTAAAAAGATCTAGGCTCCTTTCATGCCCATTGATTCTAATTGGTTTTAACGTCCTGACTTGAGGTACACAGGACGGGGGTATTACCCTCCATTCGCTGGGAATTGTACTAGCTACCCACATCAACCTCACCCAGCCTGGGTAGTGCCGGAATTGACAGCATCATATGTTCGGAGGGAAAAATTTTCTGTGCAAAAAGTCTGCTTCAACCAGGAATCAAAATCAGGATCTTTGGACTACAGACAGTAGTCACAACCGTTACGCCACGGATCCATGGAGGCTGGCCAGCGAGCATTGGAGTTCTTTATCTATTAGTATTTTTAAATCGATGTACAATTCGTTCAAATTAGTATTTGTGATTTGTATCTACTAAAAATGTTGCATATGGACCACCTTGTAATATATTTTCTTAAACCATTATGTGGGTACTCAAAATTGTCTAATATTAACCCAGATAGGGCTGACGTCCTTCCAGAAGGACGTCAGCCCCATCTGGTAAAAGGTACTACATTGTGGATTTTTCTAATTAATTCAGATTGTTGAGGTTAGTTGGCGACACATCAAGCTCTTTGTTTTGAGTCCGAGTGATAAGTTGACAGCACTTATTTTGATTCAGGACTCAATATAGGTATCACTCCAAAAAATAAAACAAAATATTTCACCGCGTTATCTGGTTAAAAGAGAGTCCAAAATGTGACAGAAAAATTGAAACAGCTATTATCAATTTTGTCTACATTTACCTACTTATTTCTTCAAGTGGTAAAATCACTCAGTGTAGACATAAAATCAAAAATGGCTTTTTCAAACTTTTCGTTCAATTTTTTAGTATTTTTTGTGTTCCCACATTTTGTTAAGAAAATATCAACAGGGTTGTGCATGCGAATTTTTATTCAAGACTATAACTTTTTTATCAAAGTTTTTCTTACACATTTTTTGCATATTTATTTCAGTCTTTTTGTGCAATTATTTATAAACATGATAATGTAAAACTTTCAAACTCTCCAATAAAAAGTAAAACTTTTATAGGTCCAATTTCATATTGATTTGAATAGTTCTTATTAGTAAGACTTCCTTGATAAACCATTATGAACCAATTTTGCACAAAATAATCAGACAATGTGTAATCAAGTCTTTTAGGCTTATCTAGTAATTATTCAAACATTTTACTGTTTTTGCTTCTCAAGATAGTTAAACAATTTCTGAGCCAGGCGTGAATAAATTTGACTCACTTCTGAGTCAGGGTGGGGATATTACAATGGGCACATGAGTATGTGTGCATTGTTTGATTTCATTGCTCATTGGAATATTTTCCAACAGTGTCAACTGCTTTAATTCATCAAACTGATTTAATTTATTCTCATACAATTCAAAGGTATGGTTACAACTTGGACAGAGTACACTATTCATGTTCATGACCAGGCCAGCTATAGGAATGTTCAGTTTCTTAAACATGTGTATCCCCGCTGAGCAACTTGCAATGACATGATGTCTGGTATGGTGACTATAATGCTGTGTCTATTGGTAGATTTTGTATAAGGGAGAGATGAGTGTCACCTGTACCTGGGGGTGTATCTATAAAAAGAACATCACAGGGTCCCCATTGCACTTGATTTATAAGTTTACTTAAAGCTTGCATCACCATCAACCCTCGCCAAATGGCTGCTGACTTTTCGGTTATTAGATTACCCATGGACATACATTTGACACCATAGTTGACCAATGGTATCTTTTAGTTTTTTTTGTTTAGCAATGGAGGTCTGCAGGTTCATTAGAATTGGAATAGAAGGACCGAACACATCAGCATCCAGAATTCCAATCTCTTTATCAGGATATAAGTTTTTCATAGCAGTTGCTAGATTGACTGTGTATTTGATTTACCAACACCTCCTTTACTAGAGGCAATCATAATAATTTTTTTCACTCCATCTATAGGTTTTTGTTTGGGCAAGTTTTTGGACATAAGTTTGTGCTGATGATTTTTCTATAGAACATTGTCTGACAGTTGCCAAAGGGCAGGTTAAACTGACTATTCTATTTGGATGCAGATACTTTTGAAACATCTTTATAATTGGTCTGAAAAGTAGAAAATGAAACATGCTGCAATTAAGTTAATACTTTCATTTTCACTTTTATCTCTTTAGCATTGAGGTAATTTTAAGATGGGGATTTTTAACTTCTATTTATAGGTAGTTTACAAACCTGCTACCAATATTAACCTTACCTCAACTGGGTTGGGCTTTAAAACTGTGGGTCACCAACCAAGTATTCATCTTTATGCCTAACTACGGTATTCTTGCCATTGACACAGGATATGGAATGTACAGTTTTAATATGAACCAATTCTATATTGAAATTAATAATAAAATAAGAATATTATTACTGAAATTTTCATCTATTTCAGTATTTATTGCAGTTAAGAGAGGGATTTGATAGGGAAAAGTTTAGGTAAATTTGATTTTTGACTTGCTTTAAACTGCTAAAAGCAAGTCATGATTTTAGATAGTCAAGATGGGGGTTTCACCCTGCATTTGTTGGGGAATTGTGCCAGCTTCCTATAATAACCTCAGCCAGACTGAATATGGTTGGAAATGCCAGCCTTACATGTTTGGAGGGAACAGAATTTACTTTGAAAAGTCTGCTCCAACTGGTAATCAAACTCAAGGTCCATGGACTATGGACAGCAGTCACAAATGTTACTCCTTACTCCACAGAGGCTGGTGTTACAGTTTCCCACTTCTTAAATCAAAGTAATGTAATATTGAAAACTGAATAATATTTTTTTTTAATATTAGTTCTTTTTATTATTTAATCATCTTACTCTAGAAAACAATAGTACAAGAGTTCTAGAAAACTAGGGATCCTTAGACATAAGTACCTTAACTTGATCAATCAATGTAGCCATATGTAGATAAATTCTAGGTGAGAAGATTTGTTTCAAGCACTTCTAATCCTAAATCTTGCTTTATAAACGGAAACAAGATTTCATGAGACCAACAGAGTAGTTATGAAGATAAATTAATTTTATTAATGGAATTGAAAATAATCCATTATGAAAATAATTGAAAAAAATTAAAAATTCTATTTGAAAACTAACCTAAAATTGGACACATGAGTACTTACATGCAGCCAACTTGAAATTAGTGTATAGGTTTTTTAATATATTTTTTTCTGAAAAATAAATTATTTTCCAAAAATTCAATCAAACAGAATTTTCAAGGATTGAAAATACCTATTCAGAATAAATTCATCATGACTAGATGAGGAAAATTCATTATGATAGGAAAAATGAAATTATTATTTTTTTTTTCATCAGTTGCGAGCAAGCAATTGATTCTGAGAAGTGGCGGGGTCTTTTTGAAAAAAAGTAAAAAAAATCAAAATTTCAAGAGTTATTAATTTTCTAAATAAATAAAATAAATTTTATGTCCTGAAGCTACCAACGTTGCTGAAATTTTTCATCGTAATTTCTACAGGGTAAGGCAAAATCTTGTCACTCTCGTTGCTAAACTTACCAACGAAAAAGGTATTAATACTCAGTTACGGGATTTTTTACTAAGATTTTTTATCCCTCTGATTAAAAAAAATCCCACTACGGGCAGTAGTCAATTTTTACAATGAATTTTGAAAAATCATTTTTGTAATTTTTACAATGTCACGGGCGACCTAAAATTTTCTTGATTCTAGTTGCAAATATTATTGTGCATATTTTAAGTGAAAAAAACTTGAATAAAAGCTGGCAGCAGACAGTCATATCCACTAATGATGGAACCAAGGTCTGTCGTATACTTGCCTGTAATCCATGAAAAATTCCTTGTACAATCATTTTTGTATTTTTTACAAAGTCGCGGGCGCCCTCAAATTTTCTCGATTCTAGTTGCAAATATTATTAGACATATTTTAAGTGAAAAAAAATTGAATAAAAGCTGGCGGTAGACAGTCATATCCACTAATGATGGAACCAGGGTCTGTCGTATACTTGCCTGTAATCCATGAAAAATTCCTTGTACAATCATTTTTGTATTTTTTACAAAGTCGCGGGCGCCCTCAAATTTTCTTGATTCTAGTTGAAAATATTATTAGACATATTTTAAGCGAAAAAAAAAGAATAAAAGCTGGCGGTAGACAGTCATATCCACTAATGATGGAATCAAGGTCTGTCATATACTTGCCTGTAATCCATGAAAAATTCCTTGTACAATCATTTTTGTATTTTTTATAAAGTCGCGGGCGCCCTCAAATTTTCTCGATTCTAGTTGCAATAATTATTAGACATATTTTAAGCGAAAAAAAGTTGAATAAAAGCTGGCGGTAGACAGTCATATCTACTAATGATGGAACCAAGGTCTGTCGTATACTTGCCTGTAATCCATGAAAAATTCCTTGTACAATCATTTTTGTATTTTTTACAAAGTCGCGGGCGCCCTCAAATTTTCTTGATTCTAGTTGCAAATATTATTCGACATATTTTAAGCGAAAAAAAATTGAATAAAAGCTGGCGGTTTGACAGTCATATCCACTAATGATGGAACCAAGGTCTGTCGTATACTTGCCTGTAATCCATGAAAAATTCCTTGTACAATCATTTTTGTATTTTTTACAAAGTCGCGGGCGCCCTCAAATTTTCTCGATTCTAGTTGCAAATATTATTAGACATATTTTAAGCGAAAAAAAATTGAATAAAAGCTGGCGGTAGACAGTCATTAGCAATATTTAAAGAACTAAGGTCTGTCGTATACTTGCCTGTAATCCATGAAAAATTCCTTGTACAATCATTTTTGTATTTTTTACAAAGTCGCGGTAGCCCTCAAATTTTCTTGATTCTAGTTGCAAATATTATTAGACATATTTTAAGCGAAAAAAAATTGAATAAAAGTGGCGGTAGACAGTCATATCCACTAATGATGGAACCAAGGTCTGTCGTTATACTTACCTGTAATCCATGAAAAATTCCTTGTACAATCATTTTTGTATTTTTTACAAAGTCGCGGGCGCCCTCAAATTTTCTCGATTCTAGTTGCAAATATTATTCGACATATTTTAAGCGAAAAAAAATTGAATAAAAGCTGGCGGTAGACAGTCATTAGCAATATTTAAAGAACTAAGGTCTGTCGTATACTTGCCTGTAATCCATGAAAAATTCCTTGTACAATCATTTTTGTATTTTTTACAAAGTCGCGGTAGCCCTCAAATTTTCTTGATTCTAGTTGCAAATATTATTAGACATATTTTAAGCGAAAAAAAATTGAATAAAAGCTGGCGGTAGACAGTCATATCCACTATTGATGGAACCAGGGTCAGTCGTATACTTGCCTGTAATCCTTGAAAAATTCCTTGTACAATCATTTTTGTATTTTTTACAAAGTCGCGGGCGCCCTCAAATTTTCTTGATTCTAGTTGCAAATATTATTAGACATATTTTAAGCGAAAAAAAATTGAATAAAAGCTGGCGGTAGACAGTCATATCCACTATTGATGGAACCAGGGTCAGTCGTATACTTGCCTGTAATCCTTGAAAAATTCCTTGTACAATCATTTTTGTATTTTTTACAAAGTCGCGGGCGCCCTCAAATTTTCTTGATTCTAGTTGCAAATATTATTCGACATATTTTAAGCGAAAAAAAAATTGAATAAAAGCTGGCGGTAGACAGTCATATCCACTAATGATGGAACCAGGGTCTGTCGTATACTTGCCTGTAATCCATGAAAAATTCCTTGTACAATCATTTTTGTATTTTTTACAAAGTCGCGGGCGCCCTCAAATGTTCTCGATTCTAGTTGAAAATATTATTAGACATATTTTAAGCGAAAAAAAAAGAATAAAAGCTGGCGGTAGACAGTCATATCCACTAATGATGGAATCAAGGTCTGTCATATACTTGCCTGTAATCCATGAAAAATTCCTTGTACAATCATTTTTGTATTTTTTATAAAGTCGCGAGCGCCCTCAAATTTTCTCGATTCTAGTTGCAATAATTATTAGACATATTTTAAGCGAAAAAAAGTTGAATAAAAGCTGGCGGTAGACAGTCATATCTACTAATGATGGAACCAAGGTCTGTCGTATACTTGCCTGTAATCCATGAAAAATTCCTTGTACAATCATTTTTGTATTTTTTACGAAGTCGCGGGCGCCCTCAAATTTTCTTGATTCTAGTTGCAAATATTATTCGACATATTTTAAGCGAAAAAAAATTGAATAAAAGCTGGCAGTAGACAGTCATATCCACTAATGATGGAACCAAGGTCTGTCGTATACTTGCCTGTAATCCATGAAAAATTCCTTGTACAATCATTTTTGTATTTTTTACAAAGTCGCGGGCGCCCTCAAATTTTCTCGATTCTAGTTGCAAATATTATTAGACATATTTTAAGCGAAAAAAAATTGAAAAAAAGCTGGCGGTAGACAGTCATTAGCAATATTTAAAGAACTAAGGTCTGTCGTATACTTGCCCGTAATCCATGAAAAATTCCTTGTACAATCATTTTTGTATTTTTTACAAAGTCGCGGTAGCCCTCAAATTTTCTTGATTCTAGTTGCAAATATTATTAGACATATTTTAAGCGAAAAAAAATTGAATAAAAGCTGGCGGTAGACAGTCATATCCACTAATGATGGAACCAAGGTCTGTCGTATACTTGCCTGTAATCCATGAAAAATTCCTTGTACAATCATTTTTGTATTTTTTACAAAGTCGCGGGCGCCCTCAAATGTTCTCGATTCTAGTTGCAAATATTATTAGACATATTTTAAGCGAAAAAAAATTGAATAAAAGTGGCGGTAGACAGTCATATCCACTATTGATGGAACCAAGGTCTGTCGTATACTTGCCTGTAATCCATGAAAAATTCCTTGTACAATCATTTTTGTATTTTTTACAAAGTCGCGGGCGCCCTCAAATGTTCTCGATTCTAGTTGCAAATATTATTTGACATATTTTAAGCGAAAAAAAATTGAATAAAAGCTGGCGGTAGACAGTCATATCCACTAATGATGGAACCAAGGTCTGTCGTATACTTGCCTGTAATCCATGAAAAATTCTTTGTACAATCATTTTTGTATTTTTTACAAAGTCGCGGGCGCCCTCAAATTTTCTCGATTCTAGTTGCAAATATTATTCGACATATTTTAAGCGAAAAAAAATTGAATAAAAGCTGGCGGTAGACAGTCATTAGCAATATTTAAAGAACTAAGGTCTGTCGTATACTTGCCTGTAATCCATGAAAAATTCCTTGTACAATCATTTTTGTATTTTTTACAAAGTCGCGGGCGCCCTCAAATGTTCTCGATTCTAGTTGCAAATATTATTCGACATATTTTAAGCGAAAAAAAATTGAATAAAAGCTGGCGGTAGACAGTCATATCCACTAATGATGGAACCAAGGTCTGTCGTATACTTGCCTGTAATCCATGAAAAATTCCTTGTACAATCATTTTTGTATTTTTTACAAAGTCGCGAGCGCCCTCAAATTTTCTCGATTCTAGTTGCAAATATTATTCGACATATTTTAAGCGAAAAAAAATTGAATAAAAGCTGGCGGTAGACAGTCATTAGCAATATTTAAAGAACTAAGGTCTGTCGTATACTTGCCTGTAATCCATGAAAAATTCCTTGTACAATCATTTTTGTATTTTTTACAAAGTCGCGGGCGCCCTCAAATGTTCTCGATTCTAGTTGCAAATATTATTCGACATATTTTAAGCGAAAAAAAATTGAATAAAAGCTGGCGGTAGACAGTCATATCCACTAATGATGGAACCAAGGTCTGTCGTATACTTGCCTGTAATCCATGAAAAATTCCTTGTACAATCATTTTTGTATTTTTTACAAAGTCGCGAGCGCCCTCAAATTTTCTCGATTCTAGTTGCAAATATTATTCGACATATTTTAAGCGAAAAAAAATTGAATAAAAGCTGGCGGTAGACAGTCATTAGCAATATTTAAAGAACTAAGGTCTGTCGTATACTTGCCTGTAATCCATGAAAAATTCCTTGTACAATCATTTTTGTATTTTTTACAAAGTCGCGGGCGCCCTCAAATTTTCTTGATTCTAGTTGCAAATATTATTAGACATATTTTAAGCGAAAAAAAATTGAATAAAAGCTGGCGGTAGACAGTCATATCCACTAATGATGGAACCAAGGTCTGTCGTATACTTGCCTGTAATCCATGAAAAATTCCTTGTACAATCATTTTTGTATTTTTTACAAAGTCGCGGGCGCCCTCAAATGTTCTCGATTCTAGTTGCAAATATTATTAGACATATTTTAAGCGAAAAAAAATTGAATAAAAGCTGGCGGTAGACAGTCATTAGCAATATTTAAAGAACTAAGGTCTGTCGTATACTTGCCTGTAATCCATGAAAAATTCCTTGTACAATCATTTTTTATTTTTTACAAAGTCGCGGGCGCCCTCAAATTTTCTTGATTCTAGTTGCAAATATTATTCGACATATTTTAAGCGAAAAAAAATTGAATAAAAGCTGGCGGTAGACAGTCATATCCACTATTGATGGAACCAGGGTCAGTCGTATACTTGCCTGTAATCCATGAAAAATTCCTTGTACAATCATTTTTGTTTTTTTTTACAAAGTCGCGGGCGCCCTCAAATTTTCTTGATTCTAGTTGCAAATATTATGAGACATATTTTAAGCGAAATAAAATTGAATAAAAGCTGGCGGTAGACAGTCATATCCACTAACGATGGAACCAAGTTCTGTCGTAAACTTGCCTATAATCCATGAAAAATTCTTTGTACAATCATTTTTGTATTTTTTACAAAGTCGCGGGCGCCCTCAAATTTTCTCGATTCTAGTTGAAAATATTATTAGACATATTTTAAGCGAAAAAAAATTGAATAAAAGCTGGCGGTAGACAGTCATATCCACTAATGAAGGAACCAAGGTCTGTCATATACTTGCCTGTAATTCTACCATATAAACAAATTTGAAGAAATTCGAATAATCGGTTTTGGAGATACAAGTGATTTGGTCTAAAATATCAAAATCACGAGGAAGTATTGAGTCCATAATTGGCAGTGTTTTTCTGTGTCTAACTTAAGATCTTGTTTGAAAATATGTTTATTAGTTCGATAAATAAACTCAAATTCATCTTGCCTTATTAACCGAACACAGTGAGGGAGCGAAGCGACCTTACTGAGTAAGGTCCTGTCTTAACTTGGATACTGGACTATTGGGCTTTCGTTTGGCTAACTGTCTCTATGTTCCGCTATAACTATCTACCAGATTCTTCAAAATTGAAGAAACTTTGTGTACATGTTCATTTGAGTCTTAAAATTTTCCCTATAGTTTTTAGATCGAATTAGGCCACTTGAGGCCAAATGGGGCCTCTTTGAAGAAAATTGAAAAAGATTTTTCTATTTTATATCAATAAAGCAAGCCTCTTAAAATTTCAATTTTTCAAAAAAAATTCCCGAAAATTCCATTTTTCCCTTTTTTCCCTTTCGTGAATTTCGAGTACTTCTACAATTGCAATTCTGCGTATCACTAGTTAAAAAAATACCCTGTTATGTTTAGTTTTAGAAAAAAAGAAAGCTCATTTAAATTATTTTAATGGTCATGGAACGCAAGACACACAAAGCTCAAAAACACTTCTGAATCATAATGGAATATTCAAAGTTTGCTGAATTTTAACAGAATTGGCGCGTAATTTGAGATGTAAATACACTGCCCTGGGATGTTTAACAGAAGAAAATTGATCATTCACAATGGTCGGTCGTTGTGAACTCTTTACGTGAATGGGGTTACGGGGTCACAGGGTCCTCGTGAGGAAAAATGAGAGATGCTGTTATGAAAGCAGCAACCAGTGGTGTAATTATGGACAAAGAATACACAAGAAGAAAGAATCCACGCTCGCAAAAAATGTGATGTACGTATTTTGATTATAGTTTTAGAAGTAAAATTTAAAATATCATTTTTGTGTTTATCAGAATCATGATAATATTATCTAAAACATAACAAAAAAGTGCTGAAAATTAACCTTGGGTAACACTCGAACATCCAGCCTTCAGGTTACAATTAATAATACTTTATTGGTAAACTACATACTACATTCTGCTTCTCCAACACAGGAAATGAAATGAAAAGATCACAAAGGAATATGTAGCGAACCAAGGGTCGAAGTTAAAGCTTGTGGCTTTCTCTTCCACCGAACAAATCGATGGCCTTGTTAATTTATCTATTTGATTTGAGTGATATAGTTAGTAAGTAGAACTATTTGTTTTAAAAAAAATTAATTTATAACTTGCAGTTGACACAATAATGGTCACACAGACCGCTTCAGACATCGAGTGTTCTTCAAAATGCAATAGCGCCCAGATTCAAAATTTAAAAGATGTGTTTAGCCAGCGGCGATGGCGCGTTGAATGCACCGGTTCTCGTTGGATCACCGAAGTTAAGCAACGTCCAGCGAGGTGAAGACTTCGTGATGCTGGCATTCCGGCCCAACCCAGGCTGGGTGAGGTTAATGTGGGTAGCGGGTTTGTGAGTTTCCTGCGAATGGAGGGTGGCACCCCCGTCGTGATATGACCATGCAGTTGAAAGCGACGTTAAAAAAAAAAAAAAAAAAAAAAGATGTGTTTCTCTCCTTCTGGTGCCGTTTAATAAAGCGTATCTCATTTGTTCCTTCACCTGTCCGAAAGAACTTAGAATTTATTGAAACAACTTAGCAGAGGGTATTTTAACTAGTGGTACGCAGAATTGCAATTGTAGAAGTACTCTCAATTAACGAAAGGGAAAAGAGGGAAAAAATGGAATTTTCGGAGAATTTTTTTTTAACTTATTATTAAATATCTCTCTGGTGTTTCAATATTTTTTGATGCAACTAACTGCATTTCAAGGGAAATATGCATGACTATCCATACATGAAGCAAAACTTACCTACTGGCTATCATTTCTTTAATAACGTGCATCGATCCAAGTGACCTCTAGACCTGTGGGAAAAACAGGGATTTGGCCATAACTCTTTAACGAACAAAATGCCCCACTGCAAGTTGATCTTATATGATAGTCCACGGTGGGCTGAACCTATCCTCATAATATATGCATCTCTAACCGGGGCACCCTGTATAGTGAAATTTTGTGGTCATGAAAACTAAGGGGAAACACTGTTTTAGAATTTCGAAAGAGGGCCAAAAAATGGCCGGTTTAGTATTTAATTCTAACCTATTGAGTGTGGTTTTGAATGAGAGGTCTCTATTTTCTCATGTTTGATTGGAAAAATATATCTGTGTGAGGTTTTCAGTTCACAGAACTACTACTTTTTGAAGCCAAAAATAAGAGGGCAACCCGTAGTTGACGAACATTTATTAGTATTTTTTTTAAATACCAACGGTCAATAAAATTTGTAACTAGAATAAAAAAATATTACCTACTATTACAGTTATATGTGTTTAAAACCCTGGTTCCATCAATAGTGGATATGACTGTCTACCGCCAGCTTTTATTTAGTTTTTTTTCGCTTAAAATATGTCTAATAATATTTGCAACTAGAATCAAGAAAATTTGAGGGTGCCCGCGACTTTGTAAAAAATACAAAAATGATTGTACAAGGAATTTTTCATGGATTACAGGCAAGTATACGACAGACCTTAGTTCTTTAAATATTGCTAATGACTGTCTACCGCCAGCTTTTATTTAGTTTTTTTTCGCTTAAAATATGTCGAATAATATTTGCAACTAGAATCGAGAAAATTTGAGGGCGCCCGCGACTTTGTAAAAAATACAAAAATGATTGTACAAGGAATTTTTCATGGATTACAGGCAAGTATACGACAGACCTTAGTTCTTTAAATATTGCTAATGACTGTCTACCGCCAGCTTTTATTCAATTTTTTTTCGCTTAAAATATGTCGAATAATATTTGCAACTAGAATCAAGAAAATTTGAGGGCGCCGCGACTTTGTAAAAAATACAAAAATGATTGTACAAGGAATTTTTCAAGGATTACAGGCAAGTATACGACTGACCCTGGTTCCATCAATAGTGGATATGACTGTCTACCGCCAGCTTTTATTCAATTTTTTTTCGCTTAAAATATGTCTAATAATATTTGCAACTAGAATCAAGAAAATTTGAGGGCTACCGCGACTTTGTAAAAAATACAAAAATGATTGTACAAGGAATTTTTCATGGATTACAGGCAAGTATACGACAGACCTTAGTTCTTTAAATATTGCTAATGACTGTCTACCGCCAGCTTTTATTCAATTTTTTTTCGCTTAAAATATGTCGAATAATATTTGCAACTAGAATCGAGAAAATTTGAGGGCGCCCGCGACTTTGTAAAAAATACAAAAATGATTGTACAAGGAATTTTTCATGGATTACAGGTAAGTATACGACAGACCTTGGTTCCATCATTAGTGGATATGACTGTCTACCGCCAGCTTTTATTCAATTTTTTTTCGCTTAAAATATGTCTAATAATATTTGCAACTAGAATCAAGAAAATTTGAGGGCGCCCGCGACTTTGTAAAAAATACAAAAATGATTGTACAAGGAATTTTTCAAGGATTACAGGCAAGTATACGACTGACCCTGGTTCCATCAATAGTGGATATGACTGTCTACCGCCAGCTTTTATTCAATTTTTTTTCGCTTAAAATATGTCTAATAATATTTGCAACTAGAATCAAGAAAATTTGAGGGCTACCGCGACTTTGTAAAAAATACAAAAATGATTGTACAAGGAATTTTTCATGGATTACAGGCAAGTATACGACAGACCTTAGTTCTTTAAATAGTGGATATGACTGTCTACCGCCAGCTTTTATTCAATTTTTTTTCGCTTAAAATATGTCGAATAATATTTGCAACTAGAATCGAGAAAATTTGAGGGCGCCCGCGACTTTGTAAAAAATACAAAATGATTGTACAAGGAATTTTTCATGGATTACAGGCAAGTATACGACAGACCTTGGTTCCATCATTAGTGGATATGACTGTCTACCGCCAGCTTTTATTCAATTTTTTTTCGCTTAAAATATGTCTAATAATATTTGCAACTAGAATCAAGAAAATTTGAGGGCGCCGCGACTTTGTAAAAAATACAAAAAATGATTGTACAAAGAATTTTTCATGGATTATAGGCAAGTATACGACAGACCCTGGTTCCATCAATAGTGGATATGACTGTCTACCGCCAGCTTTTATTCAATTTTTTTTCGCTTAAAATATGTCGAATAATATTTGCAACTAGAATCGAGAAAATTTGAGGGCGCCCGGACTTTGTAAAAAATACAAAATGATTGTACAAGGAATTTTTCATGGATTACAGGCAAGTATACGACAGACCTTGGTTCCATCATTAGTGGATATGACTGTCTACCGCCAGCTTTTATTCAATTTTTTTTCGCTTAAAATATGTCGAATAATATTTGCAACTAGAATCGAGAAAATTTGAGGGCGCCCGCGACTTTGTAAAAAATACAAAAATGATTGTACAAGGAATTTTTCATGGATTACAGGCAAGTATACGACAGACCTTGGTTCCATCATTAGTGGATATGACTGTCTACCGCCAGCTTTTATTCAATTTTTTTTCGCTTAAAATATGTCTAATAATATTTGCAACTAGAATCGAGAAAATTTGAGGGCGCCCGCGACTTTGTAAAAAATACAAAAATGATTGTACAAGGAATTTTTCATGGATTACAGGCAAGTATACGACAGACCTTGGTTCCATCATTAGTGGATATGACTGTCTACCGCCAGCTTTTATTCATTTTTTTTTCGCTTTAAAATATGTCGAATAATATTTGCAACTAGAATCGAGAAAATTTGAGGGCGCCCGCGACTTTGTAAAAAATACAAAAATGATTGTACAAGGAATTTTTCATGGATTACAGGCAAGTATACGACAGACCTTGGTTCCATCATTAGTGGATATGACTGTCTACCGCCAGCTTTTATTCAATTTTTTTTCGCTTAAAATATGTCGAATAATATTTGCAACTAGAATCGAGAAACATTTGAGGGCGCCCGCGACTTTGTAAAAAATACAAAAATGATTGTACAAGGAATTTTTCATGGATTACAGGCAAGTATACGACAGACCTTGGTTCCATCATTAGTGGATATGACTGTCTACCGCCAGCTTTTATTCAATTTTTTTTCGCTTAAAATATGTCGAATAATATTTGCAACTAGAATCAAGAAAATTTGAGGGCGCCCGCGACTTTGTAAAAAATACAAAAATGATTGTACAAGGAATTTTTCATGGATTACAGGCAAGTATACGACAGACCTTGGTTCCATCATTAGTGGATATGACTGTCTACCGCCAGCTTTTATTCAATTTTTTTTCGCTTAAAATATGTCTAATAATATTTGAAACTAGAATCAAGAAAATTTGAGGGCGCCCGCGACTTTGTAAAAAATACAAAAAATGATTGTACAAAGAATTTTTCATGGATTATAGGCAAGTATACGACAGACCTTGGTTCCATCATTAGTGGATATGACTGTCTACCGCCAGCTTTTATTCATTTTTTTTCGCTTAAAATATGTCGAATAATATTTGCAACTAGAATCGAGAACATTTGAGGGCGCCCGCGACTTTGTAAAAAATACAAAAATGATTGTACAAGGAATTTTTCATGGATTACAGGCAAGTATACGACAGACCTTGGTTCCATCATTAGTGGATATGACTGTCTACCGCCAGCTTTTATTCAATTTTTTTTCGCTTAAAATATGTCGAATAATATTTGCAACTAGAATCAAGAACATTTGAGGGCGCCCGCGACTTTGTAAAAAATACAAAAATGATTGTACAAGGAATTTTTCATGGATTACAGGCAAGTATACGACAGACCTTAGTTCTTTAAATATTGCTAATGACTGTCTACCGCCAGCTTTTATTCAATTTTTTTTCGCTTAAAATATGTCGAATAATATTTGCAACTAGAATCGAGAAAATTTGAGGGCGCCCGCGACTTTGTAAAAAATACAAAAATGATTGTACAAGGAATTTTTCATGGATTACAGGTAAGTATACGACAGACCTTGGTTCCATCATTAGTGGATATGACTGTCTACCGCCAGCTTTTATTCAATTTTTTTTTCGCTTAAAATATGTCTAATAATATTTGCAACTAGAATCAAGAAAATTTGAGGGCGCCCGCGACTTTGTAAAAAATACAAAAATGATTGTACAAGGAATTTTTCAAGGATTACAGGCAAGTATACGACTGACCTGGTTCCATCAATAGTGGATATGACTGTCTACCGCCAGCTTTTATTCAATTTTTTTTCGCTTAAAATATGTCTAATAATATTTGCAACTAGAATCAAGAAAATTTGAGGGCCCGCGACTTTGTAAAAAATACAAAAATGATTGTACAAGGAATTTTTCATGGATTACAGGCAAGTATACGACAGACCTTGGTTCCTACAATAGTGGATAATGACTGTCTACCGCCAGCTTTTATTCAATTTTTTTTCGCTTAAAATATGTCGAATAATATTTGCAACTAGAATCGAGAAAATTTGAGGGCGCCCGCGACTTTGTAAAAAAATACAAAAATGATTGTACAAGGAATTTTTCATGGATTACAGGCAAGTATACGACAGACCTTGGTTCCATCAATAGTGGATATGACTGTCTACCGCCAGCTTTTATTCAATTTTTTTTCGCTTAAAATATGTCGAATAATATTTGCAACTAGAATCGAGAAAATTTGAGGGCGCCCGCGACTTTGTAAAAAATACAAAAATGATTGTACAAGGAATTTTTCATGGATTACAGGCAAGTATACGACAGACCTTGGTTCCATCATTAGTGGATATGACTGTCTACCGCCAGCTTTTATTCAATTTTTTTTCGCTTAAAATATGTCGAATAATATTTGCAACTAGAATCGAGAAAATTTGAGGGCGCCCGCGACTTTGTAAAAAATACAAAAATGATTGTACAAGGAATTTTTCATGGATTACAGGCAAGTATACGACAGACCTTGGTTCCATCAATAGTGGATATGACTGTCTACCGCCAGCTTTTATTCAATTTTTTTTCGCTTAAAATATGTCGAATAATATTTGCAACTAGAATCGAGAAAATTTGAGGGCGCCCGCGACTTTGTAAAAAATACAAAAATGATTGTACAAGGAATTTTTCATGGATTACAGGCAAGTATACGACAGACCTTGGTTCCATCATTAGTGGATATGACTGTCTACCGCCAGCTTTTATTCAATTTTTTTTTCGCTTAAAATATGTCTAATAATATTTGCAACTAGAATCAGAAAATTTGAGGGCGCCCGCGACTTTGTAAAAAATACAAAAATGATTGTACAAGGAATTTTTCATGGATTAAGGCAAGTATACGACAGACCTGGTTCCATCAATAGTGGATATGACTGTCTACCGCCAGCTTTTATTCAATTTTTTTTTCGCTTAAAATATGTCAATAATATTTGCAACTAGAATCAAGAAAATTTGAGGGCGCCCGCGACTTTGTAAAAAATACAAAAAATGATTGTACAAGGAATTTTTCATGGATTACAGGCAAGTATACGACAGACCTTGGTTCTTCAATAGTGGATATGACTGTCTACCGCCAGCTTTTATTCAATTTTTTTTCGCTTAAAATATGTCGAATAATATTTGCAACTAGAATCGAGAAAATTTGAGGGCGCCCGCGACTTTGTAAAAAATACAAAAAATGATTGTACAAGGAATTTTTCATGGATTACAGGCAAGTATACGACAGACCTTGGTTCATCTTATGTGGTATGACTGTCTACCGCCAGCTTTTATTCAATTTTTTTTCGCTTAAAATATGTCGAATAATATTTGCAACTAGAATCGAGAAAATTTGGGGCGCCCGCGACTTTGTAAAAAATACAAAAATGATTGTACAAGGAATTTTTCATGGATTACAGGCAAGTATACGACAGACCTTGGTTCCATCATAGTGGATATGACTGTCTACCGCCAGCTTTTATTCAATTTTTTTTCGCTTAAAAATATGTCGAATAATATTTGCAACTAGAATCGAGAAAATTTGAGGGCGCCCGCGACTTTGTAAAAAATACAAAAATGATTGTACAAGGAATTTTTCATGGATTACAGGCAAGTATACGACAGACCTTGGTTCCATCAATTAGTGGATATGACTGTCTACCGCCAGCTTTTATTCAATTTTTTTTCGCTTAAAATATGTCTAATAATATTTGCAACTAGAATCAGAAAATTTGAGGGGCCCGCGACTTTGTAAAAAATACAAAAATGATTGTACAAGGATTTTTCATGGATTAAGGCAAGTATACGACAGACCCTGGTTCCATCATTAGTGGATATGACTGTCTACCGCCAGCTTTTATTCAATTTTTTTTCGCTTAAAATATGTCGTAATAATATTTGCAACTAGAATCGAGAAAATTTGAGGGCGCCCGCGACTTTGTAAAAAATACAAAAATGATTGTACAAGGAATTTTTCATGGATTACAGGCAAGTATACGACAGACCTTGGTTCCATCATTAGTGGATATGACTGTCTACCGCCAGCTTTTATTCAATTTTTTTTCGCTTAAAATATGTCGAATAATATTTGCAACTAGAATCGAGAAAATTTTGAGGGCGCCCGCGACTTTGTAAAAAATACAAAAAATGATTGTACAAGAATTTTTCATGGATTATAGGCAAGTATACGACAGACCTTGGTTCCATCATTAGTGGATATGACTGTCTACCGCCAGCTTTTATTCATTTTTTTTCGCTTAAAATATGTCGAATAATATTGCAACTAGAATCGAGAAATTTGAGGGCGCCGCGACTTTGTAAAAAATACAAAAATGATTGTACAAGGAATTTTTCATGGATTACAGGCAAGTATACGACAGACCTTGGTTCCATCATTAGTGGATATGACTGTCTACCGCCAGCTTTTATTCAATTTTTTTTCGCTTAAAATATGTCGAATAATATTTGCAACTAGAATCAAGAAAATTTGAGGGCGCCCGCGACTTTGTAAAAAATACAAAAATGATTGTACAAGGAATTTTTCATGGATTACAGGCAAGTATACGACAGACCTTGTTCTTTAAATATGAATGACTGTCTACCGCCAGCTTTTATTCAATTTTTTTTCGCTTAAAATATGTCGAATAATATTTGCAACTAGAATCGAGAAAATTTGAGGGCGCCGCGACTTTGTAAAAAATACAAAAATGATTGTACAAGGAATTTTTCATGGATTACAGGTAAGTATACGACAGACCTTGGTTCCATCATTAGTGGATATGACTGTCTACCGCCAGCTTTTATTCAATTTTTTTTCGCTTAAAATATGTCTAATAATATTTGCAACTAGAATCGAGAAATTTGAGGGCGCCCGCGACTTTGTAAAAAATACAAAAATGATTGTACAAGGAATTTTTCATGGATTACAGGCAAGTATACGACGACCTTGGTTCCATCATAGTGGATATGACTGTCTACCGCCAGCTTTTATTCAATTTTTTTTCGCTTAAAATATGTCAATAATATTTGCAACTAGAATCAAGAAAATTTGAGGGCCCGCGACTTTGTAAAAAATACAAAAATGATTGTACAAGGAATTTTTCATGGATTACAGGCAAGTATACGACAGACCTTGGTTCAATATTGTATATGACTGTCTACCGCCAGCTTTTATTCAATTTTTTTTCGCTTAAAATATGTCGAATAATATTTGCAACTAGAATCGAGAAAATTTGAGGGCGCCCGCGACTTTGTAAAAAATACAAAAAATGATTGTACAAGGAATTTTTCATGGATTACAGGCAAGTATACGACAGACCTTGGTTCCATCATTAGTGGATATGACTGTCTACCGCCAGCTTTTATTCAATTTTTTTTCGCTTAAAATATGTCGAATAATATTTGCAACTAGAATCGAGAAAATTTGAGGGCGCCCGCGACTTTGTAAAAAATACAAAAATGATTGTACAAGGAATTTTTCATGGATTACAGGCAAGTATACGACAGACCTTGGTTCCATCATTAGTGGATATGACTGTCTACCGCCAGCTTTTATTCAATTTTTTTTCGCTTAAAATATGTCGAATAATATTTGCAACTAGAATCGAGAAAATTTGAGGGCGCCCGCGACTTTGTAAAAAATACAAAAATGATTGTACAAGGAATTTTTCATGGATTACAGGCAAGTATACGACAGACCTTGGTTCCATCATAGTGGATATGACTGTCTACCGCCAGCTTTTATTCAATTTTTTTTCGCTTAAAATATGTCGAATAATATTTGCAACTAGAATCGAGAAAATTTGAGGGCGCCCGCGACTTTGTAAAAAATACAAAAATGATTGTACAAGGAATTTTTCATGGATTACAGGCAAGTATACGACAGACCTTGGTTCCATCATTAGTGGATATGACTGTCTACCGCCAGCTTTTATTCAATTTTTTTTCGCTTAAAATATGTCTAATAATATTTGCAACTAGAATCAAGAAAATTTGAGGGCGCCCGCGACTTTGTAAAAAATACAAAAATGATTGTACAAGGAATTTTTCATGGATTACAGGCAAGTATACGACAGACCCTGGTTCCATCAATAGTGGATATGACTGTCTACCGCCAGCTTTTATTCAATTTTTTTTTCGCTTAAAATATGTCGAATAATATTTGCAACTAGAATCGAGAAAATTTGAGGGCGCCCGCGACTTTGTAAAAAATACAAAAATGATTGTACAAGGAATTTTTCATGGATTACAGGCAAGTATACGACAGACCTTGGTTCCATCAATTAGTGGATATGACTGTCTACCGCCAGCTTTTATTCAATTTTTTTTCGCTTAAAATATGTCGAATAATATTTGCAACTAGAATCGAGAAAATTTGAGGGCGCCCGCGACTTTGTAAAAAATACAAAAATGATTGTACAAGGAATTTTTCATGGATTACAGGCAAGTATACGACAGACCTTGGTTCCATCATTAGTGGATTATGACTGTCTACCGCCAGCTTTTATTCAATTTTTTTTCGCTTAAAATATGTCTAATAATATTTGCAACTAGAATCAAGAAAATTTGAGGGCGCCCGCGACTTTGTAAAAAATACAAAAAATGATTGTACAAGGAATTTTTCATGGATTACAGGCAAGTATACGACAGACCTGGTTCCATCAATAGTGGATATGACTGTCTACGCCAGCTTTTATTCAATTTTTTTTCGCTTAAAAATATGTCGAATAATATTTGCAACTAGAATCGAGAAAATTTGAGGGCGCCCGCGACTTTGTAAAAAATACAAAAATGATTGTACAAGGAATTTTTCATGGATTACAGGCAAGTATACGACAGACCTTGGTTCCATCATTAGTGGATATGACTGTCTACCGCCAGCTTTTATTCAATTTTTTTTTCGCTTAAAATATGTCGAATAATATTTGCAACTAGAATCGAGAAAATTTGAGGGCGCCCGCGACTTTGTAAAAAATACAAAAATGATTGTACAAGGAATTTTTCATGGATTACAGGCAAGTATACGACAGACCTTGGTTCCATCATTAGTGGATATGACTGTCTACGCCAGCTTTTATTCAATTTTTTTTCGCTTAAAATATGTCTAATAATATTTGCAACTAGAATCGAGAAAATTTGAGGGCGCCCGCGACTTTGTAAAAAATACAAAAATGATTGTACAAGGAATTTTTCATGGATTACAGGCAAGTATACGACAGACCTTGGTTCCATCATTAGTGGATATGACTGTCTACCGCAGCTTTTATTCATTTTTTTTTCGCTTAAATATGTCGAATAATATTTGCAACTAGAATCGAGAAAATTTGAGGGCGCCCGCGACTTTGTAAAAATACAAAAATGATTGTACAAGGAATTTTTCATGGATTACAGGCAAGTATACGACAGACCTTGGTTCCATCATTAGTGGATATGACTGTCTACCGCCAGCTTTTATTCAATTTTTTTTCGCTTAAAATATGTCGAATAATATTTGCAACTAGAATCGAGAAATTTGAGGGCGCCGCGACTTTGTAAAAAATACAAAAATGATTGTACAAGGAATTTTTCATGGATTACAGGCAAGTATACGACAGACCTTGGTTCCATCATTAGTGGATATGACTGTCTACCGCCAGCTTTTATTCAATTTTTTTTCGCTTAAAATATGTCGAATAATATTTGCAACTAGAATCAAGAAAATTTGAGGGCGCCCGCGACTTTGTAAAAAATACAAAAATGATTGTACAAGGAATTTTTCATGGATTACAGGCAAGTATACGACAGACCTTGGTTCCATCATTAGTGGATATGACTGTCTACCGCCAGCTTTTATTCAATTTTTTTTCGCTTAAAATATGTCTAATAATATTTGAAACTAGAATCAAGAAATTTGAGGGCGCCCGCGACTTTGTAAAAAATACAAAAATGATTGTACAAGAATTTTTCATGGATTATAGGCAAGTATACGACAGACCTTGGTTCCATCATTAGTGGATATGACTGTCTACCGCCAGCTTTTATTCATTTTTTTTCGCTTAAAATATGTCGAATAATATTTGCAACTAGAATCGAGAAATTTGAGGGCGCCCGCGACTTTGTAAAAAATACAAAAATGATTGTACAAGGAATTTTTCATGGATTACAGGCAAGTATACGACAGACTTGGTTCCATCATTAGTGGATATGACTGTCTACCGCCAGCTTTTATTCAATTTTTTTTCGCTTAAAATATGTCGAATAATATTTGCAACTAGAATCAAGAACATTTGAGGGCGCCCGCGACTTTGTAAAAAATACAAAAATGATTGTACAAGGAATTTTTCATGGATTACAGGCAAGTATACGACAGACCTTAGTTCTAAATATTGAATGACTGTCTACCGCCAGCTTTTATTCAATTTTTTTTCGCTTAAAATATGTCGAATAATATTTGCAACTAGAATCAGAAAATTTGAGGGCGCCCGCGACTTTGTAAAAAATACAAAATGATTGTACAAGGAATTTTTCATGGATTACAGGCAAGTATACGACAGACTTGGTTCCATCATTAGTGGATATGACTGTCTACCGCCAGCTTTTATTCATTTTTTTTCGCTGAAAATATGTCTAATAATATTTGCAACTAGAATCGAGAAAATTTGAGGGCGCCCGCTACTTTGTAAAAAATACAAAAATGATTGTACAAGGAATTTTTCATGGATTACAGGCAAGTATACGACAGACCTTAGTTCTTTAAATATTGCTAATGACTGTCTACCGCCAGCTTTTATTTAGTTTTTTTTTCACTGAAAATATGTCGAATAATATTTGCAACTAGAATCGAGAAAATTTGAGGGCGCCCGCGACTTTGTAAAAAATACAAAAATGATTGTACAAGGAATTTTTCATGGATTACAGGCAAGTATACGACAGACCTTGGTTCCATCATTAGTGGATATGACTGTCTACCGCCAGCTTTTATTCAATTTTTTTTCGCTTAAAATATGTCTAATAATATTTGCAACTAGAATCAAGAAATTTGAGGGCGCCCGCGACTTTGTAAAAAATACAAAAATGATTGTACAAGGAATTTTTCATGGATTACAGGCAAGTATACGACAGACCTTAGTTCTTTAAATATTGCTAATGACTGTCTACCGCCAGCTTTTATTCAATTTTTTTTCGCTTAAAATATGTCGAATAATATTTGCAACTAGAATCGAGAAAATTTGAGGGCGCCCGCGACTTTGTAAAAAATACAAAAATGATTGTACAAGGAATTTTTCATGGATTACAGGCAAGTATACGACAGACCTTAGTTCTTTAAATATTGCTAATGACTGTCTACCGCCAGCTTTTATTCAATTTTTTTTCGCTTAAAATATGTCGAATAATATTTGCAACTAGAATCAAGAAAATTTGAGGGCGCCCGCGACTTTGTAAAAAATACAAAAATGATTGTACAAGGAATTTTTCATGGATTACAGGCAAGTATACGACAGACCTTAGTTCTTTAAATATTGCTAATGACTGTCTACCGCCAGCTTTTATTTAGTTTTTTTTGCTTAAAATATGTCGAATAATATTTGCAACTGGAATCAAGAAAATTTTAGGGCGCCCGCGACTTTGTAAAAATTACAAAAATGATTGAACAAATAGTTTTTCATGGATTATTAGAAATGAATTTATTGCAAAAAAAAACACCAAGTCCCATGCGCGATCTCCAAAATGGGATTTAGAGGCATCAGGAGATAACGTATCGTTAATCTTATAATCAACAAAAATTGCGAAAAAGAAAATATATAAATTTGATGCTATAGACAGAGAAAAAGGGATAATTTCTTGAGAATAAAAAATATATGATTCGTGGGATTTTTTCAAAAATAACGTTTATGGTCTTTTGTTGAACCCTGTTGATTTTTCAAATTCGTTGCTACAATTCGTTGTTTATTTCTATAGAGTATAAATTTTTCGTTTCTTTTTTTCACTTTTTTACTTTCCGTATTCTATAGAAAAGAAAGTAATGGAATCATCTAATTTTTTCATGTTTACTGTTGATCGTTACGATATTTTTAGTTCCATTTCTTCCCTTATACAAGTACAAGGGGCCGCAACAATGAAGTTAAACAACACCCAACCAGGAGAAGACATAGATTGGTATTCTTGGTTTTGAATCCATTAGCTGTGGTTAGGTAATACAGCAATCCATGACCGTCGTTTTATGACCATGCAGTTGAAAGCGACATTAAACCAAAATTAAAAAAAAAAGCAATCCATGTTCTGTTAGTATTCCGGCCCTTCATATGCTGTGTGAGGTTGATGTGAGTAGCTTGGTTATTTGTCCACTTGATGGTTGGTAAAAATCTTCTCAAGTCATTACCATTACTCTTAAAAGTATCATTAAATACTGATATTTTCAAAGAGTGTTTAGCAGTTTAACTCATACCTAATGAATATCATTTTTCTTTCTTTTTTCAAGTTAATTTACAAACTTTTTCATCCACCTATTCAAAAAGATATAACATAAATTGTTTTGTTGTACAAAAAAATTCTAGCTTACTCATCATAACTGTGCTTAAACTTGGTGCTTGAAAAGCATCATGTCCAACATGGAAGAAGATGCTCAGAAACCTTACAAAATCACTGATTCTAAGAGGGAAAGAAAAGTTGGAGTGGTGGCCAAGTCTCTGGAAGACATCAAGTCAAAAGCCAAAATTAAACTTTCAAATGTAAGTGATAAGATCAGCATTGTTCTAGAATCTGATGGAACAGAGATAGATGAAGAGGATTATTTCAGTACTATAGATAAAAATACAACTCTCATGGTACTATTTGATGATGAAAAGTGGTCCCAAGTCCAACAAACAGTTGATGCAGTGGATGGTGTGGGTCATCCTCTTGCACAGCTGTTATCTATGTTACAACAAGACATCGGACAGGTGTCACTACTTGGTGGACATGAACTTGAGTTGCTCTCTGACATGGACCCAGATAACTTGCTAGACATAATTCCTGACAGAACATTTTTGAATCAAGTTAAAGAAGCTAGTTGTAGGTTTTTGTCTGACAAAAGAAATGCTCAAGAGGCTTTAGACTTGCTCAAACTGTACCATAAATCTTATATTAATAATAGCAATGATACAGATGAAACAAAGAGAACACGTCCTAATCCATAAGCTTCCACTCATGTTTATTTTGTTTTTTTATACCTAATATTAATAATTATCAATTAAAATATTGTAATACATTTTTGAATAATTTTCAATGTTCTATTTAGGACATTATTCCAAGTTTGATGAGCATTTTTGCTACCCATCGATGTTTTACTGGACAAATATACAATACTCTGTATACATGTTAGGGTATTATATACCATTTAAATGGCAAGCAAACATGATACAACTGAGCTATCAATTATCTCAGCTAAACTGGTTTACCTACTGAGTATTTGTTTCAGTCTATAGCATCCTTGGACTGGGTGTACACAAATGTGCATTTTTTTTTTTATTATTTTTTTTTTTTTTGAAGTGCTTCAGACCTGAAATTTTCTTTCTCATTATTTCCTCTTTAAGATAATTTAAATCAAAGTAGTAAACTTAGTTCAGAGTGTTTATTAATTCTCAGATCATTCATTTTACTCTTTCAGCTTTATTCATACTACTAGCCGTTTGCCCGTGCTTTGCAACGGGACTAAATTTCAAATTTACTAAGGCATGGCCGTACTGCTGGACAGCAATGCCTTTTTGAACTTTTTATAATTTTTCTGGACAAAGCGATAATGGTTTTGGGGGGGTCAATTCTGAGACATTTTTCGCTATCTCTTACCGTTTTGGCTAAACAACTCCGGACAAACAAACAAACATAGGTAGGTAGGTAGGTAGGTAGGTAGGTAGTCCTTTTTTCTGTTTTATATATAGAGATTCAAACATTTTAGCCTTTAAAGACTTGAAGCATTAATAGAGGCTATTCCAAGTTTATCTTGGTTCACAGTATTTTTCCAAAATATTTGTATATAATAATATGTAGTTTCTTTGTGTTATTATATCACAACTTCAGTAGGTAGCTCAAGTTTACAAAACATCATTTGTCCAAGTAAATTATTCCTTCTTATGATGCTGCCTTCTCACTGGTTGCTATCCATACATATAGCTTCTCATTTTTTCTCAAGAGGTATGAGTGGATCACTAATGTCCTGAATAGAGTAGAACATTTTCCATCAGATCACTGTTACCTAAGTCACTGTGCATGCAAGTTTAGTGCTAGTACACTAATCCAATGTAACCACTTTTTGAGTATTATGAGGAACTGTGATTTATTTTTCTAATCAAATCATCTGAGGTTATCTAAAAAAAATGATGGTCTCTTTATATTTTTAGTCAATAGGTTTAAATAATAATATACAGTAAAATTACTTCAACCAGCATCAATAACATGTTGAACACACCAGTTCTTGTTCTGTCACTGAAGTTAAACAACATCCCGCAAGGTTAGGGCTTGAATGGAATTTGACCATTCAAATTCAAACCATTTTAATACTGGCTGTTTCCAGTCCCTCTCAGGCAAGGTGAGTTTAATTTGAGTATCTGGTTTGTGAGTCTCCAGCAAATAGAGTGTAAAACCCTGTCATAATATGCAGGCAGTTGAAAGTGACATTAAACTAAAAAATATAAATAAAAATCATCTCATACTAGACTGTGTTCAGAGTGCTCAAGTGTTTCATCGCTTATCAGAATAAACACCATAAATACACCATGCTCATTTCTTGTTTTTAGTATAGGTATATATAGTCTACAAACATTATATTTAATTCCATTTTGTTCCAGTCATACTGCATATTAGTGTTTTTACACAGGGCCAAGATGTCCACACATTTATTGAAATTGACTTCCCTAACAGATGAACAAAATTTACCTGATATTAAGATGTACATTTAACCTATAGATTAACTTGTGTTCAGATAAAAATAAGGCTGAATTTTTTTTGTTGTTGTCAATAGCTGTTTTGTGTCACTCAAATATTTCTCTCCTTTTAAGGTATTGTGTATTATGTTTTTTCTTGAGCTAAACTGTTAGCACTCAATTGCAGCAACAAAAAAAATGCTTCTTTTTTATGTATCATTCTGGAGCATACAGAATAATAATAACACTTTAGTGGAAGGTAACAACGAGGCTAGGTTAATGCTCAAAGCATTTTCTACCACCTAACCCTCAGAGTCTTATTATTATGTGGTCACAAACTCAATTGAATAAAGAAAAATTTATGCACTGGGTGGGATTTGAACCAATGGACCCCTACACTATCTGAATCACCAGAGTAGCATGTTAACCACTTGACTACCAGTGCACCAAAACATCCCTTACAAAGGAGGTACAGCTGGTACATTGTAAGTGAGTTATATGAGTATGAAACACTTGAATTAATTATAGGGAGGTAACTGATTTTTTTTTTTTATAATACACTTCATTTAAAAAAAAAGTAATTTAGTATATATTTTTTCTTGGAAATTTCAGACAATTTCCCTGACACTATTTCAATTCTCTGACATGTAGACATTCTGCTGACACACACACACACACACTCTAGCACCATCATAGGACCCACTCCTATCTAAATCTCTCTATTGACCCTCTGATTCTGATGTCCATTTTTTGGGGTTCTAATATACAATAACTCGATTTTCTGATTAACACAACTTTTATCATACCTATTTATATATTATATTGATCCAGTAATCTAAATTAATATTTAAATTGTTTAAAACCAACAGAAATCCTATAATTATAAATAAATAAAAAATATATTCAGGTTCAAGTGCTCTTGCTATTTTATAATTTTAATAAGGATCATAAACCCCCATTATTCTATTTATTAACTAGGTTATACTTATTTTATAGCATGGTTTAATTGTATTTATATTGTTTTTTACCAACCACCCATATTTGGGGGTTTTTTTTTTACTATTTATATGCACAAGTTTACACTTTTAAATATACATAAAATTTTGTGGAATCTCAATTTTTCTTCTTCTTTTTTTCATTATTTTTGTACATTTTCTTCTATCCTCAATGTTGCAAATATGTAATTGAAATAAGATCTAATCTTGGGTATTTTTCATGTTGGAAGCTATTCATTTGTAACAATTTATTTAAATATATTACCCATCTTCAAAGAAGCTGATATTTTCATGAAATAAATATAGTTCAAAACTCAATGTAGTTAAAAGTAAAAATGGAAACATTAATTTATTTTTAATGAGACAATGTTTATTTATATTGTTTTTATACTAATATGCAAAATAAAATCACTCATTTTTAATAAATAGGAGCTCCTGAAAAAATCATGGCACAATAAGTTATTGCACTCTTTTAGTTAATGAATTTTCAAAATATTATAATAATAAAAATCTAATTCCAAAACTTATCAAAACACAAAGAAATGCCATTAGAGTGTTGATAAAGTTGTGACATAGTACAATAATCTCATGTAGTGTTCCTTAAAAGTATGTTTTTATATGTTAAGCATGAAATACTGAGTTTTCAGAATTCATTGATTTAAATTCAGGCAATGCTGGAATGATTTCTTGAGATCCCATTACACAAGATCTTCTTTAAGTTTCAATTTTGGCTATTGTGTCCATGAATGAGGCCAGTTTGATGTCCTTATTGCTGAGCCCACTACAATCATGAGTGGACAAAGTCACTTGAACTTTGTTGTACACATTGAACCACTCTGGATGATGATCCATCTTTTCAGCCAACAAAGCTGTTCTAGACATAAAGCCAAAAGCCTGTAATGAGCACAGAAAAATGTAAAAATTATATTCTTATCAGTGTTTTCAATAGTATCATAAGCATATTATTTTATATTCTCAAAATAAAAAAAAGAATTGAGGCCCTAGTGATGTAATGGTCTCATAAATATAAATTGACCAATCTGGCAGTTAAAATTTGAATTATTGTCACTTGGTTGCTATTGGGGCATTAGTAAATCCTTTCTTCATTAATGTTGCAAGGATTAAAATTATATTGGACCATTTTAAAACCTCATTTATGGCCATTTTTGTTCTGTCTGTTTTTTAACCAACCAATCAGAGAGCTTGTAATATTTCAAGCAAACATCATTTTACCAGTGTGAAGATAACACTTAAAATTTAAACTCTTATTACTCAATTAGCACTATGCATGGTAATAATAAGTTAATTTTTCCATTTCCATTAGGCTTAAAGGATATCTAGACAACACCCTGAGTAGCGTTTGTCTTTGCACTAGGGTCAGAATATATATTCTGGACCTAGTGCAAACACAAATAGTAATGGGAAATAGAATAATTTGGAGAAGGATACTGTGCATAGGTTTGAATATCAAACTAAAATCTTTGTCTTCACATTCAAACTGTTTCATTTATCAACACTTGTTCCTTTAAAGTCATTATTTAATATGTTAAATAGTTTTATATTGAAACAACATGTATCATTCACCCCACACCTATACAGGGCCACTACAAAAAGTTATAAGATCCCACAAAAAATATCACTTCGTGACATAAAAAAGTCCCGCCAAGTTGTTCCCAAAAATATTTCAGTTCCCAAATTCATCAATCCCTCCCTTCCCAAAAAATATATTAGTTATTTGTGACCTCCCCAAAAAAATTATTGAAATCAATTTATGGCCCCGCCTTTTATTCATTCACCTAAGTGCAACAGTATACATATTAATAGCCTCCCCTCTCTCTTTCTTCTAATGTCCTCTTTCTTTTGTTCCTTATTGCATGTTGGAATGTTTCCTTTACAAACTCAGAACTTAATTCTTATTTCCTTGCTCCTTTCACCGACTTGGGCTCTTGGCGGAGTGCGGTCATCGTGAAAGAAGAATCAGAAAATGATGAAAAAAATGACGTTTTTAAAGTTTGGTTTTCTCCAACTTAACTCAAACGATTTTGATGGTTCTTTTTTCAAAGCTTGTCTTTATCGTGCCCCAATCTATATTTATTTATAGTCCGAGTTCCTTCATCACTTGTACTTTTTTTCCTACAACTACAAGAATTGTGCTAATTTTGCTCTGGCGTATAACCTCACTTAGTGAGTTCGTTCTCACTGTGTTCAGTTAATTATGTTTAAAAGAAGGTAAGATAACAAGTGAGACCCTCCCTCAAGTCGAAGAACGATTAGAGAGATAGTCCGGGTTATTCTAAAATTAATCCCGTTTCATAAATTGGCACTGTGTCACAGATTTTTACAAGGATGCTGTGTGGTGCCATTCATTTTATCCAGATGGGCCCTCAACTGGTTCAAATAGTGGGTACACCCTGAACATATTTCCTTAATTTATGTCAGATATAATAATAAGGACTTTTAAGTCCCATTATTCCAGCAGTATGCCCAAGATGTATTATTATGAGGTAAAAATCCCAAATGGGAGGATAACTATGTATTTTTACAATTAATTTCTGTGAAAGAATACTGAGAACGAAGCTTATTGTGTTGAGTAATAAATGTATAAATATATTTTTTTTTAACTGTTAATTTTTTATTTTATATTATAAATGAGGTACAACACAACCCACAACAAAAAGGTTAATAGTACCTCATAAACTCACTAAATTTATTGTAAATTATGTAAAACTAAAACAAGTAAAGAGTATTTTGTTTTAAAAAAAAATCACATGTCTCAGCTCGAACCCGCGGACCTTTAGCATCTCCAGCTTTACACAGTGCCGCCCTAACCACTGAGCTAACTGGACTGTTAACATATTCCCGTGGTGTTTGCAACATATAAAAGCTTCAATTTATTTTACTTTGTATAATAATATTTTTGGCGGCCAGTGAAAGAAATATTTACTAGAGAGAATTGGATAGGGAGGAAAAAAGCCTTTCACTTCCTATGTACCTAACATTCCTAATTAGGAATAGGTATTAGGTAGTGTAGGGGCTTTTACAAAGTTTTCTATGAAACTTCTACATTTCCCACTTAAAAAGGTCCCCAAATATTTATGACATTCATGTTACACATACATTATGTAACATTGTAACATTGGGTACTAGAGATTTTTTTTTACATTTTTGAACCTAATATACCTAACCAACATTTTAGAAGAAAAAAAAATCTTGTCTTTTTCACTCCTTGGGCATTACAGGTTTATTATAGCTATGTATGTATGAAATTATTTGTAGTCAAGCACAAGGCCTCTTCACAAATTTTGTGGGTAGTGCAGCATTACTAAGAGCCTCCTTTACTTTTCAAATTCTATTACATTAATTTATTTTAACTCTGGTAATGCCGTCACTGATCGTTACTTATTCAGTAACTACTCATTTTTCCTCACGAGGTATGAGTGGACCCCAAACACCCAAGTAAAGTGCAGAAAAATTCCTGCCCAGCTGGGGATCGAATACAGGCCACCATGCGTGGTAAGCTTAGCGCGCTAACTCACTCAGCACCGGCGACTATTTATGGGTTAGTAATGTTAGTATACCTTTATACAATTTCACATCGGGACATGTGGATTGAAAGGTTTGTGAATGAATAGGTATATACATAATAAACTAGATTAAATATCTATACTCCAATGTTATTCTGAGCTCTGAAAATGATCCTTTTCCTAATTAACGGCCAAATGGTAGCTTTTGGGATAATGAAACCATAAAAAGGCACACCTACCACCCAGAAGAAAAAAAATGAGCCATCGTTCATGAAAATCGGTCCAGTAGTTTTGGCTGTAGAGCGGTCAACGTCAAAGAAGAAGCAGAATTTTTTGAAAAAAAATGACGTTTTTACAGTGTGTTTTTGACCAACTTAACTCAAACGATTTCGATGTTTCTTTTTTAAAAGCTTGTCTATTATCGTGCCCCAATCTATATATGTAGTTCAATTTCCTCCATCACTTGTACTTTTTCTCCTACAACTACACGAAATGTGCTACTTATGCTGTCGCGTATAGTATACTCTTGGTAGCGCGCGAACTATTTCGATTGACTTGGCGGGTCGGAGCGCTACCGCGCTCCTTAATATAGTAATAATAATTGAGTGAACACAATAAGCATTCAAGATTTGTATATTCTAAGATCTCACTTGTACAGATAAAAAGAAAATCTCAACAATCAACATCAACACAATAAATATTATAGAAGATTAGTCAAATTGAAAATGATTGGAAACTTGTCAAGAAATGTTAATATTTTAATTTGTATATTGTTTTAAAAAATGTTATAAGGTATCCTTTGTCATATAGCAACCTGTTGATGTACATATAGGAAGGTTTAAATATGTATGGACTTCAGATCATGATTTTTTTTCAATTAGATAGTGGGAGAGATGGATTCTTGAGAACTACTTTTTACACTGGTTGATAAAAGAGATTCAAAAACCAAGATGGCCTAGTGTCTGAATTGTTTTAATACAAAGGTGGGAACCTTACTTCATTGAAATTCTTGAACAAATATTCCTTGTAAATAGCATCTCTATTTTCAACTAATTTCCATCCTGATGATAGAATGGGTTCTAGCTTGCTCAGTCTTTCATCTGCAGATAATTTTACGGAAGCCTGTAATTAAAAAACATTTATAAATTTATGTATGAGAAGAACAGCAAGGTGAAGACTTGAAAGTTTGAACCTTCCCCATAGTGGCTATTCCTGTGCCAACCAGGAGTTTCTGTGGCTGAGTGGTACTGTGCTAGTGACCTGGGTTTGAACCCCAACAGTGTCCAACTTTTTTGGGTCCATGGATCAACTTTGGATATTTGGGGTCCCTCTTGACTATTCATATTATTATTATATTAGGAGACACTTTGTATGGAACTGGGAGATTTTCAAGTTCAAATCTTTAGGAAAACCCATTGAAAGATTTTTTTTCTTATAGGACTATAGGTACTTGTGGGTTGGAGAAAAAATCAATTGCGGTACCATTGTATAAGATTTTAATCAACTTTACTCACCATTTTTCTTAATGGTTTGTTGGTGGACACAGCTGAAACTGAATTGCTTAGAAATAGAGAAAAACAAACTGGTAAAAGTAACTTCTTCGATTGAACAAGGCTATACTTTGCTTCAGTAAGCATAATTTTAGCCTCGGGCTCACTGAGGTGTTCCAAATCCAAACCCAAGAGATTGAAGACTGATAATCAATGGTGATAAGAGCTTTGGCTGTGTGGCGGGAAGGTTTGAATTTTCACCAATTTTAATGATGTGAAGGTAGCATTGATCACCGGTTCAATCAGCAACTTTTCAGTTTAGTAAGATCCGTTCACAAATCACAATCCTCAATAATTGGATTTCCATGCTCGTGACCCTGCTGTTTTCTAATCTTCAGTTCTGTTTAAAAAGTAAAGGGAAGTATTGGACTTTCTATTATTAAAGAATAAATAATTAAATTGATATTAAAATTATCAACTTTCATGATACTGGACTACTGATTCTGTACTGTTGTTTAATTTACTCTGCTGTATGAAAACCCACTGGTAAGCTCTAAACATAATTATTCTTGGACCAAAGACCAAAAGGTTTAATTGGGGCCTCTCCTATGGGACTCCGACCAGTTATAATACACAAGTGGGCTGTACCTGCTTTGCCAAGCCGTCACACACACACAAACCACAAGACCTTTGATTCAATACCCCACTTATCTTCAGCAATCACTAAACTTCACTTATGAAATGAAATTTTATTTTCTAATTTCTTAAAGAAACTTAAAAAATCATTCTCTCTTTTCACCAAAAAAAAGCCCCCATGTGGCCCAAATGGTCTAATTTGGCCCCAAAACAATAGAATGACAAACAGACTAATAAAAGGCAAACTGAACAGTACCCAATATAAAAGAGAAACTCATTTAGGGCGGAATTAATAGACGTTTTTGTAATACCTCTGTGGCGCTAAGTCACGGATTGCGTACTGTG
Source organism: Bactericera cockerelli (assembly GCA_024516035.1). Taxonomy (NCBI): domain Eukaryota; kingdom Metazoa; phylum Arthropoda; class Insecta; order Hemiptera; family Triozidae; genus Bactericera; species Bactericera cockerelli. Next base: position 21,744,434 of record CM044958.1, read on the forward strand.
TAAGATAGGGAAATCCAACACTTACCAACAACTTAAGTTTTTGATGTTGTCTATTAATTCCGCCTTAAGTGTAGGTGCAAAGTAGTGTTTTAGTGAGGGTGCATTTGGTTAATAACAACAACAATATAAGATACATTCTCCTTTCCCCAGTAATCTGTGAAGTATAATCTCAATGAGCAATGGCAGGCTTTGCTGACCTCTTCAGCATGATGGAAAATAAGGTTTCCATCAATGACATTAACCTTGGACAGAGCTATAAGTTTGTCAATGAGGAAGGCAGTCCAGATCCAGTGGACCACAAACCATTTAAATCAACTCTTGGGGCAGAAGGAACTAGCTATGCTGATGAAATTAAAAAGCAAGAAGAAGAAGACTGGATGGTAAGACATACATTTTAGGTCAGCGCTGCAGCTCGACCCACAGTGGAGACGTGTTCTATACTATCATACTGCACAGATACCTAATTCCACAAATACACCACTGACTCCCCCCCCTTCTTCACGTTTCGACTTCCCCCCATAATGGACTCTTCCAAGCTGCCATGGTAAAGACCAAGAGCTGGCTGGCTACCTTGCTTCAGTGTGTTCTGTTCTCTTGTGCTGCACAGGCCTATGAACTTTTTCCTGGCTAAAAACGTGTTTTTTCAGGAATTAAGTTATTTCCATATTTTTTATTTATATTTTTATTATTATTTATATATATATAGTGATTTTTAGTGTTTTAGTTTTCACTATATAATCAATTGTTGATACAAGAGTGTGCAACTGTATCTTTGTTACCACGGCGCTAAGAACACTTTGTTGCTGAGATTGCGTTGCTTCCCTGAGTTGTCTTCTGAGTCTGAGTGGCTTTCGCATGCGACTGCCTAATGTGGTCCACCGGGGGGCTTCTCCCCTCTTCTCTCTTTTGAGAGATGGCCGGTCGGACCAGCTCAGCACCCTACCCGTCTCACCGGGTCATCACATTCGTACTACACCCAGTAGTAACACCTGTCTTCTGAGTGGCTTTCGCATGCGACTGCCTAATGTGGTCCACCGGGGGGCTCTCCCCTCTTCTCTCTTTTGAGAGATGGCCGGTCGGACCAGCTCAGCACCCCACCCGTCTCACCGGGTCATCACATTCGTACTACGCCCAGTAGTAACACCTGTCTTCTGAGTGGCTTTCGCATGCGACTGCCTAATGTGGTCCACCGGGGGGCTCTCCCCTCTTCTCTCTTTAGAGAGATGGCCGGTCGGACCAGCTCAGCGCCCTACCCGTCTTACCGGGTCATCACATTCGTACTACGCCCAGTAGTACGTTAGCGCCGTGGGCCTCCAGTGGCATCGGCCACCAGTGCCATCCACCATCAGTGCCATCGGCCGTCAGTGCCATTGGCCACCAGTGGCATCGGCCACCAGTGCCATCCACCATCAGTGCCATCGGCCACCAGTGGCATCGGCCATCAGTGCCATCCACCATCAGTGCCATCGGCCGTCAGTGCCATCGGCCACCAGTGGCATCGGCCATCAGTGCCATCCACCATCAGTGCCATCAGCCGTCAGTGCCATCGGCCACCAGTGGCATCGGCCATCAGTGCCATCCACCATCAGTGCCATCGGCCGTCAGTGCCATCGGCCACCAGTGGCATCGGCCATCAGTGCCATCCACCATCAGTGCCATCGGCCGTCAGTGCCATCGGCCGTCAGTGCCATCGGCCACCAGTGCCATCCACCATCAGTGCCATCGGCCATCAGTGCCATCGGCCACCAGTGCCATCCACCATCAGTGCCATCGGCCGCCAGTGCCATCGACCGTCAGTGCCATCGGACACCATAGATGTGGACCGTCAGTACCATCGGCTGTCAGTGCCATCGTACGTTAGTGCCAGCGGCCGTCAGTGCCATCAGACACCATAGATGTGGACCGTCAGTGCCATCGGTCGTCAGTGCCGTCGGGCGTTAGTACCGTCGTGCGCCAGTGCCGTCGGGCGCCATAGATGTGGTACGTCAGCGCCGTGGGTCGTCATAGACATTGGCCGTCAGTGCCATTGGCCATCAATGCCGTCATGGACGTGGGCCTGTCGGGCATTCACGCCCGACGATTACCTACATGTTCTCTTCTGTTTATCCAGATGACATCCATGGGTGCCCTCTATGATGGGGAAACATCAGAACCCCTCCTCAGGGGAGTTCTTCAGTTGGTTGATGTGACGCTTCTCCCTGGATGGAGAGATTGGCGTTTACTCCCCCCACCCTCAGTGGCAGACCTCAGAATTGACAGAAGTCGGGTGAGGTTCGCCCTCCCTCGCTAGAGTTGGTGAAGTTGTTTGCTCCTGGGGACACCCATATTTCCGAGCGCAAATTCAAAGAAATGAAGGCGGTCTTATTAGGCTGGCCCTTTGGACAAGCTCTCGTCCTTCACCCCCACGACTTTCGCCAAGTCTCTGGGACCTTCTTAGAAGGATTTCTCACTGTTCAATGAGGTGGTTACAGGCCTAAGACCCTCTATCCTTTCTCGTGCGTAAGTAAACGCTCGACTAGCAACAGGGAGCGGCCTAGACGCACCATCTGCCACCAATTATGGCGATCAGTCACCTACAGCTCCAGCTTTTGAACCCCTTGCTCCGCCCGCTACGAACTCTGCACTGAGCGGGCGATTGTCTGCGCTGGAAGAATCCCTCAAAGGGGTTCCGGCGCTCGAGGCTAAACTCGAATCTCTAAATCAACTTATAGCATCCCTCTCCACCCTGTGGAGCTCTCGGAATGAAGCGAGACGGAGGAATCAATGACCCCTCCCCTCTCGCCAATGCTCTCCGAGCAACCTAGACCGTCAAACTCGAGGATGGAACTTTGGTCGGCACAAAGTGCCCTTCACTGACATCACCTCCCGACCTGCGGATTGGACTTTGATCCAGTTACTGTGAGAGAGGAATCTGATATTCCCGAACCTCCTCCCCGGAGCAAAGAGTTGCGGGCTGCCTGCCAGGAACGGGGGTCTGACTCCTGGAGTCCGGTCACCTACAAGGAGATAGAAAAAACCCTGAGACATACCAGAGAGTTTCCTTGCGGGAGAAAGCCAAGAGACAAGAGTGAGATTTATCAGGAGCTTCACCGAAGATAAAGCTGAATTCAGGCTCGCCTCGCAGGACCTTGTACAGTACGCATGCGGGAAGAGATGCGAGTTGATCGCCCATCGGAGGAACTGTTTCATGGACTCGGAGCCTGCTCTGAAGCGCCTACTAGCGGCTATTCCGCCGTCCGATTCCCACCTCTTCTGTGAAGGTAAACTGGCCAAGTGCCTGCTACCTCCGGTTCCCTCTGGTGCGATGACGTATGGGACACCGCGTAAGCAAAAAAAAAAAAAAAAAAAGTCAATCTTTTGGCCCTCGGGCAGAGAGACCCTCTCAACCCAAGCTTTTAAGGTATATCCGCACGGGTACTTGCTAGCCGAAGATTCGCCAGCAGAGAAGATGTCGCGGGCTCCAGGAAAGTAGAACCATCGACTCGAAGGACGCAGTTCAGGCCATCTACCGCTTGGCGTGGGAAGAAGCAGCGGCGCTTTTGAGGTTTCCTTGGGGGAATTCAGGGCGGGACAGCTTCGTCAGCATCTCAGTCAATGGCAGTCTCTACAGGCTCCATCCCAATTGCTTATGCTTATCTCAGGTTATCGACTCCCTTTCAACTGTCGACCGCCTCTTCGAAACATCCAATCTCTCATTCCTCCTGCCCTGATAACCTCCGAATCAAGAGATATGTCGGCCGCGTTGCTAGACATGCTGAAGAAAGGAATCATTTCTCTAACCTTGACAACCACGGGATTTATTTTTCACATGTTTATTCGAGTGAAAGTAAACGGCAGACCCCGCCCCATTTTCAACCTAACCGCCCTGAATCGCCATCTATAGCTCCGCCGGTTCAGATTAATAAGCCATCAGCGTCTTCCGACTTTCCTTCTGCCCGGGAACTTTCTTGCGACAATAGACCTATCGGACACGTACTGTCATGTACCAGTTGCGAAACAGCACAGACGATTTCTAGCTTTTCGATACCTCGGTGTCACATACACATGGACTACCACTCGGGCTAGCCTCGGCCCCTGAAGCCTTTACACAATTGACCAACTGGGTGGCGAGCATTCTGTGCGGTTGGGGCGTTCGGATAATTGTCTACCTGGACAACTTTCCACTAGCTGCGCGATCACGTCATCAGCTACAACAACATGTAGGCCTGACTCTCGATTGCCTGCAGTATCTGGGTTGGCGAGTGAATACTCAGAAGAAGCTTACTGACCCATCGCAGAACAGAACCTTTCTAGGACTAGAATGGGATACAGTCACTCAGCGCGTCACCCTACCCTTGGACAAAATTCTGAGCATTACCAGTCTATTGCGACAGCTCATCTCCCGGCCATTTTGGTCACTCCGCTCGCATCAAAAGCTGATAGGCTTACTGAACTTTGTGGCGTTCGCAGTACCATTGGGAAGGCTGTTTCTCCGGCCTCTACAGTTGTCAGGAAGACCCTTTGACTGAGGTAAACCCCGGCACACCCAACCAATTCCTCAGTCAGCAGAAAATACCCTGTCGTGGTGACTCCCTGTTGTGGGAGATGGGACAAGTTACTCGTCTCCACAAGCCGGCATAGTTCTGTCAACTGATGCTTCGGACTGGGGACTAGCATAGGCTCCACGATATACCTTCGACACAAGTGGACTCAAAAGCAAAAGGCCTTGCAGATCAATACCAGAGAACTATACGCTGTCAGATGGGCCATAAGGTCAAAACTAGAACTGTTCGCCAATCGGACAATCACTGTGTTGACGGACAGCACAGGAGTGGCGAGCCAGATTCGACGACAAAGAGGCTTGCGCTGGTGTTCAACTTGGGCTCGGTCTTAAAACCTGTGAGGCTCCCAGGCTTGTACAACACAATAGCAGATCACCTCATATGTGACGATAGATCCCCAAGATGACGAAGCCCTGTTCGTAGACGCCTTCACGAGACCTTGGAACTTCGATCGAGCTTGGGTGTTTCCTCCTCCACTTTTCATCACCCTCGTCTTGCAACATCTGGAGACAGCGACGGGTACATTTCTTCTTGTAACCCCTCGCTGGGAGAAAACCTTCTGGCGAGCGGACATCAAAGCCAGAGCAGCAGACGCTCCAATCAAACTGAAGAATCTGGAGCACAACCTAGTCGACTTATCAACCAACAAGATTCTAGTAGACTTCCAGAATCTCCGATTGTTGGTCTGGAAACTACGGGGTGGGCACCCCGCGTCTCGCAGTGGACCACAACCGAGTGCAACTTACTAAGAGCCACATGGAGACCTTCCACGTTCAAGGTTTATCGCCGGTTATTTCTTCTTGGGTGGACCCAAATATATCCTCGGAGATCTCTGGTCACCCTCTAGTTAAAAAAAAAAAAAAAAAAACACAAAAACACAAAAAGGGATACAGGCCTCTTGTCCCAAACAAGAATACCGGAAAGTCTGGGATGTGGACTAGCTGCGTCAATGGATAACTGAAAACCCTTCGTTAAATACCAGTTTCTTTAAAGTTTCTGGACACGTAGCCATCCTACTTCTTTGGTCTCTGGTCGCCTTGTACACGACCCGACGCTCCTGCAAGTAACAGAGGACCGCCTCCAACGAGTCCCTCCAGATATTGTGTTCTGGCCAGTATTTGGTTCTAAAACCGATTCCAAAGGCAGGTCTCAATCAGGCTGGCGCCTGTCGCCTAACACTTTGAACTCCCTCTGGAACATTGTCTATTAGATCAACAACAACAGCGTTGTGGATCACAGGGACTATTAGCCTTGTTTATCTCCACTAGAGGAAAAGTGAAACCTGCACCAAGAGCAATGATGGCAAATTGGGTGACAACAGCTCTTGAGAGTGCCAGAATAATGGACTCAGCAGGTAGTTTCCGCGCTGCGGTAAGTTCTGATCTAACTAATTCTCACGTCCAATTAGATTTCATCCTGTCGCGAGCAAACTGGCGATGCTCGTCCACTTTCTTGAGACATTATTGCCGGGAAATAGTGAACACTAGTAGCGGCTCCAACAGTCAGCCCGGTTTTTCTCTAATTTTGCCCCAATCCATTAAAACCGGAGATTTCTAATTAGACTATAAATATCTTTAGAATGTATATTGTTGTACATTAATTAAGTAGGTACTTGAATACTTACTAGGCTATGAGCGTTTTTGGACTTATTTATCTATCTGAAGTACCAATTACCTTATTTTGATTTATTATTGAGAATGCCTGCTAAATAGCACCTTCTCCACTTTCACAGTGTATTCTGTTCCATTTTGCCAAGAGCTGGCAGATAACAAACAAATCTCACTGTGGGTCGAGCTGCAGCGCTGACCTAAAATATTACAGTTTTCTCCCCGTAGGGAAACGAAAACTGATATTTTGGGTCTAGCAAAGCTCGACCCACACAATTAAGGCTTGCCAGCTCCTACTGAAGCAAGGTAGCCAGCCAGCTCTTGGTCTTTACCATGGCAGCTTGGAAGAGTCCATTATGGGGGGAAGTCGAAACGTGAAGAAGGGGGGGAGTCAGTGGTGTATTTGTGGAATTAGGTATCTGTGCAGTATGATAGTATAGAACACGTCTCCACTGTGGGTCGAGCTTTGCTAGACCCAAAATATCAGTTTTCGTTTCCCTACGGGGAGAAAACTGTAATATTATTTGAGGATCTAGAAAATACAGGAAGAATTTTTTTTTGTTTACAATTTTTTTTTATCTCTATCCATAATATTTTGAAATTTTAAAGAGTCCATTTTCCCCTTCAGGTGTGGTATATGTATATTGGACCTGGAAATTGTTCTCTTGTATCGAGGTTAAATTTGTATATTAAAATGAACCAATAAATGAGACCTTTATTTAAATTGCTAGCATAAATTTACTTGTCAAAGCTATCAAAACCACAAGAGATAAAATAGTAATTATTGTCACAGAGGAAGGTAAAGCAGAAGAATTACATTCAGAAATCACTGCAAAAGTGTCAGGCTAAAATCTCTGGTAGAGGACAAAATTTCAAATGCTTGATATTGCTGCATCCATGAGCGGCAAAGAAGTCAAAGAGTCTTAGATGCATTGTTGCATGGCTGGAAAAAGCAAAAATTTGATCAGGAAAGACGTGAATGTAGAACTAAAACAGGAAAAACAATAACAGCCAATAATATGGTACACCAGATGCTAGAAAGCAAGAATACATGGGAGGAAGTATGTAAGGTGACTGCAAGCTCCATTACATTATTAATGGCAAGCTAGACAAAACAAACGGACCAGAAGTAATGATTTTGAAATTGATTTCTGGTTTGTGTGTTCTTCCGTAGTGGAGAGTTTTTTAGTGGGTAGGATGCACAGGTCTTAGCATCTTGAATGAGTTAAAGGATTTTTACCACCAATCCATAAAAAAAAAAAAAAAAAATAACTTGGTAGTCATATGCTGGCAGTATAAACTAGTAGTTCTGTGAACTGTAAACCTCATACAGATTGAACTAGTAGTTCTGTGAACTTTAAACCCCACACAGATTCTATTATCTTCTCTATATATAAAACAGAAAAAAGGACTACCTATGTTTGTTTGTTTGTCCGGAGTTGTTTAGCCAAAACGGTAAGAGATAGCAAAAAATGTCTCAGAATTGACCCCCCCAAAACCATTATCGCTTTGTCCAGAAAAATTATAAAAAGTTCAAAAAGGCATTGCTGTCCAGTAGTACGGCCATGCCTTAGTAAATTTGAAATTAGTCCCGTTGCTAAGCACGGGCAAACGGCTAGTCACATTATAAATGTCATATCAAGCATGAGGACATCAAGTTCTTTCATTAGCATGAGGACATCAAGTATCCCACTCAAGTGGTTTTAATTTAAAAAATATCAACCAGCCCACTTTTGGGGTCCTTTTTCTTTCTTTTTTGACCACATTGTAGCCCCTTTGCTTTTCACAATCAAAAAATTTTACCACTAAAATTAGATATTATTTTTTAACAGCTCTACAAACTTTCAAGAGCATTGCTTTATTAAATAAAATAGGGAAAATGATTTTGAAGAATCTAGTCAAGAGTTATTATGGAACAGACAGACAAACAAAAGCCAAATTGTCCAGTACCCAAGTTAAATAGAACCTCATTGTATTTGGTATTTGGTTAATAGGGTCTTACTTGTAAAAAAAGAAGTAGTAAATATATCTTAATATATTTTTGCAGAGAGAAACAATGCACATGCAAGCATTGAGCATAAGTGATACTGCCAGTGTTCTAGATAGAGATGTCAGCATTGTGTCCTCTTGTCATATGGATGATGCAACCACTGTTGCTGGCACAAATGCAGGCACTGCTGTTCACATTGATGAATTGGGAGAAGATTCAAGTTATGACCAGTTTGATTGGTCACAGAAATCACGCCAGGTGCTACCCATTGATGTATATAAAAGTCAGGTAAATAAATAAATTTTCATCTTTTGAATATATACAATCTACTAAGATAGAAGCCAAAAGATTTCTTCTTAGATGGAACCACCATGTTTGTAATACATTTCTGAAAAGTACATAAAATTAGAAGTAATTTGAGACAAGTTGGATATTTTACTCAAAACAAGGCCGGAGATATCATTAATTTAATATCAGTTTCTGTCATCATTTGTAAGGAAGAAAGTTGTACTTTTGTTTAATAAAAAAATTCAACTCATTTTCTATGTAAATATATTTTTTTATAGTTTCGTATATTTTGTATACCATTGGCTTTACCGGGGGAGGTGTCAAGGAGCTTTACTTTTTTAAATATTGTAAAAACTGTCCTTTTTCAAGTATCATTTGTACCAATTGATCTCTTGAATACAGGGTCTGAGACTAGGCCTGCATGTATCCCTGGCCCTGTTTTCAATAGATTTTTAATTTAAATTGAAACATGTCTCATTGCATTTAATTTATACAAAATAAATAATATTTGAAAAGGATAGGTATTTTTTACATTATTTTACAAATGGATTTTTTTTTTTTGAAAATGCCTGGATAGTATAATAATAAATCTAGATAGTATAATAATAAATACTAGCAATTGCAGTATTAGTCTAGTACCGCAGGCGCAAAAATAGCGAAATAAATGCAAGTTTTGGTGTAGTTTTGATTTTTTGCACCATAGTGTATTTTGAGCTGCTGAACACGAATCTGAGGTTTGCCAACAAAAATTTTACCGGCAAATTTTTTTACAGGCAAAAAACCGGCAAAAAATTGGACTATTTTTAGTTTTTCTGAAATATCTCCCAAGTGATGCATTTAACGCCAACACTAATTCCATACAAAGTTGTTCACAAGTAAATTCCCTACATTTTATGTTCTACAAAAAAAATTGTGCGACCAACCTTTGAGCTTTGAGGGCGCCCTCAAAATGCAGGCAAAAAATCAAAAGTGGCCAAATTTGCGATTTTTTGAAATTTTACTTCAAAATAACGCTCCTGACAATATTTTTGGCACTTTAAGACGTCATTGATGTCTTATAGGCTAAAGTTTGAGACTTTTTCAGCCTTTTAGAAGGACCTTTGCAGCCTTTTGAAGTGACATAGAGATCTCAGTCACCTGTGTCTATCTAGAACCCTTGTTTTAAAACAAAAAGTTTTGCTGTACTTATGATTTTTGGTAATATAGTGTATTTATAGCTGGAAAGTATGAATTTGATGTTTGCCAACAAAAAAATTGCCGTCATTTTTTCCACAGGCAAAAACAGCCTGAATGGAGCTTTTTTCAATTTTTAACAATATCTCCGAAACTATGAATTTCATAGCAACGTTAGCTGAAAACTAAGTTCAACATAACTGAATTTCCTACATATTCGCCGCTGCAAACACAAACTGTCGTATCTGCAAATTTTGCCATTTTCAGTTAAGAAGCGCACATAGTGGTTTGAAACTTCCTTTTTCACGTCGCAAACTGTCGTATCTGTATCTCAACTCCTTTCCAAAGTATTCAAGTTTTAAGGTTAGTCGTATGTGAGTTTCAAAGATTCTCAGCAAGCACGAACTATTGTAAGTGTACTTAAGACAGTTTGTGTTTGCAACAGTTTTCATGTCTTGAAATTTCAACCTTCTGTTTAATGAAAACACGAAGTGTTGTAACTGAATGTTGACATGTCTGTTACTATGTGTTTGGTACCGTTTGCCCTCTTCAACGGTACAAACATCTCGAAAATAACGTTGAAATTCTTCGAACCTAATCATGGACAAAACGAAGGGGACTCCGTGCACAGCGCCATTGGTCAAGCCATAACTCGAGCAGGAGATTTGTTTGTATCTTCTCAATTAGCGCCCATCATGAGCTTGGCCAGAAGACGACAACCTTACGTGTACATCCCATGGAAAAAAAAGATTTCCTTGACTTCAAGGGTGTTGCCAAAGAACTGAAACTGCTTGAAGTAAGAAAAGATAGTGAATCTATCTCAGTTTCATGGCCAAACATGGTTCAGTGTCAATTCAAGAAGGATGATCCAACCACAATGTACTTTAAAAGAAGTCACTTGAAGCCAGATTACAGTTCCTTGTCCATTGAAAATAGTCGAAGGAAACTCAGCACGGTTGACTGTCTCAAAAAGCCTCTGAAAGTTCTTAATGAAGAGTCACCAAAAATATCTGCAGGCAAATACAAAGATCTCATTTCGCTTTGTAATGGCCCTCTGCCAGTGATTCGAGGTGCCCTCTCCCATCTTCCTTCACTAATGTAAGGAAGATGGGAGATAGGAGGGAGATAGATGGGGTAGAGGGTAATTTTTGGTCAAAATTGAAGAAGGGTGTATGAAAGGGAACAGGAAAAAGAAAAGAAAGGCTGAAAAGATGCAAAAAGAAGAGATAAAGTTTTAAAAAATGCCACATTTTTTTTACAACAGCTTAGTAGGTATGCATAAGTGTTTTATACCTTATTTTAGTTTTTTCGCACTGAATTTAATGTTCGATAATGTTTATTACAATTTTCATTAAAAAAAAGAGTTTGTATTGTTTCATAAAACTATTGTTCCATTGTATTATTTCTCATTATTTGGCAAATTTTACAAACATGAACTGTCGTAACTACTCCCCTTTTTCATAAAAATTAAATTTCTCTTAGATGAAAACATCATGAAAAAATATAAGACAGCACGATGCTTCAGAAACATATTTTGCACCAGGCAAATAGACTTTGCCAATGATAGCTAAGTAAATTAAAAAAAGAAAAAAAATATAAGAAGCAAAAAAACTTAATTTGGCTCTCCTGAAAAATGAAGATTTTTCAGATACGACAGTTTGTGTTTGGAACGACGAATTATTATGTTCCCAATACTCTTTTGTGCAACCAACCTTTAAGCTTTGAGGGCGCCCTTAAAGCTCAGGCAAAAAATCAGAAAATGCAAAATTTGGAATTTTTGAAGTTTTACCTCGACATAACCTTCTCGGCAGTGTGAATGATGTTGTTTAGTTTAGACTCTAGAGGTCTAAACTTAAGAAGCTAAATTTCGTGACCTTTGCAGCTTTTTTGTAATACCTGGATCTGGATCAGGATCACTTGCATCAATCTAGGACCCTTCCTTGATTTTAAACTAAAAGTTTTGAACTAAGAGCTACGATCTAGGACCTTATTATTTGTCACTTTTTGACAAGGGATGCATGAGAAAAGGAACAAAGTCCACTCCATACAAAGATCTTAAGTCCCTGACGAACAAGCACTATACTGGTCAGGTGCAATATGTAATTGATGGGGGATACCTGTTACACAAAGTTGTCTGGGCTACAAATGCATCATTCTCTTTAATCTGTGACAGATACATTCAGTATGTCATCTCCAAATATCCTGGCGCAGTAGTTGCCTTCGATGGCTATCCTGAAGATATTCAAAGCGGAACAAAGACAGCTGAGCTTATGAGGAGAACTAGGACTCCCTCATCTGCAGACATGCTTTTTGATAAGACCATGACACCAACAATGTCAAAAGATAATTTTCTAGAAAATCCAAGAAATAAGAGTCGTCTCATTGACTTACTTGCTACCAAATTTTTAGAAGCAGGTTTACAATATAAGCAGGCAGAAGAAGATGCAGACATACTGATTGTTACGACCGCACTCAAATGAGACTGTTACTATAGTAGGGGCAGATATAGATATATTAGTAATCTTGATTGGGCTCTGTGAAGTTGACAATGTCTTCTATTTAAAACCTGGAAGGCAGACCATTTGTCCAGCTTTGTATTCACCCCTTGAAGCTGCAACTTCCTCATGCGTGAAAGAACACATCCTCTATCTACATGCAATGAGCGGGTGTGATACGACGTCGGCTCTCTTTAAACAAGGCAAAAGGAAATTTTTAAAACCTCTTCCAAGTCCTAGTCTTGGAAAAGTTATAGACGTCTTCAAAGACTCTGAAGCGTCCCAAGACTCTGTAGCCGCAGCAGGAGAACGCTTCTTAATACATTTGTATGCGTCCAGTAAAAAAATTCCGTCTTCACTTAACCATCTGCGATATTAATGTTATACCAAGGTACCCTTTAGAATGAACTCCAACATTGCTGCGTTACCACCGTGTGCACTCCCTCAGGGTGTACCCTGTACCATCAAGTACAACAATGGTTGGGAGTAAGTAAAGCTCCTGAAGAATGGGGATGGAAGGAAACTCGAACAGGTCTAGAACCTATATTAAATCTCTCTCCCCTCGCTCCCTCCGAATTGCTTAAGCTCGTTTCCTGCAAATGTACGAGAAACTGCCAAAGAAACTGTGGCTGCAGGAAAGCAGGACTCTCCTGCTCCGCTCTATGCTTGTATTGCGAAGGGTCATGCAATAACATGCCATCAATTTAGGACCTTGATCCAAGTCCCTCACAAAGATGTGCTGCAAAGGTCACAAAATTTAGCATTAAAACCATTATTAATATCATTCCCACTGCCAAGAAGGTTACGTCGAGGTAAAACTTCAAAAAATCCAAATTTTGCCTTTTCTGACTTTCTGCCTGAGCTTTAAGGGCGCCCTCAAAGCTCAAAGGTCGGTTGCACAAAAAAGTATTGGGAACATAATATGTAGGAAATTCAGTTATGTTGAACTTAGTATTCAGCTAACGTTGCTTTGAAATTCATAGTTTCGGAGATATTGTTAAAAATTGAAAAAAGATCCATTCAGGCTGTTTTTGCCTGTGGAAAAAATTACGGCAATTTTTTTGTTGGCAAACGTCAAATTCATACTTTGCAGCTATAAATGCACTATGTTACCAAAAATCATAAGTACAGCAAAACTTTTTGTTTTAAAACCAAGGTTCTAGATAAACACAGGTGACTGAGATCTCTATGTCACTTGAAAAGGCTGCAAAGGTCCTTCTAAAAGGCTCAAACTTTAGCCTATAAGCCATCAATGACGCCTTAAAGTGCCAAAAATATTGTCAGGAGCGTTATTTTGAAGTAAAATTTCAAAAAATCGCAAATTTGGCCACTTTTGATTTTTTGCCTGCATTTTGAGGGCGCCCTCAAAGCTCAAAGGTTGGTCGCACAATTTTTTTTGTAGAACATAAAATGTAGGGAATTTACTTGTGAACAACTTTGTATCGAGTTAGTGTTGGCGTTAAATGCATCACTTGGGAGATATTTCAGAAAAACTAAAAATAGTCCAATTTTTTGCCTGTTTTTTGCCTGTAAAAAAAATTGCCGGTAAATTTTTTGTTGGCAAACCTCAGATTCGTGTTCAGCAGCTCAAAATACACTATGGTACAAAAAATCAAAACTACACCAAAACTTGCATTTTTAAAAGCCAGGATTACTAGACTATATCATACACAACTACTATACAAAAAATATCTTTTTTTAAGAAAGCTCCATTGAGGTGTCAATTGTTACTGGACATTTATTATTTCTCTAGTTTTGAAACATTATGAACGCAGAAATTACTAATAGAACTTTAATCACTTCCTTGTTCCAGCTGCTGAGTCTGGTCGAGACAAACATAGTGACCATTGTGAAGGGCCCCACTGGGTGTGGCAAGACCACGCAGCTGCCCCTCTACATTCTGGAGGACGCCCAGACACGGCGGCGCCCGGTGCAGATAGTGGTGACTCAGCCGCGGCGTATTGCTGCCGTGTCCGTGGCGGAGCGGGTGTGCCGGGAGAGGGGATGGCGCGTGGGGGATCTCGTGGGCTACCAGGTGAGACTTTCAGAGCTCTGCGCATGTCAAGACAGACTCTTAGGGCGGAATTAATAGACAACATCAATAACTGAAGTCGTTGGTAAGTGTCGGTTTTCCCTATCTTGTGACTTAGCGCCATAGAGATATTAAAAAAAGTCTATTAATTCCACCCTTAGAGCTCTGCGCATGTCAAGACAGACTCTTAGAGCTCTGCACATGTCAAGACAGATTCTTAGAGCTCTGCGCATGTCAAGACAGACTCTTAGAGCTCTGCGCATGTCAAGACAGACTCTTAGAGCTCTGCACATGTCAAGACAGACTCTTAGAGCTCTGCACATGTCAAGACAGACTCTTAGAGCTCTGCACATGTCTTAGAGCTCTGCGCATGTCAAGACAGACTCTTAGAGCTCTGCACATGTCAAGACAGACTCTTAGAGCTCTGCACATGTCAAGACAGACTCTTAGAGCTCTGCACATGTCAAGACAGACTCTTAGAGCTCTGCACATGTCAAGGCAGACTCTTAGAGCTCTGCACATGTCAAGATAGACCCTTAGAGCTCTGCACATGTCAAGACAGACTCTTAGAGCTCTGCGCATGTCAAGACAGACTCCTAGAGCTCTGCACATGTCAAGACAGACTCTTAGAGCTCTGCACATGTCAAGACAGACTCTTAGAGCTCTGCACATGTCAAGACAGACTCTTAGAGCTCTGCGCATGTCAAGATAGACTCTTAGAGCTCTGCACATGTCAAGACAGACTCTTAGAGCTCTGCACATGTCAAGATAGACTCTTAGAGCTCTGCACATGTCAAGACAGACTCTTAGAGCTCTGCACATGTCAAGACAGACCCTTAGAGCTCTGCACATGTCAAGACAGACTCTTAGAGCTCTGCACATGTCAAGATAGACTCTTAGAGCTCTGCACATGTCAAGATAGACTCTTAGAGCTCTGCACATGTCAAGACAGACTCTTAGAGCTCTGCACATGTCAAGACAGACTCTTAGAGCTCTGCACATGTCAAGACAGACTCTTAGAGCTCTGCACATGTCAAGATAGACTCTTAGAGCTCTGCACATGTCAAGACAGACTCTTAGAGCTCTGCACATGTCAAGACACATGTTTTTACCAACAAGGTCACGTTAGCGTCAATAATTAAATATAAAATTTTCAACTTGATGAGTACATGTTGTATTGCATTTAAATTTATTAAAATCTGTCTTAAAAAATGGGTAAGATGTTTATTGCCTTTTTCCCTTTAGATATTACATAATACACGTGCTGTAAGTGTTGTATGTTGTAACAAACACTACCCCAAAGGACTCTTTGCGAGAAAAGTCCTCTATCATCTTGTATTCTATTTTACACTGATTCCATGTATGTTATTAGATCGGTCAGAATCGTGTTGCCTCGGACTACACAAAGCTTCTCTATTGCACCACGGGGGTGCTGCTCCAGCGCCTGGTCAAGCAGAAGGACTTCAGCAATCTCAACTACATCATTCTAGACGAGGTGCACGAGCGAGACAAGGATATGGACTTCCTCATGGTGGTTATCCGGAAGCTGATGAGATCTAATGGGGGCAAAACTCACGTGAGAATTATTAATATTTTACTGTAGTTCTATAGTTAATCCGACCGCAGTAGCTTGATCGATAAGGCGGCGGGCTTGTAACCTGGACGTCGGTGGTTCAAGTCCCGGTTTCAGCATAGATTTAGTTAAGCGAGTTTGAGTAGTTGTGATATCACTAAAGTGATTAACACAAATATGATACTTTCTAGTTCTATAGTTATGAAACACAATGTCAGTGGAATACTTGTTTTTTCGAACACTAGTGGCCAAACTCATTGACAGTCAATAATGTCACTTACAAATGGCTGAACCAATAAATTTAAAATTGGGAACATACATAGATGTAAGACTCCCCTCCCTTTCTCCGTTTCAGATTGTACTCATGTCAGCCACCCTGGACTATCACAAGCTCGCCAAGTACTTCTCTCACTACAGTAACGGTCTTCTCTACTCCCTTTCTCCATTTCAGATTGTACTCATGTCAGCCACCCTGGACACTAACAAGCTCGCCAAGTACTTCTCTCACTACAGTGCCGAGTGCAGCAACTTCCAGAATGCTCGGGTCCACGAGATCAATGCCAATCACCCTCACCAGATCTACAAGTTCTATCTCGAACAAATTTCTTTCCTTGATCCGCAGGTAAATATAAAAACCAGGTAAGAAGGAACAATGAAAATAAAATAATTATAAAAAAGAACTGATGCGATGGAAAATTACTTACATCTCCCGAAAAGTAGAACAGTACTTCATGGAGATGTAATGGGAATTCAAATGTATATGAAAAAAATAAAGATACTTATTATTATTATTATTTTTTTTTTTTTCCTGACTTATTTGGAATATTTCAAGTAGTATAAAAATGGATGGTCATTTCTTTTAAGCAAGAAAACATCATAACTCTGGCCTCGTTTATCCGAGGCTCAACATATTATACTCAAAAGATCCGCCTCGACGACCGGCATCTTTTGGTACCACTTCCACCCCCCTATCTCAATTCTACCCCCCCCTAGGGTGGTTTATGTACATTAGCAAAGAACTCGTTATAAGTCGGGCCTCGTTATGAGCCTCGGATAAACGAGGCCAGAGTTATGACGTTTTCTTGCTTAAAAGAAATGACAGGGTGTCTACTGGTCAGGGAAATCCTGGAAAACCTGGAATTGTCAGGGAATTTTTCGAGACCAAAAAAGTCAGGGAAAAGTCAGGGAATTTTGTGAAAAAAAACCATAAGTCAGGGAATTTTGGGAAAAACACCAAAAATCAGGGAATTTTTTTTTTCAAGATCCAATTTTGTCATGAAAATGATAAAAAAAAAATCGCCTGCGGCGCCACTGTAATCCAGGCATTGTGATAATACTTTTTTGGTAAGAAACACAAAACACTCTTAACCACTTTTTGATAAGATTAACAAAATTTTAGCAGGTTTTTTTTTTCAGGGTTTTCCCTGAAAGTTCTTCAATTTTCTTTAGGGTTCCTATTTGTGTGTTGATTTATTATATTTAGTTTTAACTTTCCTTATCCTATAATCAGGAAAGTATTGTATTCGGCGAAATTTAAAAAAAAATATAAGAATATAATTTGTGTATTTCTTTTTTTACCATTCCTAACACATTTTTGGTAGGAGCTACCGTTAGCGAACTTTTATCAAATTTACGAGAAAAGAATTGGTGATTTCTTAGCAATAAGGTAAGAAAAGACTTGTGGTGATCACACTAGATTTTTTATTTGAAAAAAAAGCAAGGAGCTAAACATGTTTTCTAAAAGCAAGGAGCTAAACACGTTTTCTAAAAATATGACATGTCTAATTTGCATATTTACTATTATTTTAATATGCATTACCTATTGTGTACTAATAATCAAATAGTACATGAGTAAGCAATTTGTACATAATATCCACCTATTCGATATCCTGCTGATGTCTCTTCCCCAGTAGGTACTAAATGTTGATATCGTAGAACGTCCCAGTAAACTCATTTAATTGATTTAGAAAAAATGTTTGGTTGGGTGGCGTGGCGGTGGGCTTGCAAAAAATAAATAAATAATAATAATAGAAGGCAGATTGACGTCTTATATAATATACATATAATGTCTCCTTAAAAAAGTAGACTGGAGAAACTGGAAAAATGGTCTGGAAAACCTGGAAAAGTCAGGGAATTTTACTTTGACCATTTGGTAGACACCCTGAATGACCATCCATTTTTATTCTACTATTTCATTTTCCTATTACTATGATATACTTAGTATTTTGAACTAGTTGTAAACTATTGTAACTTTATCAATATTACAAACTAAAGCTTTGCATGGTCTAACATTTTAATCTATATTAGTGCTTTTTTCCTACTTTTAACTCATGAAGTCTCTTGATTAAAAATCGTGATTAACTTTTTAATAAATTGGTCCTCGAGCCATAATATATATATGATGTTTTCCTCATTTCTCATTTATTGCTTGCATGTTGTATCTGTCATGTTACACACCTCCTACACAAACTCAAAATTAAAAATAAAAAATGGAGGTCGAGTGATTTGTTCACAAAATATGCACAACTTTGGCATTAAATCGAAAAGATATATTTTTTTTTAATTTGGGTTTTAACGTCGCTTTCAACTGCAAGGTCATATCACGACTGGGGTTTTACCATTTATTGTGTGGAAACTCGCAAACTACTCAATTCACCTTACCCAGCCCGAGTGGGGCCGAGAACAGCCAGCATCACGAAGGTTCGAATTTGAATTTTAACCCATCCATGTCCTGTCCTCACTGGACGTTGCTTAATTTCAGTGACGGATCGAGAACTGGTGCATTCAACGTGCAATTGACACTGGCTAAAAATATTTTGACACAAATTATCTTCTTCTTCTTTGTTTTTGCCTTTTCTCAAACCTACCTGGGGTAGGTATTGCTCAACCTCCGGTGATTCCCAAGTGCGTCCCAAGGGAACTTTTTTAACCCAAGTGCGTCCCAAGTAATAGCCCAAGTGCGTCCCGTATACCTGAATTCTAAATAACAATGAAAAGTCATAGATTTGAACTTAAATTATTTCTCTCTTTATTTTTTTTATAAATGAACATATTATTTTTATTTATTATATATTTTTTTTTTTTTTTTTTTTTAAGAACATAACATTGTTTCAAAAATTCTTAGAACTATAAATTGAAACAACAATACCAATGTTCACATTAAAATAAACTAATTAAGAACTTAGAACTATAGCGAACTAAAAACCAATTGTCTTACATTTGCTTTAAAAGCTTCCTTAGACAGTAAAAAGTCGTCTGTACTTAGGTGTACTTCATTACATAGAGTCATTGCTCTGTTCAGTGGCGATTCATGAAGTTTAGTAAGTCTAGGATGAGGAACTGTGAAGATTTCAATATTTGTATTTCTTAAAATGGGGTTTGGTGTTTTTTCCACTATTTTTTCTTTGAGTTCTAGACATGTAATATTATTGTTTACAAGATTATAAATTAACATCATATATATACATATAATGTATACATATTATATCAAATGAACATTCAACTATCTATTTCAAATCGTAATAGGGTAAAAACTTGAAACTTACAATTTTTTTTTGGTTGGTGGCACATGTTTTACTCACATTAGGTATAAAGTTTGAAATTCTAGAAACAGGAATTTTTCTTTTGAAAAAACCAAATAAAGATTTTCATATAACCTCTTCGCGCCCTATGTCCTCGTAAGAGGACATTTATTTTATAGTCCCAAGTGCCCAAGCTTAAATTTTATACTGCCAAGTAGTATGAAATGTTTGTCCTCGGGTGAGGACACCGGTCACTTTGTACTACAAAACAAAAAATGGTGTTGGGCGCGAAGAGAATAGAAAATATTCCAACCCCGAGTGAAAATAAATTCCAAATTCCAATCCCTTCCACAGCTGTACAAGAAACTCCCCTCTCATAGTCTAGCCAAGCCGCAAATAGTCCCAACCCCGAGTGAAAATAAATTCCAAATTCCAATCCCTTCCACAGCTGTACAGGAAACTCCCCGCCCATAGTCTAGCCAAGCCGCAAATAGTCCCCGAGCAGTACGAGTACGTCACAAAGCTGGTCCACTCATTCGACAGCTTGGATGACGACACCGGGGGCACCGGTGCCAGCAAGAGACCCCGCGGCTCCGTTCTCATCTTCCTGCCGGGTATACATGAGATCACCGAGATGCACACCGCCCTGGAGAACCATCTCTCCCCGTGAGGCTTTTTTTAAACTTCACGTCTCTTTAACATTTTATTATTATGGCACACAAATCAAGATATATATTTTTTTATCCGTACATAAGATACATTAACATCTGGAATAAACCATATTCCTTAGACGTTAACATGTAAGACTGCATTCAAATTCAAACTCCAAACTTTCGCAGGATATGCGCCGTCCGCCGTGAATGACACAGGATTGAAATTATTATTATTATACAACGCTTTATTAGGTCTAAATGGACATTATGTACATACAAATAATTATTTAACAATGAAAAAAATGGAAACAATATATACAATAAAAATGAAAAAGAATAGAAAAACATAAGTCCTAACTTAAGGGCTGGGTTATTGCCTATGGCAATCTCTTCCACGCAACCCTTTTTTT
The DNA here is from genome assembly GCA_024516035.1 of Bactericera cockerelli. Lineage (NCBI taxonomy): Eukaryota > Metazoa > Arthropoda > Insecta > Hemiptera > Triozidae > Bactericera > Bactericera cockerelli. Next base: position 21,764,717 of record CM044958.1, read on the forward strand.
TTTAATTCCATCATGTCTTTTTTTTTTGAGGCGAGGCCGAATATGGTTCACTGTGGCATTTAATTTTATTTATATTATGCTTTATTAAATAAGGCTTTTGAAATTTTGTAGTTTAAAAATTTAATTTTAGATTTCACTAGTGAAATTTGGTGATGTAGAAACTCAAGGGGCGCACTGTGGTCAAAAAAAGAAAAGCCGCTTGGTGACCCAAAATTGGACCAGTTGATATACATTTTTTAATTGAAACCCTGATGTCCTGATGCTTAACCTCTTCGCGCCCTATGTCCTCGTGAGGGGACATTTATTTTATAGTCTTAAGTGCCCAAGCTAAAAATTTATACTACCAAGTAGCATAAAATGTTTGTCCTCGGGCGAGACCACCGGTCACTTTGTACTACAAAACAAAAATTGGTGTTGGGCGCGAAGAGATATGCCTTTTTAATTCGATAAGAGAATTTTTGTGAGGCTTACAGTTCACAGAACTACTTGTTATTTTCTAGTAACAGCGGCAAGTCCAGTGCAAAGAAACCCCAGACCCAATGGAAGATCGTGATCCTACACTCGACCATACCGAAGGAACAGCAGGACCTGGTGTTCACGCGACCTCCCCCGGAAGTCCGCAAGATTGTCCTCTCCACCAACATAGCGGAGAGCTCCATCACAGTGCCCGACATAAAGTATGGTGAGTCAACTGAGGCAACGTCCAGCGTGGTTAAGAATTGGTCGGTCCACTAGGCGCGGCCGGTGTTGTGGAACTGCAGCACCCCCAGACAAGAAGAGGTTTTTTTTAAGTCCTATCTCGTACACATTAAAAACCATTAAACATTTCTAGAATAATTAATTTAAATTTATTATGATTGCCATGGTAATGAAAACTCAAACTTGTTTGGTACTAACTCAAACCCTCGTCTAAGCAACCTCTGCTGTGACAAGTTCAAGGTACTTTCCCTTCTCTCCTCACAGTTTGTTTAATCTTATCAATATTTATTAATAATAATTAGCTTTAATATTAATAATATTAATAACCAGTTAATATTAATAACCAGCGCGCGATTAGCTCAGTGGTTAAGCACTCGCTTGCCATGCGGAAGGTCCCGGGCTCGATCCCCCGTGCCGACAAAAATTTCTATTCTTAATTTGATTACAATTGTTTGTAAGGGATACCTTCCGGTGCGCTCGTGTTGACCCAGCACCTAATTGGGAAGTATTGTGTCACTTCTCGCCCATCAGAGTGGAGGCATACTACGGGATGGGCAGGCTACAACATAGACCAAAAGCGTCTACAGTAGCTCCTGTTTCATTTCTACGAAATAAAAACGGCTGTGAAACGATCATCATTTAAAGAATCTTTAGTGGAAGGTAACCACCAGACGGGGTTAATGCTCAAAGAATTTTTTACCACCTAAAACTCAGAGTCTGTGTTTCAGATGGTAAAAAATATGAGTAAAATTCATGCATTGGGTGGGATTTTAACCAACAGATCCCTACGCTACCTGGATTACCAGACTAGCGCCTTAGCCACTTGACTACCAAAGCACAATTTAATATTAACATATCATTTTTAATCATCCTATAAATTGAAATCAAACACATCGGCCGAGGTGTGAAGAACGCCTGTACAAAGAAAGAGACATTTGTATTACATAGAATACTAGCGGGCTGTCGCCCGCTTTGCGGGCCGAGGCATGGCCGTGAAAGCAAAAAATCCTTTTTCGCCAATGGCAGGTGTTGTAGTGGGAATTTCGAAAAATCCCGTCTTATTGCACATCTAGACTAAGACAAAGCTACCTACCAAATTTCAGCTTGCTAGGTATTACGGTATGGGCTGTAGAGCGATGATCAGTCAGTCAGTGACTTTGACATTTATATATTAAGATGGTATTGTAAAAAAATATAATATAATAATAATAATAATAATAATAATAATAATAATAATAATATCGTCTTATTTATACTGCCAGATTAGGACTATTAAAGTCCCATTATTCCAGCAGTAAGCCCAAGACGTGGTAAAAATCCTAAATGGGAGGATAACTTGTCATGTCCCGGCTGGGTTTCGAACCCACGACCTCTGGAATCATTGGATTAACAAAGTGCGGCCTTTACCACTGAGCTACCGGGAGAGACATATTTTTTATTTTGCTAATAGACATATTTTTACATTTTTTTTATTTTTGCATTATGTATGTTCCAGTGATTGACTTCTGCCTGACCAAAGTGCTGACAGTGGCGGAGGGTTCCAACTACTCTGCCCTATCTAACTTGTATTATGTATGTTCCAGTGATTGACTTCTGCCTGACCAAAGTGCTGAACAGGGGCGGAGGTGTTCTCCTACAACTACGTCGCACTCTTGCAGCTTGAGTGGGCCTCGGATTCCAGCTGTCAGCAGAGGGCGGGGCGGGTGGGGAGAGTCTCGGAGGGCAGGGTCTACTACATGGTCACCTCGTAAGTTTTATTTATTTATTTAGAAACTCTTTATTAGTAAACATATCGTCGTCCCAAACACGAAGTGGCGTATCTCAAAAAATGGACATTTGAGATTTTTGGCGTATCTAGTTCTAATCATGGTTTTTTATCACCTCACGAAGGGCATATCTCTATCTCAAAGCGTTCCAATTTTATGAGTATATTTAATTTCGGCGTATATTGTTTCGAATATTTCTTTCAAAGAACGAGCTGACGTATCTCGATTTACGCTACTAAAGTTTGTATTTTGAAGATACGCCACTTCGTGTTTGGGACGACGATATATACAGACAAATAATGGTAAAATTTAAATATAAAACTGACAATATTAATAATATAAACAAGAAAAAAATAAATAAAATATATACATATGTCCTAACTAAAGGGCGGGGTTATTGCCCATGGCAATCTCTTCCACCCAACCCGTCTACTCTCTTTAGCTTTTGCTCTCACTTGGGTTAAGCGGCACAGAATGGCTAAGGCATTAACTTCGCCCCGGATTACAAAACAATTGTAATTAAAAATTAGTATTGATCTCTATTATTATTTTTTTTTTGTACATAGATACTTTTTTTGTAAAAAAATTTTGTACTAAGTTTTTTTTTTAAATTATTGTTATTAATTCTTTGTTGATGATTGTTTTGTAAAAATAAATAGAGTGCAAATAAATAAAATAAATAAATAAATTTGCCACCAAAGTGGTACATTTTGAGACACATAGCCCCGATTTAATGAGCGACACTAAAGCGGAGACTGTTCTATATTATTCTTATCATAGCCAACCACATATCTGGAATCACTTGCAGTAACAGTGTCCACCACAGCAGTGTTCATTAGTTCGGGCCTTAGTCATAGATGGATACGATCTTCTTTTGATACTGTTGTATTTTAAGTACATAATTAAGAATTCGAGGTATCTATACATATAAACAGAATGTAAACTGCAAAGAAAAAAATACTGAGTTTGAACAAAAATAATAAACATCTATAGAGCATAATTGATTCAGCTTGCTTGCTATGAAATAATCTCGAAGCGAGTTCATTGTTAGTAAGGGGTATTGTGTATTTGTGTAACTATTGTATCAGGCACGGGGAGTTTGTTCGATATCTCTTAAAAGCAAAATCCACTCACTAATTGATTGACTGATTGGTCTATAATATTCATAGTGACAATATCTACGGCAGTATACAAAGGTTTTCTGGTTTCTACCTGTGCAATAATATAGGTGTTTGAAAAGTTATCACATTGAGTGCCACGTCGCACTCTAGCGTGTGACAGTGCTCATTCCATTTAGACACTGTCACACGTGCGACAGTGCCTAAGAGTACTCCACGTACAACAGCCTGAACTCTCTTATAAGCTCTGTCATACTCCCGAGTGCGACATGACACACAGTGTGTTAATATGATGTAAATGTTTCTCTCAGGAATATGCACTTATATTGGGGAAATATTATTACTACACTATTGTTTCCATTTAGGCACTGTCGCACGCTACTGTGTGACCAGAAATTAAAACCAAAATATGTGTGGATCCTGAGGAAACATTAGAGAATTAGCCTTGGCATGCAATGTGCTAAGAGGGAATAAGAGCCATATCGCGGTCAAAAAGTGTTAGTATTGAGCTATCTACTTCTAATTCTAACCTAAAACACTTCTGTATAGTAATTAATTTATTACAGTGAATTCTATCACGAGCTCCCGATTGCGGACCAACCGGAAATGCTGCGAAGTCCGCTGGACTCTCTAGTCCTCTCAGCTAAGATGTTGGACCTGGGTGACCCGGTTCATATCTTTGGGCTAGCTCTAGACCCTCCTGACATAGGCAACATCAAGCGAACCATTCTCTCACTCAAAGAGGTAAGTTTCAAGTTTAGTATTGTATTCTGATGTTCATGTACATTGTACATCTAGTACAACTTCTCACTTTTCTGTTTATACTGATTAAAATAGAGAGGTTAGTTGATGGCATGAATTACCAGAACTAATTCCTGATGATGAGAGCAAATAAGCTCGAAACAGCTGTCCATGTATGTTCTGATGTTCATGTACAAACATCTAGTACAACTTTTCACTTTTCTATTTAAACTATACTGATACTTATACTGACCTACTAACTTATCAAGAGAACCATTCTCTCACTTGATGTTTACAAGTGTTATAAATTATAACACTTAAACCATTTATTCGTTTTCAGTATTTAAAAAAAAAAATGTATAATAATAATTCCGTGTCCGTGAGAATGCGACAGATACCTATATTACGGTGGTGAGAGGATTATATGCAGTCCCAGATCCAATTTCTAGGCTGCTTTTATATCCATTGATTCTATTTGGTTTTGTCTCTTAAAAAGAAAATTTTGAAATTTGTCTGCTGTAGGGTATGATAGAAAAATAAATTTATTTATAATCTACGAAATGCGATATTAATCCACTGCTGTAGCTATGACAATAAAAGACAGTCGAATTTGGATAGAAAAGAAACCTCAATGAAAGAGAACAATTTCCAGGTCCAATTATTATTAAACATGTTGGATCAAATTTTATTTACAATAAAGTAGGTACATAGAATATTTACATAGAAATTGAAATAAAACAAAACTTGATCAAGGGCGGTGCTAATGCCAACGGTATTCTCTTCCTTATGGCAAAATAACCTCTTGAGAAGAGAAACCTCGATATAAGAGCGAAAAAATTCAGGTCCCTTGAGTTCCCTTAACTACGTTGGACTGTAAAATTTACGAGTCTTGAATCACTAGAGAAGTCAGCATACAAAAATTTTGTTCCTACTCGTTTTTATTCGTCTTTTTTCGTCAAAACAGAGCATTTGGGTGCTGCATTAATGGTATTACAAGAAGTATCCTACCGAAAAGTGCCCAAAAACACATACGTGGTTCTTCTAGACAACTATTCAAATGACTTTTTTTTTTCGTAGCCATGAAACAGGAGCTACTGTAGACGCTTGTGGTCTGTGTTGTAGCCTGCCCATCCCATAGTATGCCTCCCCTCTGATGGGCGAGAAGTGACACAATACTTCCCAATTAGGTGCTGGGTCAACACGAGCGCACCGGAAGGTATCCCTTACAACACAACTGTAACCAAATTTTGAATACAAATTTTTGTCGGGGCGGGGGTTCGAACCCGGGACCTTCCGCATGGCAAGCGAGTGCTTAACCACTGAGCTATTCGTGCGCTCTTGTTGAATTGTCTGCTGTAGGGTATGATAATCGTGCACTGGTTGTCAAGTGGTTAAGGCGCTACTCTGGTAATCCAGGTAGCGTAGGGATCCGTTGGTTCGAATCCCAACCAGTGCATGAATTTTTCCTCATTAATTTGAGTTTGTGACCACATAACAATAAGACTCTGAGGGTTAGGTGGTAGAAAATGCGTTGAGCATTAACCTCGCCTGGTGGTAACCTTCCACTAAAGACTATTATTATTATTATAAAGGACTTTTCAAGGATGTCACTTGTCTCGCCCTCAGATCGGCGCCCTCTTCCCCACCACGGATGGGGAGTACCGCGATGACGACGGGGACCTGACCGTGATGGGGAGGACCATGTCCTTCCTGCCTGTGGACCCGCGGGTAGCCAAGCTTATCTACCTAGGCTACGTGTTCAATGTCCTGGACGAGTGTGTCATTATGGGTGAGTGGCTCTTCTATTTCTTTCTCTCTGTCATTATGGGTGAGTGGGTGTTCTATTTCTTTCTCTCTGTCATTATGGGTGAGTGGGTGTTCTATTTCTTTCTCTCTGTCATTATGGGTGAGTGGGTGTTCTATTTCTTTCTCTCTGTCATTATGGGTGAGTGGGTGTTCTATTTCTTTCTCTCTGTCATTATGGGTGAGTGGGTGTTCTATTTCTTTCTCTCTGTCATTATGGTAAGTGGCTGCTATATTCTTTCTCTCTGTCATTATGGTGAGTGGGTGTTCTATTTCTTTCTCTCTGTCATTATGGTAAGTGGCTGCTCTATTTCTTTCTCTCTGTCATTATGGGTAAGTGGCTGCTCTATTTCTTTCTCTCTGTCATTATGGGTAAGTGGCTCTTCTATTTTTTCTCTCTGTCATTATGGTAAGTGTCTAATCTATCTCTCAGAGACAGACCGAACACTGTCTACAACTACTTTCATAAATAAAAAAAAATTCACAACAATATACCTCGACTCTCCATTGATTTTCTCCCTCATAACTTACAACGCACATTTCTCTACTTTAGACCTTAGTAATAATATTACCCCATTCAAAGAAATGTGTAAAGAGGCTTTATCTTTTCCCCTGTAATATTTTTTAAATTTAAAATCCTGTTACCTGTTTACGTAATTGCATATAATATGCGTGTAAACAGAGATAAAAAATACTGGGTGTTCTATTTCTTTCTCTCTCTACCTGTCTGCCCCGGTAGCTCAGTGGGTTTACTGCTGGAATTATGGACTCATTATTATATTACGCTTTATTAGATACAATGAAATTTAAAAAAATATATAGATTGCACAAAGAGACAAGAACAAAAAAGAAATAAAGTCCCGGTAGCTCAGTGGTAAATCCCGGTAGCTCAGTGGTAAAGGCGGCACTCTGTGGACCCAGAGAATCCAGATGTCGTGGGTTCGAAACCCAGCTGGGACATGATAAGTTATCATCCCATATGCGTTTTTACCACATAATAATATGTCTTGGGCTTACTGCTGGAATAATGGGACTTTGAGAGTCTTAATCGGGTAGTATAAATAAGGTGATATTATTATTATTATTACATTACGCTTCGTTAGGTATAGACAAAGTACAATACAATGAAATTATAAAAAAATATATCTATAGATTGAACAAAGAAACAAGAACAAAAAAGAGAATAAAGTTAATGTCCTACCTAAAGGGCGGGTTATTCCTGTGGCAATCTTTTCCACCCAACTAGTCCTAATCGGTCAGTAAATAAGGCGATATTATTATTACCTCTTCTCTAATCTACTTGGGGTCAGATTGTTTCAAGTCTCTTTCTTCACTTGTTTCCGTCTTCCTTTACTTTATCTCTCCACCTAACCTTGGGCCTACGAGGTATAACCGTTGTGACTAATACCCGTAGTCTAGAGTTCCTGAATTCAAAAATCCGATCATGCTAGGCTGTCATTTCCGGCCCAACCTAGGCTAGGTGAGGTTAATATGGGTGGCTGGTACGTTTCCCAGCGAATGGAGGGTAAAAACCCCCATCCTGAATATTTCCAATCAAGACATTAAAACCAAATAGAATCAACTGGTCACAATAGATCTAATTAGACCGTAGTATGAATTGTAAGGGTTTCACTGAAAAACCTACCGCCAGGTCAGATAATAATAATTATAAGCTTCTCAATTTCCCTGATCACATAATTTTCACCTTTTCTCAAAATGTGTCCAAACTCTGTATGAACACCTTGATTCCCTGGTGTAGTTGTCGTGACTACTACGTGTCGAGATCTTGTAAGGTCAATTCCTAAAGAAAAATATCGGTTACCAACCAATCAATTAGGGTGTAAATTTCGTTTTTTCGGCCCAAAATTTGTACGCTGTTAGATAATATATTTATTTTATATCACAAAGACTTCGTTTAATGAATTTGTGAAGGGGAATGAGCCCGCAATGCTGGCTGCATTCCCCCTCTGGATGGCCAGGCTTAGACGCTGTGTGAGGTAGGTAGCTGCTCTCCCATCTCCAGTCTCTTCAACTAATTTTTTTTTCCAATTCCTGAATAAATTTAGTTGTCTCCTCTCCCCAGCAGCTCCCAACGAAGCAGCATCTAAAACTTTCGCTCCTCAAATTTTCCCAAACTTTTAAAATAAATTTAATCCACTTTTATTTAAACCTTTTATACATAATATATACAGTTCAATACATCAAGTTATGTTTACTGACAAGATATAATATTGTTATGGATGATTATGTTGATATTCCATCTACTTCTTCAACAATTTCACTTACAAGAAACAATGACCAATTTTGTATTTGTAACAAGAGATCAAATAAAGCTCCTGTTCTTCAATGTTCTCGATGTGAGATCTACTTTCATGGTGAATGTATTAAATTACCCAAGACAGATCTGAAATATCTTTTGGACTCTAGTAACTTTTGGCTATGCCCAAAGTGTTCGAGTCTTGCAGCAGGAAATTTATCGAGTACGGAAAATACTAAATCAACTGAGGATGGCAGGATACCCTGTCCTTTTAGCCCACATCGCACTTTCAAGACTGAGAGAACATTGGAAATACATCTGAAGAAGAAAACATACTGGTGAATCTATAACTCCCCAAGGAAATTCTCAAAGTTCTGAGGATGTTTTGACTGAACTTATTAATTTGAAGTCCACTGTTCAAACTGTTCGACGAGTCCCGAAATCGGCCAGATTTTGTGCTGCCGATAAATTGACCACAATAATTGACTCATGTCTACAGACTAAATCACTCGCTTCTTTCAGGAATCTATTGTTGTTTGGATACACTGCTTTTGATATTACAGATAAGTCAAGCAAATTGACATTGACAGCCAGAATCAAAACAAATTTGAACAATGTATCGAACCCCAGTATTCAATATTCCACTCCTAAAGTGACTCATAGAAAAGTCAAGAATGTAGAAATGAGCTTAAAGAAGAAAGTTGAATTAAAAGTGGCGGATTTTGATATCAAGGGTGCCGTGAGACTCCTTACCTCCACTGATACATTAGCTGATTTCAATGACGAAACCTTGAATGAACTTCAAACGAAACATCCTCAAGCTTCCTCAGATTTAAATTTCCCTGTTGCTCCCGATGATTCGTGCCCCTATTTCACACTAACTACAGGTGATGTAATGAAAGGAATCAATTCATTTTCGCCCGGATCAGCGCCCGGACTAGATGGAATTCGACCACAGTTTTTGAAGGATTTGATATCTAAATCTGCAGGAGAAGCAGGTCTTCGAGCTCTACAAGCCATTACTAACCTATGTAATTTCTTTTTATCAGGTCAACTACCTACAGATCTGTGTCCAATTTTTTATGGTGCCAGTCTGTGTGCTTTGAATAAAAAAGATGGCGGCATCAGACCAATAGCAGTTGGAAATACATTCAGGAGATTAACAGCCAAATGTGTATCTCAAAAACTCCGACCGATTCTTAATGAATACCTCCTTCCCCATCAATTAGGAGTGTCTGCCAAGATGGGCTGTGAGTCAGCAATTCATGCGACACGAACTTACTTGAATCAGCCGGCCAATAATAAAAAGATCTTACTGAAAATTGATTTTCGTAACGCATTTAATTGTGTCAAGCGAGACGTTCTTCTACATCAAATAAAAGAAATAGTTCCAATGGCTTATCCGTTCCTCTATCAGTGCTATAGAAATTCATCCCACCTCGTGTTTGGAGACAAGATTATTTCATCATCTGTGGGCGCTCAACAAGGTGATCCCTGTGGACCAATGGCTTTCAGTTTGGCAGTTCAAGATATTGTTACCTGTATGAAGTCTGAACTAAACATCTGGTATCTGGATGATGCAACTCTCGCTGACACTGCTGACAAAGTACTTGAAGATTTTCAAATGTTGATTAATCAAGCTGGTAAAATAGGTTTGCAAATCAATCCATCAAAATGTGAACTGCATTTCATCTCTAGTACAATTGATACATCAGTGCTTTCCAGTTTTAAATCCATAGCCCCTGGAATAATAACTGTCGATCAAGATAATTTAACACTCTTGGGTGCTCCTATTTTTGAGAACGGTCTGGTTAAACAGTCTAAAGAAAAACTTGGTAAAGTTGAGATTTTGTTTGAAAAAGTTGAAACATTGAACTCTCATGTTGCATATACTCTGATCAAGAACTGCTTATATGTCCCAAAATTCAATTTTTTATTACGTACCTGTCCCTTATGGAAATTTCCTGATACCATTAAGGAAATGGATGATCTTTTAAAAAATACGTTGGAAAATATTTTAAACACTCAACTGAATGGCATTCAGTGGGTACAAGCATGTCTTCCAATCAATGCAGGTGGCCTCGGTATTCGTTGTCTACAAGATATTTGTCTTCCTTCTTTCTTGGCTTCCGTGTATGGTGTTTCGCCTCTTGTGTCTACTCTCCTGAACTCACAGGGCACAGAAGTGAGCCTACACAATGAAGCTTTGATCTGTTGGAGACAAATTCATGGAGACAGTCTACCTGAAACACCTCTCCTTCAGAAACAATGGGTAGAAATCCAAACCAAATATGTCATCGACAACAACATTCTTTTTACCAATCCAACTGATGCTGCTCGTTTTCAAGCCCTCCAACAGAAAGAATCCAACGCATGGTTACATGCAATTCCATCAAACAATGTTGGAACATTTTTGGATGATAATTCTTTCCAACTCTGCATGGCACTTCCTTTGGGTTGCAAGATCACAACTCCTTTCAAATGTAAATGTGGCTCACCTGTAGAAGAAAATGGAGTGCACGGTTTAAGCTGTCAGAAAAGTGCTGGACGATTTTCTAGACATAGCGAATTAAATTCGATTATCTACCGAACATTGTCACTCCTGAATTATCATCCAAACCTAGAACCTGCAGGTATGTCACGTATGGACGGAAAAAGACCAGATGGAGTTACACTCATTTCATGGTCATGTGGTCAAAAGTTAGTCTGGGATGTAACTTGTGTGGACACCTTGGCTCCAACATACCTCCAACAAACTATGACTAAAGCAGGATGAGACTATTCGGCCCAAAATAGACAATGTGATGTTAAATTTGGGTATTTAATGCGATTTTCAGTGAATGGAGTATAAATTATTGGACCTGGCTTAAACTGTCTGGCTGGGGGACGTTAAACAGGAGAAGACTACCATGAGACAGTTATGTTATGTGTCCCTCTCAGATAGACACGGAAAACTATTTCAATTAAACTTATTAAATGATTTCAGCGGCTGCGATGAGTGTCAAGAGCCCTTTCTCCTCACCCTACCGGGAAGATATGGAAGCTTACTGCTCCAAGCTCATCTGGGCTGACTCCAGTTGCAGCGATCTAATTTCTTTTCTCAGCTTGTACCAGGTACAGTATAGCTCAAAATGTCTCTTAAATAGTAATATCGTAATGAGTAAAAATATTTTTTTTTTTTGAAAGTTACGGATCAAGTTCCAAGTTTCATTTGTACAAACTAATAATCTTAAAATTAAATAAATAGTAAGTAAGTACTGACACGGAAAGTAAGTAAGTAAAGATAGTAATGATTGAGTAGTTGAGTACAAGGAAATCGAAAGTAAACATACAAATCGAAAGTACATAACTAACCCGGTAGCTCAGTGGTAAAGGCGACACTCAGTGAAATCAGAGTTTGTGGGTTCAAAAACCAGCCGGGACATGACAAGTTATCCTCGCACTTGGGATTTTTACCACATAATAATATGTCTTGGACAGCTTGGGCTTACTACTGGAATAATGGTTAAAGTCCTAATCGGGCAGTACAAATTAGTCAAAATTATCATCATCAAAACAGAATAACTTTATTACTTACCGTTGCAAAGAAATTGAACTGACACTTTAAACTTCCGCCATTATTTTTTTGGTTTAAGATAAAATGTTTTGTTGGCAAATCAAAAAAAAATTAAAAACTGGGGTTCCCATTTAATAAAAATTGAGCTAGAGCTTCTAGCCCCTGCATGAGGTCTGCCCCTGAAAATTAAAAGTTCCCCCCGAAGTAGATTTTTACAAACCATTTGACCATGCAAAGTTTCAGTTCCGTACCGAAAGCCAATCGGAAGATATTCAGCCTTTGCCGTACTTATGCCGGTCCCTGTATAATACAAGGGCTGTTCTGTAAGTTTTTAGGAAACCATAGATCGTATATAGGAAATTCTAAAACGCGAAATGATCTTGTATTGACCCCACATGAAGGAAAGGCACACCCCGACCCTAACTTTTGACTTTGTGTTAAAAACAATTAGGGCGGAATTCATAGACAACACCAATAACTTAAGTCGTTGGTAAGTGTCGGTTTTCCCTATCTTACACAGTACGCAATCCGTGACTTAGCGCCACGGAGATATTACAAAAACGTCTATTAATTCCGCCCTTATTCTCACTTGTTGGAGAATGCCCTATGATATTATCATCACTCTTGATCAAACTTTATTATTTTCTTGTTCAGAATTTTTATTTCATTGTTGATATTTTTGTAAATAAGTATAGTTCAATGAAAATGTTAGTAATAATATTATCCCTCCGACAGGTGTGGCATGCTCAGAAAACCCAGGGATACTTTAATCGCTCCCGTGGCATGTCGGAGAAGAATTGGGCCCGTCAGAACTACGTCCAGCTGTCCTCGCTGCGAGAGATTGAGAAGCTGGTGACTGACATAACGCTCAGACTCCGTCGCCAGGATATACGCAATGACCCGGAGTTCGAATTCAAGAAGTATGAGAAGCCCCTCATACTCAAGGTAACTACTAGCCAAGGCCTTCATACTCAAGGTAACTACTAGCCAAGGCCTTCATACTCAAGGTAACTACTAGCCAAGGCCTTCATACTCAAGGTAACTACTAGCCAAGGCCTTCATACTCAAGGTAATTACTAGCCAAGCCCCTCATACTCAAGGTAACTACTAGCCAAGGCCTTCATACTCAAGTAACTACTAGCCAAGGCCTTCATACTCAAGGTAACTACTAGCCAAGGCCTTCATACTCAAGGTAACTACTAGCCAAGGCCTTCATACTCAAGGTAACTACTAGCCAAGCCCCTCATACTCAAGGTAACTACTAGCCAAGGCCTTCATACTGAAGGTAACTACTAGCCAAGGCCTTCATACTCAAGGTAACTACTAGCCAAGGCCTTCATACTCAAGGTAACTACTAGCCAAGGCCTTCATACTCAAGGTAACTACTAGCCAAGGTCCTCAAACTCAAGGTAACTACTAGCCAAGGCCTCATACTCAAGGTAACTACTAGCCAAGGCCTCATACTCAAGGTAACTACTAGCCAAGGCCTTCATACTCAAGGTAACTACTAACCAAGGCCTTCATACTGAAGGTAACTACTAGCCAAGGCCTTCATACTAAAGTAGTACTAGCAGCTTATACTCAAGGTAACTATAGCCAAGGCCCTCATACTCAAGGTAACTACTACCAAGGCCCTCATACTGAAGGTAACTACTAGCCAAGCCCCTCATACTCAAGGTAACTACTAGCCAAGCCTTACTCAAGGTAGCTCTACAAGGCTTATACTAAGTACTACTAGCCAAGCCTCATACTCAAGGTAACTACTAGCCAAGGCCTCATACTCAAGGTAACTACTAGCCAAGGCCTTCATACTCAAGGTAACTACTAACCAAGGCCCCTCATACTCAAGGTAACTACTAGCCAAGGCCTTCATACTCAAAGTAACTACTAGGCGAAGTCTTTTAATACTCAAGGTAACCACTATTTTTGGGACTTTCTTTACTTTTAGACCTTAGAAACGAATCATTAAAAAACTAGCTGAGAATGTTGAAGATTTATAGATGGCTATATCTCAGAAGTCAGGCGTTTAAAAAATACTAATGCAGGAACTAATCCAATATTTTGGGGTCTTTAGACTCCTTGAAAGGGTCTAAAAGACTAAATCTGACATTTTTCCTCACGAGGTATGAGTGGAACCCGAACATCCAAGTACAGAGCAGAAAAATTCCTGTCCCGCTGGGAATCAAACCCAGGACACCATGTGTGCAATGCCTAGCGCGCTAACTCACTCTGCCACGGTGACTACTCTAAAAGACTAAAGCTGTTTAGAGTTTAACTTGTTTAACGGAGATGGCTTACAAAGTACAGCGAAATTGAGGGTGCTCTTTATTTTTTATACTGTGGAAAAACACAAAAATCACATTTATTTATTATTATTTCTTTAGGGTATCTCCTCTCGAGATTATGGAGCACCTCCAAAAGAGTTTACATCAGGAGCGGATCTATGATCAAGTCTCCTGTTGTTGCTCTCTTCACAATGAGGGGAGGATATTAGTTGGTGGACTTGATTATCTACCGTATTCTCTCCCGTGGCCATCCTCCTCTTGATGGTCCCATCATTAATTCGATGGGGAAACACTTTTGGGAGCTTGGAACAGTACCAAACGGCCATTTTTGCAAATTGTGAACTGTGCCAACAGGTATGAGAGAGGATGTTTCTCTTTGTTCCTGTTGACAACCCTTAGTGATCCCTTACGATAGGCAAGGACGGAATGCCTTGGAGTACTCTATTTTTTCTTTCACTGTAATTTAATTTAATTTTTTTTCTTATTTATTTATTTTTTTCTCATTTTTTACCTTTTCAGCTTTTTTTTTTAAATAAACATGGTTTTTTTTATATATATATTGTAAAATATTATCCCATAATATATAAGACCTGTTTGACTGCTGGAGTAAAGGGACTTTTCAGTCTTACCTCGGCAGAATAAACAAGGTATATTCTATTCTATTCTATTATCCTCCCCCTACCCACTGTTAGCGTAATGGGACTCCCTGTCTCGAGCCGAAAATCTAAATAAAGCACTACTATACTATACTCACAGGGGATTTATTTTAATCAACAAATTTCGTCAGATTGTGATCGGCGGCGCTTTCTACCCCAACTACTTCTTCAGGGGCGGCAGCGAGTCTGGGGGATCGACGAGAAGGCCGCCATCAAGACGCTGGGGGGCACGACCCCATGAACACCGTGTATCTGAAGGGCCTGCCCGCCAGCCAGGTGGGCCTGGTGCCCCTCTACGCCGCGGAGATCAAGAAATACATGCGATTCTGCACCCGGACGACATGAAGATCTACGCCGATAGCAGGTATTTTTTATTATACATTTTTTTTTTTTTTTTAATTCGATCCAAGAATTTTAAATCCTTATTTTTTTTAAATTTATTTGTGGTGAAGCACAAGGCCTCTTCACAATTTTTGTGGGTAGCGCAGCATTACTTAGAGCCTCCTTCACATTTCGAATTATTCTATTACATTATTTTTTTTTTTTTTTTTTTTTAAAAGATGAGTGTTTCACAGCCTTTTTTGTTACATTAATTTTTTTTTTTTTTGTTTTTAAAAGCATGAGGTTTCACAGAGCTACTGTAAACAGGGCCGCTTGTGGTCTGTGTTGTAGCTTTCCCATCCCGTAATATGCCTCCCCTTGATGGGCGAGAAGTGACACAATACTTCCCATTTAGGTGCTGGGTCAACACGAGCGCACCGGAAGGTATCCTTACAAACAACTGTAACCAAATTTTGAATACAAATTTTTGTCGGCGCGGGGGTTCGAACCCGGGACCTTCCGCATGGACAAGCGAGTGCTTAACCACTGAGCTATTCGTGCGCTTAACCTTTCGTTCAACTACTCTGGTAATGCCGCCACTGGTCGTTACTCATACAAGTAACTACTCATTTTTCCTCACGAGGTATGAGTGGACCTCGAACATCCAAGTACAGAGCAGAAAAATTCCTGCCCCCTGGGGATCGAACCAGGTCACCGGGTGCATTGCCTAGCGCGCTAACTCACTCTGCCACGGTGACTACTTTAAATCCTTAAATAACTACGTAAAAATATTGGCTCTTTATTTTTACACGGGGGCGCAGAAAGCCCCCCTGTTGATACGAACGCAAATATTAGGCCTGCCCCACTCCTGAAAACACTCCAAGTCTAAGCTTACCTTAGGACTAAGCACGCGAAACATTAAGGGCTGAATATCAGACTTACTACTTACTATTTATAACTTTACTAGAACAAATCAATGTATAACTATTTATCCTATCGTTTTAACTTCCCCAGTTCTGAATAAGTAGATAGCTAGATATTACGTTAGATAGGTGTAAATAATATTAGTGTTTTTTTATATAGGTAAAAATATTATAGTAAATTGTGTTAAATGTTTATGTATAAATATCACAATAAATATTTGAATTGAATTGAATAGCCTAGAATGCCTAGATGCACCAGAATGGGGATCCGCGTGCTTGGAAATATAGTGTTCTCTAGATATCGCGACGGGGGTTTTACCTACCATCCGCTAGAAACTCAAAAATGAGCTAGCCACTCAAATTAATCTCACCCAGCCTGAGTGAGGTCGGGAATAGCTAGCATCACGAGAGTTTGATTCGATAGAAATAGAAAGAAAAGCAACTATTTTTACTTTCCTTATCCTATAATAAGGAAAGTATTGTATTCGTCGAAAATTTGACCTACCCAGCTTTTCACATTTCTGGACGAATCATAGCCTCAGGATACCAAAAAAGTGGTTTTCAGCCATTGGTCCGTGCGTCTGTCTGTGTGTGTGTGTGTGTCTGTGTGTGTGTGTCTGTGTGTGAACAGGATATCTCAAGAACGGTAAGAGCTAGAGACTTGAAATTTGGTATGGTAATTAATTTTATACACCAAACGAACCATGAAACTTTTGGTTGAAATCGGCCGCATTCTGTGGCCGCAGGGCCGCAAATATTGGCCGCAAGCACCGCTTCTTTGAATTGGTTAAAGATACAAAAAAAGTTAGAGAACAACATTTTCTCAGATTAAAAAAATAATAGGGGTTCACTCTGATCATTTTTTTGATATCTTTAACTTTTTGGAAACCGGCCCCAATTTACCGGTATTGTAGGGGGACCCGATTGGACTAACTTTTTTATTATTCATCCTAGATATCAAATTAAATGATTTTGAAGTGCTGATCACGAATTTGGCATTGATTTTTAGTTATCTGTTACCGTTCAGTCACCAGTGGCGGAATTCGACTCCTTTTTGGGAGATAAGGAAAGTCGTGTGATGTTTACACCAGATTTTTTAAAATAATATCACTTTTGAATTCCACCCTAGGGAGCTCCAACAATGACTTTTTTTAAACTTATTTTGATTGATTATTGGGTTTTACATCTGCATTAAAGGGGGTTGATTCCCTTACTACTTCCGAGAAATTTCCAATATTAGAAATCGGAAGTAAATCTCAAAATTCGCACGTGTATACAATGTGAAACAATCACGAGGAAGTATTGTGTCCATAATTGGCAGTGTTTTTTTTTGTTATGTTCATGTTAATGCCAAAGTCCGCCAATCGGAATTGCACCACTGGTGGCTGCAGCAATCAATATCTTGACAAAGTGCCGGCCATAAAGTATAATAATAACTTTTTTGACAGATTCATTGGATTGATAAGTTCAGGGGGGCTTTTGAAAAATCAATCATGTCTAAAAAATAACGTCCTATTCCAGGACGTTAAATCAAATAGAATCGTTGGCGTTAGGAAGGGCATCCAGCCGTAAAAATTGTGCCAAAACTAACCAACCTCAACCATGAGGTTGAACAACGTCGACCCTGCTCAAGCGGGATAAGACAGAGTAAAAGAAGAAGGAGAATCATGTCTAAAATATTTTTGCATTTTAGATACATATAATTAAATAAAATAGATGTCTCCTATTTAAAACAGTTCCAAAGTTATGTTTTTTAAAAGCCGCTTCTTCAAATCTTCATGCATAAAAAAAAAAA
This sequence comes from Bactericera cockerelli, assembly GCA_024516035.1. Taxonomy (NCBI): domain Eukaryota; kingdom Metazoa; phylum Arthropoda; class Insecta; order Hemiptera; family Triozidae; genus Bactericera; species Bactericera cockerelli. The sequence continues at coordinate 21,782,637 of CM044958.1, forward strand.
AAAAAAAAAAAACCCCTGAAGAATTACGTTCAAATTTTAAAACCACCTTTATCTTAAACCATCTTCTTCTTATTGTGTTTTTTTTTATTGTATTTATCTTAAACCATATTTTTTTATTTTATTTATCTTAAACCATAAATACAATAAATCAAATCATCTTACTTTACATTCTCGTCCCATTCCAGTAAAGTTTTCATCCAGTTCAAGGATCAGACGGGGAGGCTAAATATATCTGTGGACAAGAATGAACGTGTCGACAACATTCCGGGCAAAGTGAATATCTCTGTGTTCAAAGCTGTCAAGGCGCGCATGATCAACAATCAGATCACCTTAAAATGTTACAAGTGAGTCATCTTTCCCATGGAAAACACGAGGTACCTTTACGCATGACGAGCTTTGAATTCCATGTAGTCATTGAGTACATATATCTTTCAATTTCATGTAGTGGATGAAACGGGAGAAGTGCAAAATTAATAAAGGAAAACGGAAAACAAGTTCAAGTGAGTAAAGTGGATTCTCAATTTCTTACATTTAATAAAATACTCAAATGCAATACAATATGATACAAACATAACCATATTTGTACCAATGTACCATATTAAAAAGTTAGCATAATTGCCTTATTTAAATTGATGAGCGAGGGACTCAAACCACCCACCTCCAGATTAACAACCACGTCACGCTACCACAGCGCTTTGGCTAATGAGCTCGGTAAACAACCATTATTCTCCACGTTAGCCTCTATAGAAGCATAAAAATACAAACATAATGAGAGACCATCAAGCATTTTTGGCGCAGCTTAACCCCCCGCGCCGCTCTTGCAAGAATACCTTATTTTTTGATATAATTGAATTTCACAGGGACGTTGATGGTGCTAAAAAGCTGGAAGAGATGGGAATTCATGCGAAGAAGGAAGGTGTGCAGAGCTTCAGCGAAGGTGGAACTAGCAAGCCTGGCTCCACAGACCGATTCATCAACATTAGAATCATCTACGTAAGTTCATTAATTTTGTTTTTTTGAAATGTTTTTTTCATGTATGATCCCGTTTTTAGGGATTTGTTTATGTTAGAGTAATTTTGGAGGATGGACTTTCAAGCTACCTATGCGTTTGATCCTGTACATGCCACATATTTAAAACATAGTACACGACTTGCATATAAGTTGGGACTTTGACTTTTTTTACACAAGAGATTAATCTTTGATTTGTGCATTCTCGCAGGTGGAAAATTTGTCCAAATTTTGGGCCCAAAATGCCGACAGCTACAATGAAATGTGCCAAATCACCGAACAAATCAATGATCCCAAGAATTTAGAGCCCCTGACTGGGTTGCCTAAAGTGGGAGCAGTGGTGGCGGCCCCGTTCTCAGATCAAACCTACTACCGGGCGAAGGTGTTACGGGTCAATCGGAACAAGACAGCTCTGGTATGTTATGAAAGGGATTTTAATTAACTTTTTTCGGGTTCTTAAGCATCATTGTAAACTGAAAGAAGCATAACAGAGTATGCTTCAGTGCTAGTGTCAATCGATTCAACAACTGAAATTTTCATTGAAATAAAAGATCCAAATTACAAAGTAACAAAAAAAATCTCTTAACGCTGCAGCTTTAGTAGAGCTCCCTCCAAGGTAAATAAGTTAAAAGAGTATTTGTTCAGTTAATAAAATGAAGTACATAATATCGCACGTTGCATAGAATAGTGTCACATCTCATTTTTTCCCCATTTGGGATTTTTGTATCGCTGAAAACAGCAAAAGGTCTCCTGAAAGTTAAGGTTTTGAGATGTGACACTGTTCTATGCAACGTGCGATCGCACGTTGCATAGAATAGTGTCACATCTCATTTTTTCCCCATTTGGGATTTTTGTATCGCTAAAACAGCAAAGGTCTCCTGAAATTAAGTTTTGAGATGTGACACTGTTCTATGCAACGTGCGATATAATTATATTATCTCATTTAGTACTCTTCAAATTGTAAGTAGGTTAATAGTTACAAATTTATTGAACAATTTTATTTAAAAAACTTGTGTGAGTGCAATAGTTTCATATATATTTGACAAACAATGGGTTAAACAATTTCCTCTGTTCCCCGCAGGTCAAGTACATAGATTTTCCTCTGTTCCCCGCAGGTCAAGTACATAGATTTTCCTCTGTTCCCGCAGGTCAAGTACATAGATTTTCCCCTGTTCCCGCAGGTCAAGTACATAGATTTTCCCCTGTCCCTGTAGGTCAAGTACATAGATTTTCCCCTGTTCCCGCAGGTCAAGTACATAGATTTTCCCCTGTTCCCCGCAGGTCAAGTACATAGATTTTCCTCTGTTCCCCGCAGTCAAGTACATAGATTTCCCTGTTCCCGCAGGTCAAGTACATAGATTTTCCTCTGTTCCCGCAGGTCAAGTACATAGATTTTCCCCTGTTCCCGCAGGTCAAGTACATAGATTTTCCTCTGTTCCCCGCAGGTCAAGTACATAGATTTTCCCTGTTCCCCGCAGGTCAAGTACATAGATTTTCCCCTGTTCCCGCAGGTCAAGTACATAGATTTTCCCCTGTTCCCCGCAGGTCAAGTACATAGATTTTCCCCTGTTCCCGCAGTCAAGTACATAGATTACGGCAATGAGAACGAAGTACGTGTGTCCGAGATCCTGAATTTCGGCCCTCCTGGCCGATCAAGCTTGACCACCCGGCGGCCCTTTGCTTCGAGTGCTCCCTGGCAGAGGTGACCCCCCCCTGCTCTTCAACCCGCATGGCATCTGGTCCAAGCAAGCGGTGGAGTGGTTCTGCGGACGCTACTTGAACTCATCCCGCGCTCTCATTGCTGAGGTAAGTGGGTCCATGGATCCAACTTTATCTATTCATTATTTGAAGAAAGAAAAAAATCATTATTATATGTAATTGAAAATTGGCTGTATATTTAAAATAAAAACTACATTATTATTATTATTATTATTATTATACAGTAGAATACAATGAAATATAAAGAAAAACAAAAATATTAAGCAAATATACAAGAAAAAAAACAGAATGAAGTTAATGTCCTACCTAAAGGGCGAATTTATTGCCTGTGGCAATCTCTTCCACCCAACCCTTTTTACATTTAATTTTACTTCCGATAATTTATAATAATAGAATCAAAAGTATTGTGTTTATTTTTGCTCCGATTTCAATTTTTTTCATATTTCTGGACGTTTCATAACCTCCTGAAACACTTAGTTTTGCGTCTGTCAAATGGGAGGATAACTTCGCAAAGGAAAGATAAAGAGAAATGCTGTATTATGTCATAACATTTCTTAGAAAATCAAATGCGGACACGGAAAGTAAGTAAGTAGAAAATCAAATGAATCTCGTGAGAATTTATTTTTGGGAAAAACCCAAATTTTGTTGGTTTGAAAGACCGAACACATGTGCAAACTCCTGAGGAGAATTTGAACAGTTTCCAGTAATTATTATTATTATAGAGTTTATAGACTGTTTGGAGTTCCACAAGAGAAGCATCAATTATTACATCGACCTCTATTTAGATCTATTGTGAACAGTTGATTCTTATTCTGATGTACGTTCTGATTTGAAGTAGTCAGGACGGGAGTTTAATCCTCCCTTCGCTGAGAATCGTACCAGCTACCCACATTAACCTCACTCAGTCTGGGTAGGGCCGGAAATGCCAGCCTCACTTGTTTGGATGGAACAGAATTTTCGTCGAAAAATCTGTTCCAACCGGGAGTCGGACTCGGGAACTCTGACTACGGGCAGTAGTCACAACCATTACGCCACGGAGGCTGGCGATTTCCAGTAAGTTTAAGGAATTTTGTAGAAATGTAAGGGCGGAATTAATAAACAACATCAATAACTTAAGTCGTTGGTAAGTGTCGGTTTTCCCTATCATACACAGTACGCAATTCGTGACTTAGCGCCACAGAGGTATTACAAAAACGTCTATTAATTCAGCCCTAAGTTTAGTTTCCTCTGAAATCCCTAACCTTATCGAAAACCATTATTTTTTTATATAGAAATTCACTGCTCTCAATATTAATCATACATCTCTCATTCCGGTTCAGATCTACTCTATCGTGGATGGTGTCGTGAAGATTATCCTCTACAAGGACGACAGGCTGACTGTGAACAAGGAACTGATCAGAAAGCAGTTTGCAATTGAAGCGGAGGAATCCTACAGGTATTGAAGCAACCTCTACTGCACTCAGCCGCTGAGTATCAACCCGATCCGAGAAATTTCGCTTGTAATACTTATGGAAGAAAAAGTTTTTTTTTTGAAAAGTAATAATCGAAATGTGGAATAATTATGTTTGTAAAATAATTGAAAATCCCGATAGCAAAGGTATAGTAGGGGACCATTAACGAACTTTTTGTAACGCTCTAAAATCCAATAGTTATTTGTATCGATCCAATAGTTGTTTGTATTTGAATTTCTTTTTTTAATTAAATACCATTTATTCATGTTTTATTTTTAAATATAAAAAAAATATCTCCCAGGGACTGACATTCTGGCAGGGAAAAATTAAAATTACCTTTTTTATACTGTTGGCTACAACTGGCCCCATTAAGCCGACAGTTTTGATAAAAAAAAATTAATTTGGGTTTAACGTCGCTTTTCAACTACATGGTCATATCACGACGGGGATGTTACCCTCCTATCGCAGGAAACTCTCAAACCTGCTACCCACATTAACCTCACCCAGCCTGGGTTGGACCGGAATGCCATCATCACGAAATCTTCACCTCGCTGGACGTTACTTAATTATTTATTTACACTTTATTTTTTATACAATACAAAGAACAATAAATTATTAACAAAGATAAAAAAAAAAATTAACAATATTTACCTACAAAACAAGTTACTTAACTTCGGTGGACCTAAGAGAACACGTTCCAAAGTACAAAAACACGCACACCAAATATAAATATCCTATATGGTGGACGCATGACACAAAAATGAAATTTAAAAGTAAAGAGAGACTAAGAAAACAAAAAAATAAATCCACAAATCAACAGAACAAATATAAGCAACTGCGTAAGTTATGTAAATCTCAAATTAAAATAAATTACCAAAACTATGTACAAAAAATGTCCCAAAACATAAAAAAAGATAGTTCCCAATTTTGGAAATTCTACAAAAACAGGAAAGCTCTCTCTAACAAGAAATCAGTACAACATGAAGGTAAAGACTTAGTCGATCCTAAAATAATAGCCAACACCTTTGCACAACATTTTCTTAAATCACACAACAATAACACAATAGTCCCAGAGTCTACAGCATCACTCTCACCGGAACAAATATATTCAAACACACACCTTCATATTGAATACTTCACAAAAGACGACATTAAAAAAGCTGTTCAAGAAATACCGGTAAAAAAATCACCTGGTACCGATGGATTACCACCAATTCTGTTCAAAAAATGCTTAGATACCCTTTTAAACCCCCTAACTAACTTAATTAATCAATCATTACGAGAAACAGTATATCCAGACAAATTAAAAGAATCTATTATAAAACCGATCCCCAAAAAAGGAAATAATGTGGAAATTAACAACCACCGACCCATTTCAACCCTTAATACACTGGCAAAAATATATGAATGTGCTCTGTACAATAAAAGCTCAAATTTCATCTTCAGTAACGTATCTCCCAATCAACACGGCTTCGTAAAACAAAAATCCACACTCAGTAACCTTACTGAATTCTGCGACTACGTCGCTCGTGTCATATCTGAAAAAGCTCAAATTGATGTAATTTACAGCGATATATCTAAATGTTTCGACTCTATTTCACACGCAGCCATAATACACAAACTACAATCAATAGGGTTCTCTACCCCTCTTGTCCAACTAATGAAGAGCTATCTATGTCAGAGAAAAAAATCAAGTTTTGTTCGAAAACCACCTTTCTAAACCCTTCTATCCACCATCAGGAGTAGGGCAAGGTTCAAAACTTAGTAGCATTTTATTTATTCTAACATTTGATGACATCAGAAAGCACATAAAAAACTCTCAGTTTCAATTATACGCAGACGACTTAAAAATATACAAGAAAATAACATCTTATAACGACTGTATTTTATTGCAGGAAGATTTAAACTCCTCACAAAAGTGGCTTGCATCGGTTGGTCTACACTTTCACCCCAACAAATGCTTCAAAATGACATTAACCACTAAAAAGAACACCATACAAAATCCATATGAAGTCAATAAAACTCCCCTTCAAAATGTAGAAACATTTACAGATCTTGGTGTCACATTTAGCTCAAATTTGAACTGGGATGCACACATAGATAAAACAATAGGTGCGGCCAACCGGAGACTAGGGATGGTCATAAGATGCGATATAGACATTAGTGATATAGACACTATTACACTCTTATACAAAAGTATAGTGCGTTCGAAATTAGAATATTGTTCTGCTCTATGGACTCCACAAACAAAAACCCAAATTATGAAACTTGAAAAAGTACAAGCTAATTTCGTACGATACCTTTTTCAAAAAGTCAATGGTTTTTACCCTAAATACCCCTCCAACATAAGCTACAAATTACTGATTGAACATCTAGTCATTGACTCTATTGAATCCAGATTTAGGGACAATCAAATTAAATTTCTCAAAAATTTACTAACAAACAAAATTAATAGCATATATCTCACATCCAAAATTGATATTAAGGTCCCTAATCCAAGACTCCGTACTGACCCAACCACACTATTCGCTGTTCATCCAAATTTATTTAAATCTCCAATAATAGCTGCAATGAATGTCTATAATAACATCGAAAACAAACCAGACCTGTTCTATCCATACGAGTAATAAATAACACAAAAATAAACAACACTTGAACATCAAACATAAGTAACTCTATATCTCTGTAATCTGACTCATCAGATTAAGACATTGACAGCATGATAATATTGTTTACTATATGTAGATTGTTTACTATAGATATGCACATTCCACTCGTACAATTCATCATCATTCAGCAATCATAATAGAATCAACTAGATAGTACCCAGATTAATATTAGACCTTGTTTATTTCTATTTCTATTTCTTCTATGTTATGTTTTATTATATTCACCTTAATTTTAAGCTATCAGTATGTATTGTATACCTATATATTATATAATTGTACATAAACACACAATAAATATATTCGCATCTGTAATTGCTTGTCTAGCCCTAAAAAGCTGGCAAGTGTTGATGTTGTATTAAAAAAAAAAAAAAAGAACCGATGCATTCAACGCGCCATCGACGCAGGCGGCCAGCAGTTTGAAAAGGCCTTTCTTGTTACTTATTTTGGTTAATTATTTTCTATCTGATTTACAGGAGCAAACTGGACCACGACAACCGCGCTCGTAATCTCTACTGCAGAGGTCTGAACGATATCGAGGACGATACTGAGGAACTAGGCGAAGAATTGGAAGCGTAAGTTTTTCAAACTAGAAAGTCCGCTCATTCCTGGTATTTCATTCGTTAGAATCCGAGCAGGGACATGACGAGTTATCCTCACATCTGGGATTTCGACCACACAATACATCTTATTATTATGATTAAATTATTAATAATAATTAATGATCCCGTGTCCGTGAGATAGGTATTGATACCTAAATCACGGTGGTGAGAGGATTATATGGACCCCCAAATCCAATGTCTAGGATTTCGGATTCACACCGGCCGGTGAAGATTTTGCCCATTACTGGAATACTGTTCGGAGTTTTTAAAATTCCGTTCTTTTTCCAAGTTTTTATGTACTACAGGGATTATAAAATCCGTGTAGTACACCCCTACATTATATATAAAAGCTTTTTGCTAAATTTCAAGTCGCTTAGTTCAGCCGTTTCGGAGTTCTGTTTATGAATGAATGAAAATGGATTTTATACATTAAGATTTCTCATGCTAGAGATTTTAATATCTCCAGTTTTTTTCCTTAGGTTCTTTCCACTGCCACTGTCGACTTCTACAATGCAGTGTATACCTGAACTTAAAATACATCAAGTAGGTGCATTCACACCAAATAATAATAATAATAATTCCGTGTCCGTGAGTTAGGTATTGATACCTAAGTCACGGTGGTGAGAGGATTATATGGATTATATTCAATGTCTAGACTCCTTTCATGTCCAACGATTCTATTTGGTTTTAACGTCCTTACTTGAGGTAGACAGGACGGGGGTTTTACCCTCCATTCGCTGGGAATCGTACCAGCTACCCACCTTAACCTCACCCAGCCTGGGTATGCCTCAAATGTTTGGAGGGAACAGAATTTTCGGTGCGAAAAGTCTGCTCTAACCGGGAATCGAACTCAGGATATCTGGACTACGAGCAGTAGTCACAACCGTTACGCCACGTATGTCTAATTTTATTGGAAATGGTACAATAAATCATTGGTAGGCTGTTGTACCTATGTTTCGGGACCACACTGTATATCCAGGTTTAACTGTACTCTGACATGAAAAATAAAGTTAGTAAAATTCTCTCCCCCGCAGAGACGACGCTCGCAAGAAGATAACAGTGAGTCTGACGGGCCCCTTCAGTCCTCTGGAGTCCTCGGTGGTAGGACCTCTCCAATCCGTGTGCTCCCGACCTGTCCATATCGACCGCGATTCTGTGAACTGTGTCCTGCTTGAGACAGAACCCCAGGACAATAGTCAGAGGTGAGAGCAACTAATGGCCGAGTCCCCTCATGTAGATTTTGTGTCACGTGATCAGTTTCAACCAATCACAGAGCTCCAAATTGATCACGTTTTTCAGATAATATCTAAAAATATTAGAAATCGGAAATATTCTGTTCGGTGAAGAAAAAAAATGTTCCAATTTTCTTTTTAGAAAAAGCATTTCTGAAGATTTTGTAGCAACTTTGGTTTTCTATCGGTTTGTACACCCTGTGTCTGTTATGATCATTCTTTTCAACGTGCCAGTCTCAGAAACTAGTGAATGGATTACAACAAATAAATATTCACATTATTTATTTAAATTAATCAACTTCGATCTGATCAACTTCTGAATTTACAATTAAATAGGTTGGTTTTTATAGATTTGTTTAATTTTCTAGAATAGCCTTGCAGCATTTTCTATTACAAACAAAAAATTCAACTCAGTTACGAAAAAATACTTCACAAACGTATTTTACTTGTTTACTGCACTTTCCTCATAATCTTTTGCACTTGTGTTTATAGTAATAGTAATAATGACTTTTCTTAGTTTTTGCCTTTGGACGAAAATTTTAATTTTCTGATTTCGCTAGTTCATTAAATATATCAAAAGTTCACATAGGCGTTCTTCTAGTAGACACCTAACCATTATTATTATTACAGACTCCTTGTATCTGCATTCTGCTCTACTAATTACAACTCGGAGATTCTCAAAGTGCGGGAGACCACCCTGATGCCAAACATTCCCGGATTATCCGCTATTATCTGTCTAATCTTCGCACCCCAGGTAGAACTCAGGTAAGCCTCCTAATCTGAAATTATGGTCGTCATTTCCACTTTTCATTTTGTGATGCTAATTTAAAACTTTATTACCTGAGAAGAAAGAATTTTGCTATTATTTATTTTGTAAATCAAATATTCATTTTCAAAAGATTCAAATCAGAAATTTTAATCTGGTATTAGATAGATTAATTATTGATGAATGATACCACCAAAGAGGAAAATGGTAAAAGAACCAAAATGGTACCTACATATTTATATCAAGTTCCGGTCTCGGAGATTTCCATTTTTAAATTTTAGGATTAGTTATCAAAATTTTGAATACAGGTAGATCTTTATAGTTGGTTATTTAGAGTACCTACTTGGCCATGTTTTTTAGATTCCATTAGTTTTGTTAATGGCCAGCCTCCGTGGCGTAACGGTTGTGACTACTGCCCGTAGTCCAGATATCCTGAGTTCGATCCCCGGTCGGAGCAGACTTTTCACACAGAAAATTCTGTTCCCTCCGTACATGTGAGGCTGGCATTTCCGGCCCTACCCAGGCTGGGTGAGGTTAATGTGGGTAGCTGGTACGATTCCCAGCGAATGGAGGGTAAAACCCCCGTCCTAATCCAGGACGTTAAATCAAATAGAATCGTTGGCGTTAGGAAGGCCATACAGCCGTAAAAAAAGTGCGAAAACCAACCAACCTCAACCATGAGGTTGAACAACGTCGACCCTGCTTGAGCGGGATAAGACAGAGTAAAAGAAGAAGAAGGTGACCAGATCTTTTTTGGATTGGAGCTTGACTCATTTTTTTCACAGTATTGTTTTTGTGGGATCGATTTTACTTTCCGTGACTTGTCAATACTGATATTTGCTCAGTTTAGCATCCTACAATGAAAATAGAGGAATTCAGGTGGTAAAATGTGGTCAAGGGGTAATTAATGTTTGGTCCCTTTTACTCTTTTTCCCTCTTTTTTCTTAAGTCAGTCTGTTCTCTTCTTTCTACTTCTCTTCTTTATTTTTCTTACCAACTTATTTGTTCATTTATTGAACTTTAATGAAAAAAAGAAGGAAAAAAATATGTGTCAGACGTACAATATATAATTATTACACAATAAAATATTTGATTAATTGATTGATCTACAATAAACAATTAATTATTGTTTATTGTATTAATTATTGTACAATAAACAATTAATTATTGTTTATTGTAGATCTACAATAAACAATAAACAACTACAATAAACATACTAAAACTTGGTTTTTAAAAGAGAAGAAGATGAATATGTAAATAAATATATTTGAAGTATTTGTTGAAAAAAAAAAATACTGATGAAAGTGATTATTCCTGTCCGTTTCTAGAGCCAACAAAGACAGTACTGAGGTGACAGGAGCGCTGTGCGGTCTCGGCTACCTCATGAATGACGAAGGGCGCTTTGAGTCTCTGTATCCCGAGAACGACATGGAAATATCCTTCAATATCAAGGTAAGTCTACTCTCTGTGTCTACGACGAGTAAAGACCAGGGATAGGAATGCGAGAATGACCAGGTTAGGAAAATAGAGCAGCACGCCACAAACTGAGCTGCCCAATGACTTATATCCGCTGCCAAATGTACACTAAAACACGGATGGGCAGTTCAGAATAGCAAATACGAGCTAACGTGTACAATGTACATAACGGCAGATAAGATTGGCTACCGTGATGACGCAGTTATTACCGCTTTAAGGGGAAACCTAGGTGCGGGGCGTCGCTTGCGACGAACATATTATGCTGCCCATATTTATTTATGGCTCTGAACCGTTCTTATCTCTGTGTCTCATTGCTGTGACATTATCACTAGGACATAGGACCTCTCATGGGCGCCTACAACTGTTGTTCTGCTACTTTGTCCATTATGGCGTAAGGTGTAAAGTTTTTGTGATCATGTACTGCCACTGAATTCCATCTTTGTGAAATTTAAATCTAGGAATTATACATTGTAAAGAATCCTCTTGTTTCTCTGAATACATTTCTATGACGACACATATTATATCCAAGTCCTACCTGTATTTTACTCTTGAAAAAATACATAAAATTACACATTTTGGGTTGTGAATTTTCATACATTTCTTATACTGAATTACTAAGTACCTATTTTATAATATACTATGATTGATTTTCCCACCGTCCCATGTACGAGTAAGTTAAGTTAAGTTATCACATTTGTGTTAATCACTTTCGTGTTATCACAACTACTCAAACTCGTTTTACTAAATCTAAGCTGAAACCGGGACTTGAACCACCGACCTCCAGGTTACAAGTCCGCCGCCTTATCGATTAAGCTACTGAGGTCGGTCCCATGTACGAGTATCATAAACTACAAGGCCCATAATGCCCATATGCGAGTATATTACTTCCGAGAAATTTCTAGTATTAGAAACCGGAAGTATTGTGTTCGTTTTTGTAAAAAAAAAAAAATAATAATATTTTTTGTTCCGATTTCATTTTTTTTTTTTTTTTTTTTTTAATAAATATAACCAAACATGTTAATCCAATGTTTCCCGCAGATGAAGAACAACTTCCTCACGCTAGTGAACAGGGTGCGCTACTTTCCTGGACATAGCGGTGACTGACGACGCAATGAACATCGAACACACACGCTCCCACATCAAGGATCTGCTCATGGAAATCGTGAACCTGCCCAAAGTACCCTCCGAGTTTCCACTACTTCCCCAAGAGGTAGCTTTCTATTCTTCTTTTACCACTACTTCCCCAAGAGGTAGCTTTCTATTCTTCTTTTTACCACTACTTCCCCAAGAGGTAGCTTTCTATTCTTCTTTTACCACTACTTCCCCAAGAGGTAGCTTTCTATTCTTCTTTTACCACTACTTCCCCAAGAGGTACTATTCTTCGTTTACCACTACTTCCCAAGAGGTAGCTTTCTATTCTTCGTTTACCACTACTTCCCAAGAGGTACTATTCTTCTTTTACCACTACTTCCCTAAGAGGTAGTTTCTATTCTTCTTTACCACTACTTCCCAAGAGTACTATTCTTCTTTTACCACTACTTCCCCAAGAGGTAGCTTTCTATTCTTCTTTTACCACTACTTCCCCAAGAGGTAACTTTGGCAGGCGTCCCGTCGTCTGGCTTACACTAGCATACTATGATTGATTTTCTCACCATCCCCATCTGTCCCGGTAGCTCAGTGGTAAAGGCGGCACTCTGTGAATCCAAAGATTCCAGAGGTTCGAAACCCAGCCGGAACATGACATGTTATCCTCCCATTTGGGATTTTTACCACATAATAATATGTCTTGGCTTACTGCTGGAATAATGGGACTTTAATAGTCCTAATCGGGCAGTATAAATAAGGCGATATCATTATAGCACGCAGAGACTCCTTGTGCCCATCACCGATTGTTGCTTAATCGAGCCCGATTATTTAGACAGAATTTTTTCTTATGCGACACCACTCTAGGCAACGGCGATGTGGGACGTGGTCTGACTCTTGGTATCCAATCGGTCTGGTCACGGCGCTCATGGACCCTAATCCTGAAGACTTCTTCAGTGTTGTTTACCCGTCACGTCAGGCGAAATACACACAGGGCAGTCTTAACACGTATGAGACGGTTCCTATTTTCTTTAGTTTGTACGCTGGGACGGCTTCAAATTAGGGTATGTGTTCCAAATATGAAAAAAAAAAAAAATGGGACGGGCGAGTACAAAAATATATTAATAATAGCATTATCAATCTGAGCCCACCGGTGGGTCACTTTACAAGGGAAATTGAAAAAAAAGTGACCCACCGGTGGGCACGCCGTCTCATACGTGTTAAGCTGGTAACTGTGATCCGGCCTCAGGCGTCGATGGGGCTGACCAGCAAAGTATTGTAAAACGCCCAAAATAGACCCCTACCTGACGGGATAGTACTTTGCAAGTGTAAAATGCGGGGAAAGAACCAGGGGAATCGGTAAAATTTTTTTTTATCAAGATGATTGTTTCGGAGCCATGAAACAGGAGCTACTGTAGACGCTTGTGGTCCGTGTTGTAGCCTGCCCATCCCGGAGTGCACCTCCCCTCTGATTTTTTTTTATTTATTTACACTTTATTGATAGGACATAATATGTACAACACAAATAATTACAAATTAGAATACAATAACATAGAAGAAAAAAAATAAAGAAAAAATAAATAAATATATACATAAATAAATAAATAAATATCTAATGGGCGAGAAGTGACCCAATACTTCCCATTTAGGTGCTGGGTCAACACGAGCGCACCGGAAGGTATCCCTTACGAACAACTGTAACCAAATTTTGAATACAATTTTTTTCCGGTACGGGGTTTCAAACCCGGGACCTTCCGCATGGCAAGCGAGTGCTTAACCACTGAGCTATTCGTGCGCGTAACATGCTTCCCGGTAAAACATGTGCTTGTTTTACCGGGAAGCATGTTACGTGCCCCGCTGACCCGGGGTCTCGTAGTAGTAAGCTAGGTCAGCGGGTGGGCAGGTGGAATGGCTATGATTACATGTGCTACTGCTTTGAGGCTTCGACTAGGCGCAGGGCACTGCGGGAGGAAGGTAAGGCGGAATACCGTAGTGATCATACAGCACTGTTGTCACTGACCACCAAGTGACAATGAGTCATTCTTATTTTGAGATATTTTATTTACAGACATACCAACACACGGATCAATTTGTCTGAAACTTTGGATTTAGGCTCTGGGCACCCTAAAACGTGTTCTGCTACTGAAAACGGACTATTGAAAATGTTGGGTGATTCCATTACTTTCCTTTCTTTAAGATAAGGAAAGTAAAAAGGTATTAAGGGGCAAGGACTTCGATAAGGGTTGGGTGGAAGAGATTGCCACAGGCAATAACCCCGCCCTTTAGGTAGGACATTAACTTCATTCTCTTTTTTTTCTTGTATTTTTGCTTAATCTTTTTGTTTTCCTTTATATTTCATTGTATTCTACTGTATATATTTTTTGTTCTACTTAATAAAGCTTAATATAATAATAATTGTTATAGACCTATCTTTAAATAAATGTTCATTAAAAAAAAGGTATTAGATTCTTTAATACATGGCCTATGGAAGAGAATGCCGTTGGCATTAGCACCGCCCTTGATCAAGTTTTGTTTTATTTCAATTCTATGTAAATATTCTATGTACCTACTTTATTGTAAATAAAACTTGATCCAACATGTTTAATAATAAGAACAATTTCATTGATTATTGTAATAATTATATTTAAAAAGATTAGTCTGAGAGGAACTATTTAGCTAATGTTTTACAGACCATTGTAATATTTTTTGTTTAAATATAAATACAATTATTTTTTATCTATCTAAAAAAAAAGGTATCAGATTCATCAGGGCTGTCTCTCTAATGTTTGCCTCAGGTTCCACTGGGGCCAGATCCCGCCCGACAAGCTCCTGAACCCGATGAAGAGCTCGGAGGAGACGCACCCCTGCCAGCTCACCGCCCATGTGTACCACCTGGTGTGGGGCATCATGCTGGAGTGCGCCCGCCCCGAGACCATCAACGCGCCCCTGCTCTGGGAGAACCTGCGGGAGCTGAGCTTCATGGCTGACGGGTGAGACACTGGTTATGATAACCGACCTCAGTAGCTTGATCGATAAGGCGGCGGACTTGTAACCTGGAGGTCGGTGGTTCAAGTCCCGGTTTCAGCGTGGATTTAGTAAAGCGAGTTTGAGTAGTTGTGATATCACGAAAGTGATTAACACAAATATGATAACTTTTTTTTTTTTTTTACTGGTTATGATAGTGGACACACGTAGCATATACGGGGTGACCACAAAGTCTGACCCCACTCCCAGTATGTGTTCTATGCTGTATCTCCAGAAAAAGAATTGGTCGAAAGATGATATTTTTTCATGAGAAATCCTCTCAACTACACCTTTCAAACATAAGGGTTAGGTGGAAGAGATTGCCATAGGCAATAACCCCGCCCTTTAGTTAGAACATATGTATATATTTTGTTTATTTTTATTTATTTATTCTTGTTTATATTATTAATATTATCAATTTTTATATTTAATTTTTACCATTATTTGTCTGTAAATATGTTCTACTAATAAAGAGATTCTAAATAAATAATATGATATGATAGTGGACACACGTAGCATATATGTTTGTTGTTGTATACAATTTATATCTCTGTATATAAAACAGAAAAAAGGACTACCTACCTATGTTTGTTTGTCCGGAGTTGTTTAGCCAAAACGGTAAGAGATAGCGAAAAATGTCTCAGAATTGTTTGTCGGCTCGGGGTTTCGGACCCGGGACCTTCCGCATGGCAAGCGAGTATCTTATGCGAATTTACATCACAATTTATAATTTAATAATGAATGTTTTTCTTTGTGTTATTATGTTACCATTTTCAATATAATATTTTATTTTTCTCATTATTCCGCCACTGGTCGCTACTCACATCAGAGCAGCTACTCATTTTTACCCACAAGGTACGATGGGCCCCGTAAGATGATTTAAATGAAAACTTTGTTACTCTTGCCTAAGTTTTTAATACTATAAATACCAGGAACAAATGATAATTATTTTTAATTGAACACTGTACACAAACTGACAAGTAATCCAGAGGTGGCGGGTTCGAAACCTAACCGGGACATGACAAGCTATCCTCCCATTTGGAATTTTGACGTCTTAATGATACGTTTTGCGGTTACTGCTGGAATAACGGGACTCATTCGTTCTATTCGGGCAGTATAAATAAGGCAATCGTATTATTATTTTTATCAATCAAATCAATAAAAAAAAAGAAGAGAATGCCAAAGGCATTATCACCACCCTTGATCAGGCTTTGTTTATATTTATTTCTCACTTGTTACCATGTTCATTGTATACAGGGTGGACCAAAAAAACGTTTACACCCGTTAATGGTAGATTACTGACGACATTTCCAGTCCGGATCTGTAATCCGTTTTTTCGGATTCGCCTTCGTAACTGCACAAAGTGATTTTTTGCAACTTTCCGAATTATTCCGACTTTGGCTTATTCTTCAGATCAGTACTTTTTTCCTGTTTAAGATGAGTTGATTCTGAACAATTCTGCAGAAAGCCAACAAAATTTCGATGTTTCTAGTTACACTACTTTGTTTTTTAGGGTTTGGTTTGTCATTCTTTTTTACACCTGAACAGAAAAAAAACACACGAAAAAACATTTTTACTAAATCAAACACTCGACATTTGTCCGAGCAAATTTTGGCACAGACACGGGCAAGTTTGATAAAAGTTGGCGGCCGCCCCGAGGATGCTAAAAAATAATTTTACGATTTTTTATCACGTGATCTTCTGGGAAAAATTATTAGATGTTTGCCAAAAACTCTTCAAAAATCCTAAGAGTTTTCCAGCTGTAGATTGTGTAAGGGCGTCTTGTATTGTTTACAAAAATTGTTTACATTTCTTTTTTTGAATACCGCGGTCTCACATGCCTTCATCAGCCAGTTTAGGAAAATTCAAATGATAATTTTCGTGCTCTTCAGATTGTCAGTTGTGTTAGCTAAATGTGGTAGTGCTGAGAGTGTCAGTCGCATGACCGAGGTCCAATTCTCGGCGGTCAATATTATTTTAATTATCAAAAAAATCTGATGGAATATTTTATTCATACATGTATCTGACCTGTTGTAACACCAAAAACTTATGGTTTTTTGGGGGTAATACCATCTGTAAATTGAGTTATATCAGATACTATTGGTAGCACAATACACATTATTATTATTCATGTAAGCCCCTGAGAGACTGCCTTGATAATGTAAGGATGGTTTTTCTTATGCTTTCCTACGAGAGAAAAAAAAAACTAGATTTTCCTAACAAAAATAGAGTTTATGAAATGAAGCCAGGTAAATATGTAGGTAGGTTCTTCTATCATAAACAATACTAATTAAATAATAAATATTTACCGATTGCCAACTCTTAATAGAAATCTTGAGAAAAAAAAAAAAACAAGATAATATTTTGTAAAATTGATAAACTTTTGCAGTATTTATTATGTTTTATACTATTTTGATTTAAACAAAAAGGTATTAAAAAAAAAAAAAAAAATTATGTTGGTATGTTCAATGAGAAACGATTAGAAGCGCACGATTAGCTCAGTGGTAAGCTAGTCACTTGCCATACGGAAGATCCCACCCCGGTCCGAACGCCAGAGCCAGCAAGAAATTCATGACTACAAAATAAAAAAGACTGTTGCCATTTTTTATTTAGCCATAGTACACACTATGGATGCTCCTCACACAAATTTTTGAAACCAATAGTGACTTTAGTACCTTAGTTCTAACTCAGAACTGTCCCTCTATCTTCTACCTTCTTGCCTCTCTCTCTCTCTCTTTCGCTCTCTGCCTCTCTCTCTCTCTCTCTCCCTCTCTCTCTCCCTTCTCAATTCCCTCTAAGGAACTGTTGGAAGTGGCGTCCACCTTCCTGGATGCAAAGGTTGAACCTCTTCATCATGTTCCCTCGACTTTTGCGGAAGATTCTAGGTTTTTCTGTCAGGTCATCGAATGCCAACAGGATTCTTGCTACCAGATTCTGCTACTCTTGCGTCTCCACTGTTATTTCGTAAATTATGTTTTTCACGTGATCCTAAATGTTCCTGTTGGCAGCTCCATATCCTTTATGCATATCTGCCATTTCAGTATCCGAATAATAATAATTACGTTACTTGTACTAAAAAACTCAAGAAGTTTAAAGATAATATTTCATAGAATGCAGAAAAATATGCTTGAAAACTATCATCGAGAAACAAACAATCATTCATTTGACTGGCCTTTAATTAATTCCAAGGAAAATAATTATCCGACATAAATAGCTAATTACTCTTTGAGTACAAGACGACCCTACACGGTCAACACTTTTAAGATTTTGAACATCATTTTTTGAGACTTACCTGGTTCGTTTTCCCAGAAGATCACGTGATAAAAAATCGTAAAATTATTTTTTAGCATCCTTGGGTTGGCCGCCAACTTTTATCAAACTTGCCCGTGTCTGTGCCAAAATTTGCTCGGGCAAATCTTGAGTGTTTCAAAGTGTAAAAAACTTACATGAGAATTTTTTTTCTATTCAGGTGTCAAAAAAGATGCCAAACCAAACCGTAAAAAACAAAGTAATGTAGCTAGAAACATCGAAATTTTGTTGGCTTTCTGCAGAATTGTTCAGAAACAACTCATCCTAAACAGGAAAAAAGTTCTGACCTGAAGAATAAGCCAAAGTCGGACTTTTTCAGAAAGTTGCAAAAAATCACTTTGTGCAGTTATAAAGGCGAATCGGAAAAAAACGGATTGCAGATCCGGGCTGGAAATGTCGTCAGTAATCTACCATTAACGGGTGTAAACGTTTTTTTTGGTCCACCCTGTATAAAAGATGTAAATGAGAAATGAATAATAAGAAAATATGTTCTAAGTATTTAATTTTATATAACTTTATTGTGTGTTTTATTATTTATGCTTATGAAATGTCTTTCATATGTACAATGTACATGTATTTGTCAGTTATACCTTTGTATTTTGTGATTCTAATGTAGTTAATTATAAGCCAACCGCTGTAACATTTTTCTATAAAATAAATACAACTATATATACCTACCTATATAAAAGATGTAAATAAAGCTTGATCCAAATGTTTATAAAAAAATAAATAATCATTTCCCCCCTAGACTGACCCCCATGAAGAACGTGATATGCGAGCTGTGTAAGACTCACCTGGATGACCATCAGACGCTACGCGTCCATCTCTCCACCCGCATTCACCAGCAGCACGTCAGCTGGCTCGAGAACATCGCCCCCCGCCCTGTCGCCCCCTCGCCTGCCCCCGCCCTCCCCCTCCTGCCTCCCCTCCCCAGCACCCCTCACCCTCACTTCCGTCCCTCGCCCCAACCCACCCCAGATGGCGTATTCACTTCCCAATCCCGCCCTCACTCCGGGTGGGTCCACCGCATTCCCGCGGCCCCTCTCGCAACGGCCCCCCCTCACGCAATGGGCCCCCCTCTCGTAATGGGCCCCCCTCACGCAATGGGCCCCCAGGACAGACGCAATCCCCCCACTTGATGCCTCCCCATTGCTTCGCCCCCGTTCAGTCGCAACCCTCGGGTTACACCCCGCGCCCCTCTCTACGTGCCAGGCCCAAACCCAAGCACTGACCCAGCCTCCAACACCAGATTTCCTGAGAATGAATCACTTGTGACGTTGGAAGCCTCACTAAACAAACAGAAACATCCCGAGTGGTGTTTCCTAACAATATAGAATCGCGTTTTCTCAGTTATCACGAGACACGTTTTTATAATTGTGACGATGATATAGTAAATCAATTATTTAGATTTTCAGAACCAATAGAAACGTAGAGCTATTCTATCTGCTGATAATAATTGCTAGAAAAATCCTAATACCTGGGATTTTTAGCTACATCGACATTTTATTATAAATCTACTTTGTAAAACATACGTTTGCAATCATTTTCATCAACAAAAAAAAATGTGCCCATCTTTTTACTATGTGAAGTAGAAGTCAGATGTTTCATTGTAAATCAAATTCTTCCAAGAAATATCCAATTGGACACTCATTTTTTTAAAAATATATTCACAAAATATCCAATTGGACATTCATTTTTTGTATATACTCTCAAGACATAGTTTACTTACTTGAATTTCAAACATTTTTATCAAGTAACTCACTTTATATTGTTATTTCATTCCTTGAGATTTAGTTTGTTATTTTAAAAAAGTGGCTAAATTCCCGGACCCGAAGTAGTTGAGTGACGTGCATATTCATCCAACCATTCATACAATGTACCAATATACGATAGTTATCAAATCCCATTATACTTACCCGTCAGTATTAATTTTTTTTAAATACTTCCGATTTCTAATTGAATTAGAATTTTTCGGAAGTAATAATAAGAAACTTGAATGTTTTACTTAGTAGGTCCTTTTATGCACAGATTCTATAAATTATATAGAACGTTCATTACTTTGTCCGAGTTTTTAGTTGCTTCTAACTCTGTGATTTCTTATTTTGTTATTTGTTTTATTTTCTTTTGATAAAAGATTTTGTTTTAGTGACATTAAGGGCCTGATTAAAGTTAAGATAAGCCAGACTGTCCCTCAACTCGGACCATAGTGCGCTGTGATTAATTGACACTCCAACTTGAGGTCGTGTTTGGCTTATCTTAACCTTATCTTGTTTCATAATTTGGCCCTTAAGACCATGTATACTAAAAATTTCAGTTTAATCCACAAGTTCTAATTTTGAACTGTCTCTGTATTGTTTAAGTTTTGGTGATCTTTTTTTCCTTTTTTTTGTGAGTTATTTTTAACAGGACATTAATTGATTTTTCTTTTGTAGGTACTAGATTTAGAAATAATGTTAAACAAAATTGAAACTTGAGAAGTACAGACTATTGGAAACCATTTCTTATTTGCTATAAAATTATAGTCTGGATCACGTATTATATTTTTCAGGGAGATTTTATATCCAAACAATAAAAAATTGCCTAAATTTTTAGCCTCTATTGAATTTCAAGAAGTCGCTTGAATTTAAAATAGCATTACCCATATCTCACTTGAAATCAAACACTATAATAGAGTGCCACGATTTCATTTTATATTTTTTAAATGATTTTAAGTTTCTCTCTGAAATAGTATAGATGCCTCTAGTACCTATAATAAATTATGTCGGGGGAAACGATCTTTTGTTCAAGAGTGAAAAAAACTTTATTTTTGTTACACATTTTTTGTTCTCAAACTTTTTGTCATTTTTTACAAACAGTACAAAAAAAACAAGTTATCATTATTGTATTGAAAACAAGTATAATTATTTACAGGTTTCAATAGATCTGGATGAAGTGAACTGAGGGACAAAATTAGGGGACAGCAAGCTGTTTTCCCCTTCAACACTTGCAAAATATGCCGTGTTTCGCAAGATTTCATTTTTCTCTCTTGGGGTGATTATTTCTGGATGAATTTTGTATTTAGTGTAAATCCTCATGCTGTTTTCTTTAATTAGAACAAAAACCTCTGAAAATGTTATTCACAACATAAGTTACATCCTTTTCAGGCGCATGGAAATACACGGAATTAAAGGACCAGTTGGTCGTCCTCTAATTTTGTCCCTCAGTGTAGAGTATCTCGAAAAAAGAATTCTTATTTGGCAAGGATGGCACTATTAGTGTTGAAAGTAGAATAGCTTTTTTTTTTTGTAAGATCCCTCCATTCCACCTGTTGGGCGATTGAAGGGGCACTGCTGGCAATAGCCTCAATCCAAGGAATAGCTGTCATATTTGACTGGAATCATTTTGTGACATCACAACTATTCGAACTCGTTTCACTATATCTACGCTGAAACGGACCGACGACCGACTTATGATCAAGATACTGAGGTCGGTAAGACATTACTCATTAGACGGGGATGAAGAACCATTGCCATCAAGAATAAGTTTTTTTTAAAGGTAGTTTTTAAGAAAAAAAATCCTGCCCGCTGGGAATCGAACCAGGTCACCATGCGTACAATGCCTAGCGCGCTAACTCACTCTGCCACGTGACTACTGATATGACCATGGAGTTGAAAGCGATGTTAAATTTTTGTTTAAAAAAAACGCTTGCATACGAGTCTGCAACATTCGACATTTTCACTTACTATTCAGGGTCCAAACCCAACTGACCAAATTTCGTATTGTGCGCATGACACATACTTCTCTTTTCTTAGGGTTGCAATATCGAAAGAAAATTCGATATAGGTATATCGATAATATCGAAACATAATATCGATATCCGATATTAGAAGACTTCTCTCCTTTACAATTCGATATTTCGTTACATAATATCGTTACATAATATCGTTACTAATATCGTACATAATTTCGTACATATTGGTCACATAATTTGGTTATGTGCCAGAGCAAAGACATGAAATGTCAATATTCAAATCTCTTAAGCACTCGCAGAACACACATGTATTTGACATGGTTCTGAGAGCACTTGCTAGTCACTGGCTTCCTTGCATGGACGGCGCTAGTAAAAGGTTCTACATTATTGTACTGCCGTGGATTCTTATCAATAGAGTTACACTACGTTCCCACATGCACTGAATATATTCTATCATAAGGGGTATAAAATGAATTTAAGATTCAATTAAGTCGGAATTCCAGTGAGTGCAACACTTTGGCCGCGTTTTTCTTTGGGATTAAAAAAATCCAGGTTTGTTTTTTCCCAATTTCCATTTTCTTCCAAGTTTAACTTCCCGTTTCGGTACTTATAAAGATAAGCAATGGAAAATGAAAACAAACCAGGAATAAAGAAATTGAAGCAAGAATTTTATAAATCCATTTTGGTTAACCAAACTGGAAGAAGATTTCTCCTCCTTTCGTTTATAATTCGTAACAAAATATTTACTTCCTGTGATCCCGGGTTAGAGTGTTCTCATTACCAACGATTCTTGGTTACTGGGGGAAAATCAGACCGATAGTCTTTCACTTTCAATTTCTTCACTGGATAAAAAAAGATGTTCTGTGCTAGTGGGATTTGAGTGATGAAAAACTGCCAACCGAAGAAATGTAAGATCCTTCAGAACAGTTCAGTAGCCTGCGTTCTTCTACCTTCAGCAGTATCACACGATGGGGAAGGGTAGTGGGAACTCAAGAGTCGTGTCGATTTTTCATTTATTTTTTTAACATCGCCGGGAAACTGTCGCACAGATTCAAACAACGATCTTTTCTATTTTCGTACAAAATCTCTAGGCAGCGACAGTGCCTTTCTGAAATTTGCATGTGCAGTTCGTTATCACTTGGTATCCCTTGGTTGTGTTTATCGTACTTATATTCGCCGCGAAGGCCCTATTTAGGTAATTTTATGATGGCGGTTCTCTCAACCATCTGAGACTTAACTCAGGGTGGAACACGACTTGCATCATCTGCATGAAGCAACTTGACCAAGGGTTTACCTTCGTTTGAGGCGGATTTTGATTCCGTCGTCATTTTCTAGCACTATATTCTGTGCGAGTTTCAGATCTTCTGGTTTCACGACAGACTCGACCACAAACCTCCTGAGAACATTGGCGATGAAAATCTTCTGGTTGATCATGGCTACTTTTTGACCTGTAACAACAGAGAAAATAAATTGGTTTAAACCTCACATGACTTTCTATGTGTTGCAATTGAGAAAGTTTTATAGGAAATTTCCGAAAAGTACACAATATCTCAGGGTAAATTTTCAAAAATGTTAGAAATATTTTCGATATTCAGAATATCGAAATTATGTGATCACCATTTAAAACGATTTTATCATATAACAAATTTCCATATCTCTTATCGTTTACTAGATATTTGCACATGATCATTATTTAGAAAAATTTACCACACGCGGGCTTATGGGGAAAATATCAAAAATGTCACTAATTGATATTTCAAATATGTCAATTGTGTGAAAAATCACAATTAACACTAGTGATTATAAAAAAAATTCAAAATCTCTCATCGTTACGAGATAAAAACAAAAAAGAATATGGCTGATTTTCATGGAATTGTTCGGGGTGCATACTAACGTCTAAATTCATCACTCTAGAGTCTAGGACTTGCCCTTCGTGAGATATTTTGTACATTAGGGGGGGGGGCGGATATTATTTTATCGATGGATAATTTCTTGCACATTGTCTATACATGCAATTTTCAGGCGCACATAAGATTTTTTCCTGACTAAAGGAAGCATTACTTACATTTTGACATAAATTCTTTTTCAGAATTGATTTTTTTATACCTGATCAACCTAAGTCATCAGAATTAAATTTACTGTTTTTTTTTGCGAGATGAGTAGAATATTATTGAATCTATTTTCAAGCCTGAACACTTTTGGTAGTTCCTCAGTCTTTTGTGAAAGGACTCACCTATACAATTTCTGGGTCCTGCGCTGAACGGAATATAGGCGTAGGGATGTTTCATCTTCTCCAGAAACCTATCCGGATCAAACTGGAGGGGGTTGGGGAAATATTCCGGATTCCTGTGCTGTTCGAACACGTGAATGAATATGGAGCAGCCGGCTGGAACGTCCATGGACGCTGAGGGGAGGGAAAACCGGCACAAGATCATAACGTGGAGGTTTCTTTCATTCCTAAAATTTACTTTTATTTAATGATAATTATTTACAGAGGAGACTTAACAATCAGAGTCCTTGCTCCTTAAATTTACTTTTTAAATTCTACATTATGAAACAGGATCCAAGTTAAGCTAAGCCTGACACGCACTCGAGTCGGAGTTTCAAGCAATCACTGAGCACTACAGCCTGAGTTTAGGGATAGTGTCAACTCAGATTAAATCTATTATTATTATTAAATGCTTTATTAGATAAAAAGATATAATTATAAATGTACAATACAAATAATTATTATTAAAAAATGGAAACAATATCTCTATACAGGGTGTCCCACCAAACTTGGACACCTCAAATTACTCGGCCCCTGAAAGAGTTTTTGAAAAATAAAAAAATCTAGGGTACATGTGCTAATTATGCGGTTTCAGTTATGAAATTTTTTTTATACAGTGTGGTTCAAAAGTCAGAAATTGAGGTGTCAACTTTCGATTTTTAAATGGATCGACCTAAATTTTATTTGATAGTTTTACTTCTAAATAATTCCTGAGTACTTTTTTAAACAAAAATATTACATACAGGGTGGTTTTTTTTCGACCAATTTTTTTTCTAAATCTTGAATAACTCAAGTTCGGTTAATTTTTTCGATAACAAGAAGAGAATGTGTTTGTGTAATAAATACACGCACTTTCAATTGGCATCAAAAAATTTTATACAGGGTGGTTCACAAGTGAAATAATGACTTGATTTTTTTTAAAACCGAGTTTTTTTAGTTTTTTATTTAGGATTAATAATTCTCGTCTAATTTTACACATTTTTCGTTAGTCATATCAAAAAACAAAACTAAAGTGTTGTACAGGGTGAGACATAATTTTTTTGTAACACCCTGTATATGGGCAGTCAAAGAGATGCAAAATTAAATATAAAGACTAAATATGCAAGAAAAGCTTTGATTTTCAATTAAACAAAAAAGTTATGGTGTTTTAACTAATATTGTCGCATGGACCACCCTGTAGATATTTTCTTAAACTATCATGTAGGTACTCTAAGTTGTATAAAATTCAACGAAAACTTCGAATCATGTGGGAAAAACAAGTAAAAAACACGAATTTGAAGCCATTTTCAATTTGGTGTCCACACTGAATGATTTTAAAACTTGAAATAAAAAGTAGGTAGGTGTAGACACAAAATTGAGCATGGCTTTTTGAATTCATTTTTTTTCTTTCAGATTTGGACTCCTCGTTCAATTTTAGACAGTTTCGACTACCCATATGATGTTTTAAGAAAAGATCTACAGGGTGGTCCATGCGACAATATTAGTTAAAACACCATAACTTTTTAGTTTAATTAAAAGTCAAAGTTTTTCTTGCATATTTAGTCTTTATATTTAGTTTTGCGTCTCTTTGACTGCCCATATACAGGGTGTTACAAAAAAAATTATGTCTCACCCTGTACAACACTTTAGTTTTGTTTTTCGATATGACTAACGAAAAATGTGTAAAATTAGACGAGAATTATTAATCCTAAATAAAAAACTAAAAAAACTCGGTTTTAAAAAAAATCAAGTCATTATTTCACTTGTGAACCACCCTGTATAAAATTTTTTGATGCCAATTGAAAGTGCGTGTATTTATTACACAAACACATTCTCTTCTTGTTATCGAAAAAATTAACCGAACTTGAGTTATTCAAGATTTAGAAAAAAAATTGGTCGAAAAAAAACCACCCTGTATGTAATATTTTTGTTTAAAAAAGTACTCAAGAATCATTTAGAAGTAAAATTATCAAATAAAATTCAGGTCGATCCATTTAAAAATCGAAAGTTGACACCTCAATTTCTGACTTTTGAACCACCCTGTATAAAAAAAATTTCATGACTGAAACCGCATAATTAGACCATGTACCCTAGGATTTTTTATTTTTCAAAAACTTTCAGGGGCCGAGTAATTTCAGGTGTCCAAGTTTGGTGGGACACCCTGTATATAAAACAGAAAAAAGGACTACCTACCTACCTACCTACCTATGTTTGTTTGTCCGGAGTTGTTTAGCCAAAACGGTAAGAGATAGCGAAAAATGTCTCAGAATTGACCCCCCCAAAACCATTATCGCTTTGTCCAGAAAAATTATAAAAAGTTCAAAAAGGCATTGCTGTCCAGCAGTACGGCCATGCCTTAGTAAATTTGAAATTTAGTCCCGTTGCAAAGCACGGGCAAACGGCTAGTAAACAATAAAATGGAAAGAAATAGATAAATTTTCCAGATTATAGAATCAACTCAGATTAAATAGAATCAACTCAGATCAAATCTATTATTATTATTAAATGCTTTATTAGATAAAAAGACATAATTATATATGTACAATACAAATAATTATTATTAAAAAATGGAAACAATATAAACAATAAAATGGTAAGAAATAGATAAATTTTCCAGATTTTTTTTTTAAATATTCATTAACACATTGACTGCCATGTCACATATGTGTGACACAATAGGTTTAACACTGCCACGTCACACATATTGTGTGACAGTCGATGCTACTTTGAATGAGTGTCAGTAACGTGGCGTGCGGGTAAAGTGTCCAAAAATGACCTTGGCAGTCAACGTGTTTTAAAACGAGCTACTCACGTGTTCTGAGAGGCGCATACAGCTGGCGCGCAATGACTGGCACGGGGGGGTAGAGGCGCAACGCCTCCTTGATGCAGCGCTCCAGATACTCCATGGCGCCCAGGGTCTGTGTGGAGGTGGGGGCGGCGCCCTGCTCGTAGAACCCTACGGCCTCAGCCTCCGCCACTATGCGGGCCTGGACCTCGGGGTGGTGGCCCAAGGCATACAGGGTCCACGAGGCTACGCCGGCTGTGGTGTCGTGGCCCTAGACCAGGAGTCAAGAGACATATTTATATATATATATTTTTTTTTTTTAATCTTACAGTAGGTGTATGTATGTGTGATTTTATTTGTGGTGAAGCACAAGGCCTCTTCACAATTTTTGTGGGTAGCGCAGCATTACTAAGAGCCTCCTTCACAATTCGAATTATTCTATTACATTAATGTCTTTTTACTTTGGTTCTGCCGCCACTGGTCGTTACTCATTCAAGTAACTACTCATTTTTCCTCACGAGGTATGAGTGGACCCCCAACATGCAAGTACAGAGCAGAAAAATTCCTGCCCCGCTGGGGATCGAACCCAGGTCACCGTGCGTGCAATGCCTAGCGCGCTAACTCAATCTGCCACGGTGACATCTTATCTTACAGTAGGTAATCATTTGTTAATAAAACGATTGGTTTGTGAAATAAAACGATTGGAATTATGACAAGAAATGAAATTGTAAATAAATCACAAAAACACAAAATTTGTATGTAAATATTTCTAAATTTCTTGATGCACCCAAGTTACGGTCCGAGGCATGGGCCTATGTTTATTTTTCCTAACCCTACTCTTCACAATGAGGCATTGCCCTACATCGTTTCATGTCTCAATTCGGTGCCACCAAAATTTATTTATTGAAAAAAAAATATATGGGATTTGAAGATTCTGCAGAGAACGTTATTTTACATCTTCTGGTATGACTTATTTTTCGTATTACATAACCTCTTCGCGCCCAACACCATTTTTTGTTTTGTAGTACAAAGTGACCGGTGTCCTCACCCGAGGACAAACATTTTATACTACTTGGTAGTATAAAATTTAAGCTTGGGCACTTAGGACTATAAAATAAATGTCCTCTTACGAGGACATAGGGCGCGAAGAGGCTATACAGTGTAATGGTCTGGTACTGTAAAAGTGAAGGGTGAAACTTGGTGAGAATGATGAGCTATTTACTCACGGCAAACATGAAGCTGTCCACTTCCTCCCTAATGTCAGAATCCGTCAGTTCCTGCAGCTGTAGGCAGAGGTCCAGGAAGCACACTGTGCCTTTCTTCTCTGGAAAATGCGAGAGGGTTAAGATGTATTAAATATGCAGTATTTTTTTTTTATTTTTTTTTTTTTTAAATACATACATCTACACTGATATATCCTTTGGGAGGATATATCAGCAATAACTGATGTGTACTTATATTAAACTATATAATGAGTGTCGGCCTATGAACAGTGTTGTTATACCTGTCCATGGCGCGGACTATAGGGGATTTGAACATATATGTTTCTTTTCTGTTTGGTATTTCAAAAAAATATTTTGATTTTCCCTAAGTCTGGTGTCGGGTATCTTTACGGTAAGTTTGTTTTTTATATAGGGACAGTTAATTTGACCTCGGCACACAGTATGTATGAATGAGAAAGTTAATCAAACTAAAAAAATGCAGTGTTGGAAACGTTTGCTGAGAGAGCTGCTGAAAGTTAAGGCAATTAGGACATTTATGTAAATATTTTTTTCTCCATTTTTTCTGTTTTTTTTTTTTCTTATTGTTTCCAATGTATCATGTGAGGTTAACTTCTAGTGTAGATATATAAAGCTAACATCTTTTTCACTCGATTTACATTTTGTTTTGTACCGGCTACACTTACTTAAATAAACAAGCTAGCGTCTGTTGCTACAGTTAAGCAACATTCTGCGAGGTTTGGACTTGGATGTGTGACCATTCAAATTTGAACCTTCGTGATGCTCTGGCTTTTTCTCGTCCCACTCAAGCTGGTGAGGTTAATTTGAGTAATAGCTGATTTTTGAGTTTCCAGCGAATGGAGGGTAAAACCCCTTTGTGATATTATAACCATGCAGTTAAAAGCGACGTTAAAACCCACAAATAAATGTAAAAAGAAACACCTACTAATATTTAGTTGCGTGTCTTCGTTCAATATACTGTCATCTTGTTTTTTATCTGATTGTAATTCCTCCATTAGCTGTTCCCTTCGTTCTTTGATCACCTGAAATGAACATAGGTACATGATAATTATATTTTTTTTTGTCAAATAAATCAAAGAATATATTTTATTTTACTATCCATAAAACAAGTCAACCAACTCATCTCCCTGGGACACACAGCCCACAACTGCCGCCGCATTTATATGTTTGTATAACCATATTTTGAATCTCAATTTTTTATTTATTTTCTTTAGCTTTAGCTACTATGTCATTTTTTCTACTTCGCTTCAACTCGCGAGTTCTTTTTTTTTTTTTTTTTTTTTTTTTTAAGTGGGGTTTAACGTCGCTTTCAACTGCCATGGTCATATCACGACGGGGGTTTTACCCTCCATTCGCAGGAAACTCACAAACCTGCTACTCACATTGACCTCACCCAGCCTGAGTGGGGCCGGGAAAAGCCAGCGTCACGAGAATTAGACTCGCGAGTTCAATTAGAAGAATGAGGTTTAATTTAATTATATGGCTTATTTAACTTCCAATAACCACCTAATCATTATAGCTACGTTTCAATAAGTACCTATAATCTATAATAATTTAAATAGACCGAAAAATTGAAATTATTGAATTCGTGAGAGTCAATAAATTTTGAGTAGGATTAGAACTCAATTTACCGTTTAACTACCTATTCTGGTCCAATATTTGTTTCAGCTGATTCGATTTATTTTCTTTTACCTACTTGTGATCATCTAATTAATTCAATGAGTAGTTTAAGCACCTAGATACAATCGTAAACCAATAGTATTTTTATTTTAAGATGGGTGGTTTACAGCTTTTTTTATTTTGTAGCCATGAAACAGGAGCTACTGTAGACGCTTGTGGTCTGTGTTGTAGCCTGACCATCCCGTAGTATGCTTCCCCTCTGATGGGCGAGAAGTGACACAATACTTCCTATTTAGGTGCTGGGTCAACACGAGCGCACCGGAAGGTAACCCTTACAAACAATTAGTAAACCTATTGAAATAAGTGCTAACATATCTGATAATAATAATAAAAAAAATCACAATTTTTTTGCTTTCTTTTTTTTTAATTGATGTTGATTTACAGAGGAGACTTAACAATCAGAGTCCTTGCTCTGCCTTCTTTTAAATGAGCTCACTTTGAGAGTAAAGGCATGGATCACTTCCAGACAGCTGTAGTAGGATCTGCCCATGGCAGTGTTGCGGAACACCAGGTCGTAGTGAAGCCAGGGCATCATGAACCGTCTCATGCTGATCTCTGTTACCTCCTCCACTGCTTGGGTGTACCCCGAGTTCTGGTTGAGCTGAGCTCCCAGATCGTATCCCATCGTTGTCGCTAAAATAAAAACGATAAAAATTAATAGGTACTTAAAAATTTGCAACTAATATGCGTAAGCGGTTCCGGGACACAACCAACTTTTTTTAATTATTGATTTTATTTATTTGTATTATTATTTTACAATTTTTGGAGGATGGCATACTTTTTTTAATTACAATACTTGTATAAACTTTTGGTCTTACATATGGTTGGTACTGTAGAAACAAATACGATACCAGCCATGTTAGACCAAAAGACAATAATACAAATCGCTGGCTCCCGTTAGAAACAGGGTTGGCGTTAGAAAGAGCATCCAGCAGTAAAAGGCAGTAGAAGTGCCAGAACCAAACAACCTCAACCATGAGGAAGAGGTTGATGTAGTACCAAATCACGTTTCTAGCCAATATTTTAACAAACAAAATTCAATTTAAATTAAAAATCCTAAACCATAGATTAAGACCGAACCCCGCCCTTCTTTTTGAACCACCAAAACTGAATGCCAAATCCCCCATTGCATTAGCAATGACTCTATACAATGAAAAAGTAGAAAAACCACCATTATTTCTGTAGAATTTAATATCTACCACCACAAAATAAAATATAATATCTACCCTTTGTCAGTTATTGCATGCCAAAATGATTTTCAATTTGGTGTGTGTACTTGAAAGTACTTGAAAAAAAAAATAATAGGTAATAATATTTGTGTCAATCTCAAACGGGATGTCAAAATTACCCAAACCTTGATAGCGACGTTTAACCCAAATTGAAAAAAATACTCAAACCAACTTTACAAAATTTAACCCTACTTCGGACTCAAACCAGCGTGCTCCAGATTACGTGTGGTCAATGGAACACCGGAGCCTTCTTTTAGTGGGTGTTGGTTTACCATTTATATATTTCAATGAATTTATTCAAGGTCTTAAGAAGATCTTGGAGTCGTATACAACTCTTGGCTAAATGATTTATCTTTCTTTTTTTATTACAATTTATAATCTACAATTCAAACTTAAAATAAACCATTGTAATAAATATGATGGAGTAGACATGGCTTAAGAGAGAAGCTATCCATTGATAACACTTCCATTAGACAAAAGCAGGTTTGAACTGCTTGGATTGTTTAGGGTCAGAGTGAGGCTACCAAGATTTTATGCCTGAACTGACCCTAGTACTCAAATGATTTATCTTCAAATACTTTACATTTATACCTTTGAACTCAAGGGACCAGAGTTTCTCTCTTTTATGTCCAAGTTTCTCTTATAAAGAGGTTTTTTTTTACTTATATAGAGAGGCAAATTGGATTTGCAAATTGTTCTCTTATATCCAGGTTTCTCTTATTTCCAGATTCGACGGTATTTTGCTTACCGCAAATGGAATCAAGTGCCGCCAGTTTCATGTAGGGGAAGATGTCAAACTCTGGCTGGTCCACCTGTAGCTCTAGGCGGCCCACCAGTGTGTCGGCCACACCCTGTATGGGCGGGGCCATGGTCTCCAAGATGTTGTAGTGGAAGGCTGGGGTGAGGATTTTCCGCCTGACGAATGAGTGATTCAGAATTAATTATTGCTCTTTTTTTAAAACTAACTACGTGTTGGATGCATCAATTTGAATTCCCTCCTCTCCTACAATGTGTATCGTTTTTAAGTATCTGTGTCCGAGCACCTTAATCTGTGGTCAACCATCATGGCTACATTTTGCCAATTTTTCAAAACAAATAGTTAGTCAACCGTCTCCAACTGCCGAATTCGTAACGTGCCGAAAACTTCTTACCGCAATCGTGCCTTTTTTCCGTATATGTATATTTCAAATAAAATATATTTCAAAGGTAAAACATTTCTTCAAAATCACTAACGAGAGGAAGCGTGCCTCTGATGCTCTCGAGCTATTGCCCCTTTGGATGGCCTGTGATATTTTTTGTATCAGGAATTGATGCGAGCGAAAATCACCAGAAACGTGCCGAAGGGCAGAAAGATATTGACTCAGCTGCCCAAGGACCCAACGATTCAACTGAGAAAGCAAGAAAGCTATAGTTGTCTTTTATCCTTTTATATATGTTTTTATTGCTCTTAATTCTTCTTATTATTATTATAATACAACGCTTTATTAGGTATAAATGGACATTATGTACAATTGTACATACAAATAATTAATTTAACAATTAAAAAATCTGGTGTAAACATCACACGACTTTCCTTATCATATTAGGAATGAAAACGGGACCAAAAGCCACTGGTGACTCAAAGGTAACATTTAGCTAAAAATAAACATCAAATTCGTAATCAGCACCTTAAAATCATTGGATTTGATATGTCACAACCCCCATCTAGGATGAATAATAAAAAAGTTAGTCCAAGCGGGTTCCCCCCAAAATACCGGTAAATTGGGGCCGAGTTCGAAAAAGTTCAAGATATCAAAAAAATGATCAGAATAGACCCCTATTATTTTTTTAATCTAAGAAAATGTTGTTCTCTAACTTTTTTTGTATCTTTAACCAATTCATAGAAACGGCGCTTGCGGCCAATATTTGCGGCCCTGCGGCCGCATTCTGCGGCCGATTGCAACCAAAAGTTTCGTGGTTCGTCTAGTGTATAAAATTAATTTCCATACTAAATTTCAAGTCTCTAGCTCTAACCGTTCTTGAGATATCCTGTTCACACACACACACACACACAGACACACAGACAGACAGACAGACAGACGCACGGACCAATGGCTGAAAACAACTTTTTTGGTATCCTGAGGCTTTGATTCGTCCAGAAATGTGAAACACTGGGTAGGTCAAATTTTCGACGAATACAATACTTTCCTTATTATAGGATAAGGAAAGTAAAAAATCTGGTGTAAACATCACACGACTTTCCTTATCTCCCAAAAAGGAGTCGAATTCCGCCACTGGTGACTGAACGGTAACAGATAACTAAAAATCAATGCCAAATTCGTGATCAGCACTTCAAAATCAATTAATTTGATATGTCACAACCCCCATCTAGGATGAATAATAAAAAAGTTAGTCCAATCGGGTCCCCCTACAATACCGGTAAATTTTGGCCGGTTTCCAAAAAGTTAAAGATATCAAAAAAATGATTAGAGTGAACCCCTATTATTTTTTTAATCTGAGAAAATGTTGTTCTTTAACTTTTTTTGTATCTTTAACCAA
The DNA here is from genome assembly GCA_024516035.1 of Bactericera cockerelli. NCBI lineage: Eukaryota > Metazoa > Arthropoda > Insecta > Hemiptera > Triozidae > Bactericera > Bactericera cockerelli. The sequence goes on from CM044958.1 coordinate 21,816,424, forward strand.
TTCAAAGAAGCGGTGCTTGCGGCCAATATTTGCGGCCCTGCGGCCGCAGAATGCGGCCGATTTCAACCAAAAGTTTCATGGTTCGTCTGGTGTATAAAATTAATTACCATACCAATTTTCAAGTCTCTTACTCTTACCGTTCTTGAGATATCCTGTTCACACACAGACACACAGACACACACACACACAACACAGACAGACGCACGGACCAATGGCTGAAAACCACTTTTTTGGTATCCTGAGGCTATGATTCGTCCAGAAATGTGAAAAGCTGGGTAGGTCAAATTTTCGACGAATACAATACTTTCCTTATTATAGGATAAGGAAAGTAAAAATGGAAACAATATATACAGGGTGAGCATAAAGTCTCACCCCACCCCCCGTATCTCGAGAATGGCTAAAAATACAAGAAAACGCAAAAACCAGTATGCCTTAATTTTTAGGGGGATTAATTTTCAGCAAAATTTTTTTTGCCTACACGGCCCCAGTCAGGCTGGGCATGGACCAACTTTAAAATCTTAAATAGAATGTTATGTCTTGTGGCATATTGTTTTAAAGGTTTCATAGAGAGAAGTTCATTACAAAAAAATTCAGTGAGCTACGACTTACCGTTTTTGAGATACAGGGTCGGACGTCCTACGTAATATCCATATATTTTGACCTATAACTCGTTGACCGTAAATTCCAGAAAAATTATATTTGTTGATAATAACTCCTTATGACAAGCCCTGTCGAAAAAGGTATAACTCGACATACTCTGTTGATATTAGTTTCTGGTCGGTTTCGTCAGCCAGCCGGACGAACAGTCCGAAAAATTTTAACGAAAAAACAAATCAAGCTTTAACTTGCTCGAAAGTCCTTGCCATAAGGAGTTATTATCAACAAATATAATTTTTCTGGAATTTACGGTCAACGAGTTATAGGTCAAAATATATGGATATTACGCAGGACGTCCGACCCTGTATCTCAAAAACGGTAAGTCGTAGCTCACTGAATTTTTTTGTAATGAACTTCTCTCTATGAGACCTTTAAAACAATATGCCACAAGACATAACATTCTATTTAAGATTTTAAAGTTGGTCCATGCCCAGCCTGACTGGGGCCGTGTAGGCAAAAAATTTTTGGCTGAAAATTAAACCTCCTAAAAATTAAGGCATACGGGTTTTTGAGTTTTCTTGTAATTTCAGCCATTCTCGAGATACGGGGGGTGGGGTGAGACTTTATGCTCACCCTGTATACAATAAAAATGAAAAAGAATAGAAAATATATAAAAACATAAGTCCTAACTAAAGGGCGGGGTTATTGCCTATGGCAATCTCTTCCACCCAACCCTACATGTTTTTTGAGGTAATTCCATTACATTCGTTATAATAGGATAAGGAAAGTAAAAAAATCTTCTTGTATTTCCATTTTTTATAATGTACTTATTCAATTTTAATACCATCTCCTCTACTTTAATTTAATATGCCCTTACTCCCCTGACTCATGGCATACATAGGTAGTACATACTTACTAACCTACATTGACATTTGACAAGTTTAGTGGTTCTCGTGATGGTTCATGCACTGACCTGTGATGCCATTTCTTTCCGGTTCCCGTCAGAAGTCCTGTCCCCAGCCAATCAGAGAGCAGCGCGTATTCCGTGCTCTTATCTATGTGCTCGGAGGAGCTCAGGATGACCTGGTTGCAGTCTGGGGTCTGAAAGTATACCTTCGGACTCATTCCCACCCACAGGATGAAACATCCCTTGTACTGCTCACACTGCCCACTCACGAACTTGAAGAAATCTGGAAACGATAAAATTAAGATCAATTTCAAAAAATACGTTTCTCCTCAGAAGTTTGCATATAAGCTTAGGAGATAATATTAAGAAATATTATTATTGTACAAATAAAAAAAACCATATTATTCAATTCAATTCAATTTAATTCTTCCATTAGAGCTCGCAACGTACACTGTAATAATAATAATAATAATATCGCCTTATTTATATAGCAGTAAGCCCAAGACATATTATTATGTGGTAAAAATCCCAATTGGGAGGATAATATGTCATGTCCCAGCTGGGTTTCGAACCCACGACCTCTGGAGTCTTGAGATTCACAGAGTGCCGCCTTTACCACTGAGCTACTGGGACAGACAACTGTACAACACTAAAGGCATAGGACTAAAGTAGGCATACCACCTGCCAAACTTTAGGTAAGAGCAAAAACCGATGGTTAACGTATTGATTTCCTCCTAATCAATGTTCAACCATTTTGTATAAGTAATTTATATTCCAGAAACGTTATGAACTTTTCTCGTGTAATCATTCAAATTCAAACCCTCGCGATGGCTATTCCAGAAATCATCCAGGCTGGGTGAGGTTACTTTGAGTATAGGTGATTCGTGAGTTTTCAGAAAATAGAGGGTCTCAATATAACCCCTGGCTTCATTGGACTTGAGCTGTTGAAAGGGATGTTTTGAAGTCTTCAGTCGCAGTCGTTTATACAGTCTTCTGCAGTTGCGGTCAGTTATGCGGTCAGTTATGCGGTCTTCAGTTGCGGTCGGCGAGATCCGTAAGGATCATTACAGAGTAGAGTGGAATAATTTATTCATTTAAAGAAACAGATGATACTGCTCTTTTACAGAGTTGCTAAAACACAGTATACCATTCAATACTTGTAGTAGGTACCTACATTTTTTTTTTTTTTTCTTAATTTTTTTTTCTTATCTAGAGTGATAAGAATGCGTTTCATTTGGCGAGGACAGTTATGGACATGGTGTACTCTAGAAGGCAGGTAGGTTTTAAATGTATGTATGAAACTAGTATATTGTACCGTCATCTCTGGTGTTCTGAACTAGAGGCAGAGGCACTATCTCAATGTTAGATAATATAGCCATGTACTCTAAGGTCTCTAAGTAGTAAGCACTTCTTTGAAGATGACAAAGCCATAACTTCTATTACAGTGAAGACACTCTTACTCATTACGTTGATATTGACTGTGTTGGGCAGATCAGCGTATGCTGGGGTCACCGGCACCGCCCACAATCCCTGAGACTAGACGCTTTGCAATTATGTACTTGCATCAGACCAAAGTAACATTAAAGTCATTTACCTACACGAAATTTCTGCTTCAGGTATCAAGTTTTTGTTGCATGCTTCTTTTTCAAGGTCGATTTTCGACAACAAAAAATTATTCTTGCATTACAAGTTGCTTGTCTGGTCAGTAATTTCGTGATGAAGAATTTTGCAACGAAGGTCATTTCAAATCTAAGAGATCACATAATGCATATTGCAAATTAATGTTCTAAAATGTTAAAGGTTTCTTCAGTTCATTTATTTTTTAATAATGAGTAGAGTTGTGAAGGATATCAAGGTATTAGGTATCTTAATATATAAATGTCAAAGTCACTGACTGACTGATCATCGCTCTACAGCCCAAACCGTAATACCTAGCGAGCTGAAATTTTGACACAACATTCCTTGCATACTGAATACGTGCAACAAGAAAGGGTTTTGCAAAAGTCCTAACCGTTCCATAGATAGAGCCCTAAAAGTGCACTTTTAGAGGCCATGCCTCCGCCCGCAAAGCGGGCGACAGCCCGCTAGTATCCAATAATATCCAATTTAACATGCTAAAAATTAAGTGGTTATCTATCTAAGTTTATTTATTTACACTTCATTTATTTACACTACAATGAATAAGAATAGGTAAATAAGTTAACATGAAAAAAAAACTTGAAAATGTATACAGGGCATACAAAAATATAGCACAAAATTAATTTTATATTTACAGTTGTTTTGTATTCTGAGGCGAAGTTAATGTCTTAGGCATTCTCTGCCACTTAAAGTTTGGGACTGATTGTAAGAAAAGTTAGCCAAAAAGCGAGACTCTGTGTGAATAGAGACATAGGTATCTAATCTTTTTTTAAAGTTATCATATTTGTGTTAATCACTTTCATGATATCACAACTACTCAAACTCGCTTTACTAAATCTACACTCAAACCGCGACTTGAACCACCGACCTCCAGGTTATAAGTCCGCCGCCTTATCGATCAAGCTACTGAGGTCGGTTTAGGTATCTAATCTAAATAATACATACTGTAAAGTGGCTAGCTCAAACCTGAAACTTGGTCCCCACCAAAGATTTTCGCCGTGGCTGGTGTCTCATTTGCAAAAAATTCCTGAAATCCACTATTCCTGAACATTAGACACCTATAGAGAACGTTTGCCCAATGCCAGTTAATGTTAGTGAGTCATAATAATAATAATTATATGCTTTTTCATAGTTCAATTACGTAGCATACCTATATTGTTTTTTTATATAAGAAAAAACAATGATTTTAAGAGATAGAAAGAAGGGATACTTTTGGCTGGTCTCCTGCTGTCCCAACAGCTACCAATATTTTTTAAAGAAAGTTCCGTATAACAATTATTTATTTCTTAAGGACATGTACGTGTTTATCAGGGAAAAATAAAACATTGCCAATAATTTGAGATAAGATGGTTGTTATTACAATGATTCAATATTATAGCTTATCACTTTCTAAAACTCAATCAAAATAATGTAGGTATTCTAATCAAATGCTTTTATAACTATTCAAAAATAAAAGTTCTTTCTTACCTAAGAAAATATTATAAGCTCTACCAAAATCGCGAATAATTATTCTAACAAGGGCCGTTGACCTCATTAGCAAAATGATCAACCTATTTGACTTTTTATTTCTTATCGGTCAAACGGGTACTTTATAAGGGATTCGCGGAAGCTCCAAATTAAACTCTGATAGTCAAAATTTTACTTTCAAAATAAAGGGATTTTCAAATACAGCCAACTAATTGGTCTTATAAAACCCTTAATTTTACCATGATATGGTATTGTAAGACACAAATGAATGAAATATCTTTGTTCTTAGTTAAAAATGATGTGATCTTTGCTGGTAAATAGATTCTTATTACATAATATTATTCAAGGTATATATATAATACATACTAATTAATAATAGCAAATACATGATGTGTACGAAAAAATAATTGACTTTTTTACATCTTTGTTAGTTTAGTAGGAAATGATGTAGGAAAAATTTGCTGCAGTGAGAAATGGCAGACGGGCACTATGGATAGATTCCAAGTTGTAGCTAGCCAAAGATTTGGACTATCAGCTGAAAACAATGGAATCCCATTATTCTATCACTTATTGATTGACTAAGTTAGTGCTTCATTAATATCTGTGCAGGGCGCGGTATAGATGAATGGACTTTACATATCATGAGGTGCCTTTCCTTTGTGTGTGCGAGGGTGCTAACATTAATCTGTGTGGTCAGGACCCATGACGACAAATACTTAATTTTCCTATCCTTTTTATTTATTTATTTAAATATTATGTGACAGGCTCAAAAACTGATAAATCAATCAAATTATAAAGTCACCCAAATCCGAAATGTGTCTAAATCTAATCATGTTGTGTAGATGTGTAGGTACCTATACATTTGGCCCTAGTAATGGCCCTGGGCCATATCATTTGGCCCTAATATTGCTAAAGCAAATCTAAAACAGATCACTTTCGTGGATAGATTTAGGTACTTACTTATGAAATACTCGGACATATCATTATGTGAAATGACCTGTGGACTATTCCGCAGTACTAATGTAGCCTTGACCATTGTAACCTATTAGTTTCTAGTAAAACATCGTTTACAATTGACAATGTATGTATAACTAATAGGTACCTAATTAGATACTTATAACCTGTGATGTAGTATAGAATCCATACATCAAATATTTATATGAACATCAATTAAGTTACGTGGACATTCTCATAATACTCGTATATGTATTTTTAAATATACTATACAGTGAACGTATTATCTAAGTAGGTAGGTATATCTAATCCCAGCAACACCGAATAAATTTAAACGATTTAAAGCTGTAAACTTGAAATTTTTCATGTAAGCCTGTAAATATTGCTTTTTTTATTTTATTTTAAATTGAGTCGGAGGCCACCATTTTGAATTGGTAAGTGATGAAGATTCAGTTCTTTTTCTAGCTGTGTTAACAGTAAAGTATAAAGATAGAACCAATGCAGGGAAGTAAAACCTAATTGCACCACCGTTATGCTATACTGAATTTTACACAGACTCGTCCCGTCTATGAACCACTCGAGCACTAACACTCGCACAATGCTGATAGAGTTCCCTGGCATACCGTAGGCATAGAAGGAGACTCATCAAGACTGCAAAAGATGTCTGTCTCGGTAGCTCAGTGGTAAAGGCGGCACTCTGTGAATCCAGAGATTCCAGAAGTCGCGGGTTCGAAACCCAGCCGGGACATGACAAGTTATTCTCCCATTTGGGATTTTTACCACATAATAATACGTCTTGGGCTTACTGCTGGAATAATGGGACTTAATAGTTCCAATCGGGCAGTATAAATAAGGCGATATTATTATTCCCTGGCCTGTGGTTTTTTTGCTAGAGACAGTCACGGGACTCACCCGGCGTGTGCATCACCTTCCTTGACCTTGATCTCGACCTTGACCTCTTGTAGAGTCAAGGTGTCCGCCGTGACTCCAAGTCAATAAGTTTTGTAAGTTTTAATTCATCTCACCTAGCCTGAGTGAGGCCCGGAATAGCCATCACGAAAGTATGAATTTGAATGGTCATCCATCCAAGTCCTAGCCTTCGACTCCCGGTTGGGGCAGATTTTTGACGAAAATTCTGCTCCATCCAAACACTGGAGGCTGGCATGTCCGACCCTATCCAGACTGGGTGAGGTTAATGTGGGTAGCTGGTACGATTACCAGCGAATGGATGGTGAAACACCCGTTCTGACTACTTCGAATCAGGACGCACCTACATCACATCAAATTAGAATCAACTGGTCAAAAAATCTAAATAGAGGTCGGTGTAATAATTGGTACTACTCTGTGGAACTCCAACCATAATAATAAAAAGTCCTAACCTCGCTAGACGTTTCTTAACTTCAGTGACGGACCGAGAAGTGGTGTATTTAACATGCCATCGAGTCTGGACTAATGGTATCATTATATTGCTAGAAATAGTCACGGGTGTGTGAACGAGTCAGTCCTTCTCTGCACGTGTAGTCAAGGCAACCGTGCAACTCCAAGTCAATAAAGCCTTTTACAAATTTTTATTATGCACTCTACGAAATGAAAAAGAACATTGGTCACTACAATCATGTCATTGATGGTGTTTGATGTAGTCAGCCTTGTAATCCGAATAAGTTACCGGTACAAACTGATTGAAGAGAGGTGGTGAAATTTAAACGTTGTCCATGAGTTATGCACTTTTAAGATTTTTGCTCCCGTATAACTTCTATATAACTCTAAATGTAAATTTGTTCCTACAAACAAACCTACCTTAGTAAGTCAGTAGCTTATTTTTTCTTTTTTTTATGCATACACACGCAATAATACTATTGCATTTACGTGTATGATTGATGATAAGCGCGGACTTAACCTGGAGTCGTGGTTTAAGTCCCGATTCTGCGTCGATTTAGTAAAGCGAGTTTGTTAGATGTGATATCACGAAAGTGATTAACACAGACTGCGACTGAAGACTGCAAAACATCCTTTCAACAGCTAAAGTCAAATGACCAGGGTTATATTGAGACCCTCTATTTTCTGAAAACTCACGAATCACTATGATATCTTAAATGTAACTCTACACTGGATCTATACAAATATTTGCCAAACAATACTTCTTTCTTCTTTTACTCTTCTTATCCCGCTCAAGCAGGTCAACGTTGTTCAACCAGGTTATGAATCGTTATGGCAATTTTTACGGCTGGATGCCCTTCCTAATGCAACGATTTTTTTTATTTAACGTCCCCGATTAGGACGGGGGTTTTACCTTCCATTCGCTGGGAACGTACCAGTTACCACATTAACCTCACCCAGCCTGTGTAGGTCCGGAAATGCCAGCCTCACATGACGAGGAACAGAATTTTCAGTGTGAAAAGTCTGCTCCGACTCGGGATCGAAGTCAGGATCTGGACAAACGAGTAGTCTTCACAGACAATACTCATATGCAACAATCTGTTATCTATCAAAGAGTAAATTAGTAGTAATTAACACAATTTTCTTTATACCTTGAAAAGAACTCACGAATATTTAGACTCGAAAAAAAAATCTCGGTAAAAAAGCGCAGAATAACCATAAGTCGTTGTATGTCGTTGTATTGTCATAATACTTTTAAAGATTTTTGCTAATCCATTATTGCTAAATGTAATTCTACAAACCTACCTTAGTAAGTCAGTAGCTTATTTTTTTCTTTTTTTTATGCATATACAATTATACAGTATACACGCAATAATACTATTGCATTTTACGTGTATGATTGATAGATGGATTATTGACTCAATCAAGAAGGATTATTGAACCGACAGCATCTCTAGAATTTTCTCCTCAAATTTTAAATTATTCCCTAAATTTTTAAAATATTTTTACATTTTCTTAACTTTTTGGGTTTAAAAGAATGAATTTAGTGAATAATGTCTGAATCTCAAAGTGATTGTGTTTTTTGCCCTCATTGTCGAGGAAAATACAAAAGAAGGGGTTTGAATAATCATATCCGTGTTGCTCATAGAAATCTACAAATTTCCAATGAAGACAGAGATTTAATAGAAAATACGAATATAACTGAAATTCAAAATGAACGACAAAATACTTCAAATGATGATATAAATAATCTGTTCATGCGTGGCTATGGAGCACCGCTCATTGATGATACAGGAGCAGTTTTTTCGTGATGAATGGCAAACAAGATGGAAACTTGCGATGAAACTCAATGGCAAACAATATCACTTGCCACAAGGAGCCATAGGTCGTCAGTTTGTCTCTTTATTGGCAGAAGAAGTTCAACTTCTTGCAAATGGAAATGCTTCATCTGAGCGAGTTCTTTTCTTGTGCACTACAATCCTACAAAGAGATAAAATGGTTATAAAAGGAGCTGATATTAGATGCTTAATGATACGAAGAATTAGAATGTGGTCAGAAGGAAAGTATGATGAATTACTACAAGAAGCGGAGAGATGTGATAGACAACTCAAAAGGAACTATGGTACAATGGACGAAAATCACAAAGTTCGTATATTTTCAAGACTTGTATTTCAAGGTAAACTTAGAGAGGCATGCAGATGGATAACTGACCGAAGTTCGGGTGGGGTTTTACAACTTGATGAAGTCCTGGACAATGGTCAATCTGTTCTTGACATATTAAAAAGTAAGCATCCAGAACAGAAAAATGCTGATTGTGATGCATTCATTGAATGTGATAATTTGCCAATGATGGTAGACATAGACGTTACATCATGTCACATTGAAAAAGTTGCCAGAACACTAAGAGGAAGTGCAGGTCCAAGTGGACTGATTCAGAAATGTGGAAATGTTTTCTTCTCAGATATGGAAACCATAGCTCTAAACTGAGAGATGCTGTTGCTTCTTTGACGAGACGTATTGCAAATGGTATTGTTGAATGGAAAGATATTTGTGCACTGCTAGCCAGGCGAGGTATAGCTCTGAATAAGTGCCCTGGTGTCCGACCGATAGGGGTCGGTGAATGCTTACAGAGAATAAGTGCCAAAGCTATGATCCTTATAACTGGAGAAGATGTACAAGAAGTTTGTGGGGTGATCAACTGTGTGCTGGAATTAAAAATGGCATAGAAGGTGCTGTGCATGCCATGACGAATATGTTCAATGATGAAGAAGTAGAGGGGTTGTTACTAGTGGACGCTAAAAATGCCTTCAATGTGTTGAGTAGACCAGCAGCACTTTGGAATGCACGTGTACTCTGGCCTAGATGTGCAAGATTTCTATTCAACACCTATCGAGGATTCATAACCATACTGTTTCGTAATACCAATGAAATTGTCATCAGTCGTGAAGGAACTTGTCAAGGAGATCCTTTATCGATGTACTTCTATGCAATTGGATTGATGCCCTTGATTAATAAATTGAAATCAGACCAATGGAAACAGAACTGGTACGCAGATGATTCTTGTTGCATCGGAAAACTGGAAAACATTAAACAATGGTTACAAGTTCTGATTGATGAGGGCCCGAAATTTGGATATTTTCCTGAACCACAGAAAAGTTTTCTCATTGTAAAACCGCATTTGAAAGATGAGGCCGAAGCTTGTTTTCACGACTTATATTGCCAAATTGTCTTTTCTCACAAATTCCTTGGTGGTTTCATTGGATCCAAAAATGAAAAACAGGATTTTGTCCGAGAAAATGTTGAGAAATGGGTTTCTAATGTGAAGTGTCTTAGCACTGCTGCTGTTAAAGATCCTCAGTCTGCCTTCTGTCTTCTGATAAAATCTTTACAGTTTGAATGGTCATACATTCAAAGAATCGTTGAAGACTGTGATGATGAATATATTCCACTCCGAGATGTGATTAGATCCAACTTCATTCCAGCAATGTTTGGGCGTAAAATTTCTCAAATAGAGCATGAGCTATTTACCTTACCAACCAGACTTGGGGGACTTGGTATCAACAATCCTGTGAATACCGCTGAAGATGCTTACCACACGTCAAAAGCAACAACAATGAAATTAGTTGAAAGTATTCAAAATGAGACAGATCTCAATTTACAAGAACATCATGACCACTCTAAATTAAAACTATTGGAAGAAAAAAATAAACGGGAAGATAAATTCAAAAATAAGAGTGATGACATAATTAACGCACTACCTGAAAAACAAAGAGAAAGATAACTAGAATTGTCGAAAGCAAATGTTCTCAATGGTTAAATGTCATCCCAATTGCTCAAGACCATTTTGATCTTTCGCCAACACAGTTCCGAGACGCACTAGCAATGAGATATGGACATGAAGTGAATGGTTTACCCAGTAGTTGTGATGGATGTGGTCAACCAATGAATGTTACTCATGCATTGAACTGCAAGAAGGGAGGGTTGGTCAAGCATGGACATGACTACATGCGAGATGAATGTGCTATGTTGGCTGATATTGCATGGAATGGTGTCATGATTGAACCAATTGTCAGAGACAGTGACATCAATCAAACAGCACTGATTGCAGACATCAAGGTTAATAACGTTTGGGAATCTGGGAAGCCTGCGTTTTTTGACAATCGCATTATTAATGCCGACGCAGCTTCTTATGCTTCCCAGAGCTGGCCAAGTCTTTCAAATAGTGCAGCTGTCGAAAAACATAAAAAATATGACAGAGCGGTTGAAGACATCAGAGGTTCATTTTCCCCCTTGATAATATCTGTGGATGGTGCCCTTCACTACGAATTTGATAGCTTCCTGAAAAAGATGGCAAACACATTATCCAACAAGTGGACAAAACCTTACAATAGAATTGTTGGTTGGGTCAAAACAAAAGTACAGGTTGCTTTGATTCGGGCTGTTTCTCTCAGATTGAGAGGTTTCAAGATATAAGTTGAGGAGATATGAAGTTGAAGATGGATGTGGTGTGCTTCAAATTTAGATAGAATCTGAATTTCAAATATTGAAGATAGAAATGATGTATAAATTATTTACAAATATAGTAATAATTTCTTTTCATCAAAACACAAAATAAAAATGTATATTGATTGATAAGGCGGCGGACATGTAACCTGGAGGTCGTGGTTTAAGTCCCGGATTCTGCGTCGATTTAGTAAAGCGAGTTTGAGTAGATGTGATATCACGAAAGTGATTAACACAGACTGCGACTGAAGACTGCAAAACATCCCTTTCAACAGCTTAAAGTCAAAAGGAGACAGGGGTTATATTGAGACCCTCCATTTTCTGAAAACTCACGAATCAGCTATGATATCTTAAATGTAACTCTACACTGAAACTATACAAATATTTGCCAGACAATACTCTTCTTCTTCTTTTACTCTGTCTTATCCCGCTCAAGCAGGGTCAACGTTGTTCAACCCCATGGTTGAGTTATCGTTGTGGCACATTTTTACGGCTGATGCCCTTCCTAATGCCAACGATTTTATTAATTTAACGTCCTGGATTAGGACGGGGGTTTTACCCTCCATTCGCTGGGATCGTACCAGCTACCCACATTGACCTCACCCAGCCTGGGTAGGGCCGGAAATGCCAGCCTCACATGTACGGAAGGAACGGAATTTTCAGTGTGAAAAGTCTGCTCCGACTGGGGATCGAAGTCAGGATCTGGACAACGGCAGTAGTCTTTTTGCCAGACAATACTCATATGCAACAATCTGTTATCTATCTAAGAGTAAATTAGTAGTAATTAACACAATTTTTTATACCTTGAAAAGAACTCACGAAATATTTATGACTCGAAAAAAAAATCTCGTAAAAAAGCGCAGGATATATCTCCATAAGTCGTTGTATGGTCGTTGAATTGTCATAATGGATTTTGCTTCTTACTTCGCCATCAGCGTGATAGAATATGACCAGTAGTTGACCAGAGTCGTGATGATCACCGTGACTTAATCCAAATTAAAAAAGGAATCTTGCTTCTTGGCAACAATATTGCCTGCAGCAAAATATGAACGACACATTAAGATAAGCTATTTTCAAGGCTGACTATTTTTTCCTTAAGCAAAATATTTTGTTGTTTTGAATTCTTTACTTACTGAACTCCCTTTACTCATCAAAATGAGTACTTGAGTAGGTATCTGCGTAACTGGGTACAAATTTACAGTCTGAAGTAATACATTACATACAATGGTTTTTTTTGTTGTTTTGAATATCATAATATTGAATGTTATTATGATTGACTACCAATACAAAGTAAAATACCAATAACATGAGTATATTATTGGTACCAATAAACATGAGTGTTATATACCTAGTGTCAAGTAATGTAATAAGTTGTAATGTAGTAACCTAAGTATTTTCAATTTATCGACGAACTATTGGTTGAATCATAAAGTAAGTAAATTAGTTATAATATAATATTACTATGTACTTTTTGTTACATAATAATCATAACTTATAATACCATACAGATTGATAACCTATTTTACTCAATTCTCACCAGCAAGAAATGTATCCATCCCCCCAGGTATTCTTAGAATATATTGATCAACTGATCCATCCATTCAATCAACGATCACAGTTATTTACTATTGAGTGACGTGATTTTTTTTCCGAAGTTATATTTACAAGCATGTTTAGAACATACCATTTCGGTCCGTATCCTCATCTAGTACATGTAACGCAAGTTGAAATTAAATTATTTGATAGGTTTAGTAATTTCCTGCGAAGCAGGCTAAAAAATCCCGTCGTAATGACCTCGGTTGTTTTTTTTTTTCATTTGGGCTTAAACCTCGCTTATTCGCGTTGGAAACAAAATGACAAAATCAGCTATGTACTTATATTTAGAGCTGATAATTCCAAAAAACAGGACCGCACCCCCAAATAAAAGTCGAGATTTACGTTAATCAGCCACAGTAAAGTTGCAATTATAATTAAATTGCTACAGAGAGGGTACTTTATGTTAATCTCACCCAGCCTGAGTGGGGCCGGTAAACAGCCAAATCCACGAATGGTTTTTCATCCATTCCTTAACCCGCTGGACTTTGCTTAAGAAATCGGTTTTTGAGGAAAATAAATTATTAGTAATAGAATATATTATCTATAATACTATTCTATTAATCTAAACAAAACAAAAAGAATCTTGCTCTGCAACAATAAATTGCCAAGAAGCAAGCTATTCATAGCAATAACCCCGCCCCTTTAGGTAGGACAATATTACATTATGTATATATTGTATTTTTTTTTATTTTTTTTTTTCCTTGTTTAATATTATTAATACAGTCATTTTATATTTAAATTTTTTACCTTTATTTTGTCTGTAAATAATGTTTCTGCGAATAAAGAGTTTCTAATAAATAAATAATTGTCTTACCACTCGTCGATAACCCCGCAATGTCCATAAGATTTCCAAGAATCGGATAGGCCTTGGGTCCGGGAATGTGAGAGAACTTGTTGGCATACACGACCCTCTGCAGGAATTTGACGAGGACCAGAACTATGATGACACTGAGGGACAGCCACTGGAAAGTGTCCACAGGGATGTTGGCCACAACCATCGTGGAAGGTAATATCTCCTTCAATGGGATTTGATTTTTGAATTTGATTATTCTTTATTTAGTACAATATAAATTTACATAGAATGACACCTCCTAAGATGATTCTACCTTATTGTGGTAGAATTATCTACCACAGTGCAATGGGAGATTTCACAAAAGGATTTTTTAAAGATTTCGTCAGGAGTTGTCGGTGGTCATTCGAATAATATTTAGAAGAATTTCGTTGGAGGGGCTTTCAAGTGTCCACAGTTTTGGTTTAACGGGGTTCTGACCGCCACCGGGGTCAACGACCCTCCGACGACGCGGACGGGGTCAAAGCTTCTTCAGAATCTTATCACTATTAATATAAGAAGAACACAAAATAAATTAATTATAATTTATTAGTCAGTTTATAATAATTATAATTTATCGTCAGGATGTCAAAAAAGTGAAAATTAAATTAATGTAAGACGCACAAGAAGTTTTTGAATGAAACCCGCGGCGCGGACGTTAGTCTTTCATACTTTTCACGATTTTCTGTCGTAGTGCATTTACGTCCACTTACTCAAGTGGTTGTTTAATTCTAGTATCGCTTTTCACTTTTAAGTACTTTTAAATTTCCTCGCGATTCTTGGGGCGGATAGAACAACCAAGAGGTAGAAGCGACCACTACACACAGTGTTGACTGAGGGAGTGCGTCAATGCGACTGGCAGACCTGGCAGTACTGTGACTGATACTATACTGAGATAGTTTGCTAGTAGTGAGTTCTATGATCGAGATTGTGCTGGTACTTTGGGCAGGCAATCTGTGCTCTCCCTCGAGTAAATTTGCCATGGAGAGCTATGACGAGTAAAATATTTGCACACTCGTAAAATATTTTGTATTGTAATATTCCTCGGAAGTAGCATCCCGTCCCAACCGATGGATGCCTAGGTGGTTACTAAAATCTCTAGAAGTAGTCACCCTGGCCTAGCGGTAGCATGCTTGACTTGCACTCCAGGTGACCCGATTCGAGTACCAGCGGGGTCGGAATTTTCTCAGCTCTGTACTTTGGACTTTGGATATCAAGGCCTAATACCCTATCCTCGTGATTACAATTGGGTTAGTTTTAGAGTGAGCAATGACCTATGAAGGCAATACGAGATTGATATTGAACGATGATGGTTGATTGGACCATTAGCATTAGTTCTCGTAATGGCGATGCTACCCGCTAAAGAATATTATCTTTTTTACTTTCCTTATCCTATAATAAGGAAAGTATTGTATTCGTCGAAAATTTGACCTACCTAGTTTTTCACATTTCTGGACGAATCATAGCCTCAGGATACCAAAAAAGTTGTTTTCAGCCATTGGTCCGTGCGTCTGTCTGTCTGTCTGTCTGTCTGTCTGTCTGTGTGTCTGTGTGTGTGTGTGTGTGTGAACAGGATATCTCAAGAACGGTATGAGCTAGAGACTTGAAATTTGGTATGGTAATTAATTTTATACCCCAAACGAACCATGAAACTTTTGGTTGAAATCGGCCGCATTCTGCGGCCGCAGGGCCGCAAATATTAGCCGCAAGCGCCGAATCTTCGAATCGGTTAAAGATACAAAAAAAGTTAGAGAATATCATTTTCTTAAATTAAAAAAATAATAGGGGTCTATTCTGATCATTTTTTTGATATCTTGAACTTTTTGGACCTCGGCCTCAATTTACCGGTATTTTAGGGGGACCCGCTCGGACTAACTTTTCTTTTATAGATTTGAAACTTGAAATTTGGAACAATGGTATGTAGAAACGAAAAAATTGCTTCTTTAACAGTCAATGAATTTTCTGACCGGTTTTACGACAGTGCTTGCCGTAATGGGTGGGTCTTGGTGCGTTAGTTAACTATGTATAATGTTAATGTATAATCCCGCCACCAGATTTAATATAAAATGGGGTACAAACTAATTCCTTGTTATATTTATACTCTTTGAAATAGTCTCATTTTAAATGTATTAAAATGTGTTGTCTGTATTAGAGAGAGAGACTTGAAAAAATACAATAAAAGTAATATATTAAAAAAATAAAATAAAAAAACACGACTGCTTACTATATTATAAGAAGTGAAAACAGTCACTTTTACTAAGGTATTAGCATCCAGAAATGTACTTATTCTGCTAATAGCATGACTCAGTACTTATTGCGCCCAAACTAAGACCTTTAATAGGTATAGGTACCTTGAACTTGGATCTTGTTGTCAATTTGCCAATGACAATTAGCAAGCCAATGTTAGAGTTGTTCCCTAGACTCAAATCTGATTGTCTTGACCTCTACGATGCGCTTTATTCGCAATATTTTAGTGTAGATATTTATCTACTTACTTAAATATGCACTAGAACGGGTCCTGCTATACCGGCTAAGGGCATAATATTGAATTGAATTGAATTGAATTGAATTGTGTTTTATTGGATTCAAAACAGTTATTACAACCAATTACATTGAATCACTACAAAAGGGTCTTAAGAGTAAGAAGACAAATAGATTTTTCAAACTAAAAATTAGAATAAAAATAAAAAATTAATTAAAAATGATATAAAAATTTACTTAATTTAGACATAACAGATTAACCTCTAAATTTGTAAGCTATGGCCAGTAAACAAAGTTGTTTTCAAGAACAATATAAAGCTTGATAAGGATTTAGAAAATTCCATATCGGGATACTTATTACATAAGGTCATCATCCTATCCATAGGGATCAAATCTGAGGGTTGACATTTAAATATTTGAAAATGACGAGCATTTCTTCTTGGAATCTTGAAGTTCAATAAGGGTAACAAAGAGCTACAGTCAAATAGCGAGTTTGTAATTTTATATATAAACAAAATGTCTATGTACACCCTACGTATACCTAGAGAACTTAGTCTATATGTTTCCAATGCAACACTGTACGAACTAGACTCCCCTAAAGAACGATATGTTATTCTCCTAAGAAATGTCTTTTGAATTTGTTCAATTCTATTACTATTAACTGTCCCTAACCCCGCCCATACTTCAGAGCAGTATTCCAATTTGGTACGTACCAAAGAACTAAATAGTACCATAAAAGTAAGAGAATTCTGAAAATCTTTAGAAACCCAGTATATCAGGCCCGAACTTTTCTTACTGGCACTAAGTATTTTTTCTACATGAAAGTCAAATTTCAGTTTTGAGTCAAAGAAGACACCTAAATCTTTATGTACGTGTTTTCTGGGTATGACAGTTCCATTGACATTGTAATTATAAATAAATGTATCTCTCTTACGAGTATATGACATAACAACGGTCTTATCTGTGTTACACTTCATACCATTATATGAGCACCATTCCAGAATAGAATTTACATCTTCTTGTAACTGTATTGCATCCTCACAATATTGGATTGATTTACTAATTTTTAAATCGTCGGCGAATATGTCCGCACGACTCAGTATTACTTCTGAGATGTCATTGAAAAATATAATAAACAGGAGCGGCCCCAAGTTGGACCCTTGGGGGACGCCCGAGGGGATCAAATAATCATCTGAGTAGTAATTACCAATTTTTTACCCGAAAACAGCGATTGCTCAAATAATTTTTAAAAAATGTTATAAATAATGGTGACAAACCAAATTTTTCTAACTTTTTCAACAGTAATCTGTGAGGAACTAAATCAAAAGCCTTACTGAGATCAAAATATACAGTGTCAACTTGACCTTGATTAAGGACTACTGGGGCTGTGGCCTGTAAAAACGATACCAAATTTGTACTAGTCGATCTACCCCTCATGAACCCATGCTGATTAAAACTGATGAGATTTTTAACATGGAAAGAAATATGATTAACTAAACATTTTTCGAATATTTTAGAAAAATTACTTAGCAGGGACACCGGTCTATAGTTTTTTACATCAGTTATGTAAGAATTTTTGGGTACAGGAACCACCACCGAAGTCTTCCAAGCAGTTGGAAATCTACCAGATGACAGACATAAATTAAAAATATTACACAAAACAGGGGCAAGTATGATAATGCAGCCTTTTAAGATAAATGCTGGAAAGTTATCTGAACCAGAAACTGTTGAGGATTTTAAACTCTTGGCCGCATTCACAACATCCGCCACTGATAATACAGGAGGACTCAAATGTGGCACATCGCTACCATGAGTATGTTGCTCAATAGACACATCACTAGTGTTGTACACTGAACTGAAATGTTGAGCAAACAACTCTGGTACTTGCTCTTCAGGTACTACTTGATTATTCTGAATAATACATACCTCATGAGGATTTTTATATTTAGTTTTAATAAACTGCCAGAAAAACTTCGGGTTGGTGCATAGGTCATATTCAACTTTACTTTTGAATCTCTTCTCATCCAGAGCTAATCTCTGCTTACTCAGTTTTCTGAATTTACTAAATGATTGTTTAAAGTAGATACTGTCAGGACTTTTCTTAACTTTTTTATGGAACTTTTCCTTTAATTGAAGTAACTTAATTAGTCGAAATGAGAACCAGTGGGGGTACTTAGAGGGTCGGAATACTTTATCTGGAATAAAGTTTTGAACTGCAGAGGATACTGCATTATTTAAATCAAGAACAAGAGTGTCCGGATCAGAAGAGTTTACAAAATCATACTGCTCTAAGTAGCGGTATAGTGCGAGATAATCGCCCTGAGAAAAGTTTTTCTTAACTAATGGCACAGAAGTATGATTAAAAACATTAAGAGATAGAGTTATAAGTAAACTAGGATGACTATTATCTAACTGTACAATTTCTTGCTCACGAGTAATATATAACTCCCCACAAAGATTTGAGAGCACCAAGTCCAAGATATTATCCAGAGGATTTATACGTATATAACAATGTTGACGTAAATTAAGGTTACAAAAGAGGGAATAAACTATTTCCGATTTTCTTTTAATGAAAGAATTCTGATTTTGACTAATGCCCAGTTCCCAATTAAATTCTGGTAGGTTATAATCCCCAGTTAATAATATTTTGTAGTCAGAAATATCAATGGTATCTATTAAAAAATCACAATAATCTTTTAGAGTATTAAGATCGATATCAGGGGGTAAGTAATGGTTCCCGATAAGTAGAACACAATCAGAAAGTTTCACCTCCACCCACACGCATTCAATCCCGTTATAATCTAGATCAAATCTCCTATGTATCTTGAATTTGTTCCTCCTCACTGCAAGCAATACCCCTCCCCCTCTCCTATCATGAACACCTTCTGGTATTGTGCGGTCTTTCCTAAACACAAGATATTCAGGGGTAAAATAATTGTAACTATTATACGTATGCTGTAAACCAGTCTCAGTTATGTTTACAAAATCATAGTCACATCCAACAATATTGTGAAAAAACTCATCTCTTTTCCTAATAGTTCGTAGCCCACGAACATTTTGATTATTAATGTTCTACTAATATTATTAATGGACATAATGGGTATTGAAAAAATTAAGGAATAACATATTCCGATAACAGCCGCCCATAGTAAGGCTTTATCATGCAACCACCAGGCCATATGGATACATCATCTATTTTTTCGAAGTCTGACACCAGAACTTCTACATGAAATGAAGAGTATAGCTCTTCATGCCTTGACTTTATCTTGGAAACCTTCAGATGAGAAAGTGTCAGCGAACTTTGAATCATCTCCTGAATCTCCTCAGCTTTAACCTGAGGGGCAAAGCGAGTGACAAATAGCGCCTTAGTTCTTGTGGCAGGATCCCTCAGTCTGACCATAGGCTCCACACCCAATGACTGCTTGGTACCTATTTTCACATGACCACTTGTCTTCTTACTCTGTTTCCTACGGGTTTGAACTAGCCATCCACCAGCTTCCACCTCAGTATCACGGCCTCCCCCTCCTTGACTCGGCCCTGAGTCACTAGCCTGACCTCCCCCGCCTTGACTCGGGCTTGAAGAATTTGCTCGTGTGGAAGCACTGCTCATAGTAGTCAGCTGTTGATTAGGTACCGGAACTTTGAGATTAGGAGAAGGTACCTCATTATTACGAGGCACTGGCATCAAACCCCCCACCTTCTGACTTTGAGGCTTTGGGTGTTGAGATGGTGATTGAAGTTGGGTATTCGATCTACCTGATGGCTTGGAAATAACATTAGCATAACTGATAGAAGGAGGCATGTATGATTGAATCTTCAGTTCTAGTGTGCCTATATTCTCCTTGGCAATTTTTAGTTCTTGTCTAAGATGTACATTATCTTCTAACAGCTTAGCCTGGGAATTTTGAACAGATTTAAGAGACTGACATAGCTCTTCAATTTTGTTAGCCAGAGAGGTAACCAAGTTTTCCGTGCTCTTGTGCACGGCGGCTGTTAGACTCTTTTCAGATGTAGATATCAGATTAGAAGTCACAATATTGTGCTCCTCAAAACATTTTTTCAATGCAGATTGAATATCAGACAAAAGTAAAACGGTCTCACCAGATTTGCGACCATCCGAAGTGATCTTCTCAGCATCACCACCTGTGCCAGACTTATCCGAACCCTTGCAAGTTCGGCAACGCCATGCCTCCTTCAAATCCTTGCTCATAGCTTTCCAGGTTGACATAGCCAAGGAACATTGGTGATGGTAACGCACCAAACACCCAAGACACTTGATGTACCCATCTTGCGGAGACACCTCCAAACTACATTTACCACACTCTTTACTCATGTTTAGCCAGATATGGTAACAGAAAACATTATAGTTTATAAAAAAGCAGATTTATAAACATATGTTACGCGATTAAAAATCGAACAACAGAAATTTAAAGTTGCAATACTATTTCTAAGAACTGAAGATGCACTAAAATGAGATGCACTACTGATAAGAAACTCAAACTCTAGATCTAGATAGAAATGTACATAAATGTACAGTTATATTGTTCCTTTATAGCTATGAAACAAAGAAGATTTAAAAAACATAGATAACTTTTTTATCACTATTATTATCAGAGTTTTAAAAACGGCATTTTGAAAAGAAAATCAAACCAAGTAAATTGGTATAGAACAAAAGTAAAAAACACGAAAATTTACATTTTTATTAATGAGAATTCGGGAGCGTGAAAACAATCGACCAGTCACAGTGACGACGACGACGAAAAATATAATAATAATAATAATAATAATAACACTCTTTAGTGGAAGGTAACCACCAGGCGAGGTTAATACTCAAAGCATTTTCTACCACCTAACCCTAAGAGTCTTATTATTACGTGGTCAGGGTCTTATTATGACGTTATTATATTTCAAATCAATGAGGAAAAATTCATGCACTGGGTGGGATTCGAACCAACGGATCCCTACTCTACCTAGATTACCAGTCTAGCGCCTTAACCACTTGACAACCAGTTAAAAGTTAAGTTATCATATTTGTGTTAATCACTTTCGTGATGTCACAACTACACAAACTCGCTTTACTAAATCTACGCTGAAACTGGGACTTGAACCACCGACCTCCAGGTTACAAGTCCGCCGTCTTATCGATCAAGCTACTGAGGTCGGTCTTGACCACCAGTGCACGGCATAATGGCTATAGTAAAAAAAAATATATTTATGTATTAAATTTATGTGCTTATGTATGTACGAGATAGGTACCTGTTGTATTAGATATTAGAGAAAAGGGTAGAGTTTTTCCTCTTGAAGGAGATGAAGAAAAATCTCGTTATTCTACAACTTTGCCCACTCACCTCTATTCTTCCACCATCCTTCCTTCCTTCTGCTATCATTCTATTTCTTGTCTTTTTGTTTGTCTTTATCTTGTTATTCTACTTGGACTTCTTCATGATCCCTCATTAGATAAGATTGTCTACATCTACATTGATTGATCTCGGGACCTTGTAATAGATAAGAACACGAACACAAGCTGCACGTGGCATTTTTCTCAATTTAATGAATTGTATACATATATATTTTTTAATCGTGATGTTCGCGTGCAGTTAAGGGGATATTGAAACTTTTTCCTCAAGATTCACCTACCCTGGAGCGGCTGAAGTCCTGAACACTATACTGTTAGCATAATGAGACTTCCTGTCTCGAGGCGACAGTCTAAATAAAGCACTACTATACTATACTATACTACTATGGAGGAGTCATACAATTCTGGTACCTACAAATCCTACAGTACACTTCTCAGGCCCTAGTGCAAAGACAAAGCCTATTCGGAGTGTTAACTAGAGATCTTTTACGCCTAATGAAGAAATTAACAGATTATTCCAGAGCAGTTTTTTTTTTTTTTTTTTTTTTTTGAGACGCCCGGAAAACATGGAGAGTGGGATTTCCACCCACCAAAAAAAACTTATTTCTCTCATTTAAAGACAGTGCATCCGGAACTGTTACTACAGAAGTGCATAGTGTTAATCCAGTAATAAGAGTTCAAAAGGGACAGGATCTCTGAATGTTACACACCTCTCTTTAAATAAATGTTCATTAAAAAAAAAGAGATTAGTTGGTTCAAAATGGACAGAAAAAATGATGGCCGCGAAAGAGATTTTAGAATCAGCTGATGTAATTTTAATTTTGGTTTTAATGTTGGTCCGAGCAACATTAACTAATAACGGATTTACCATCAATTAATATCTGTGAGGGTGTGAGGTAATGTTTCTGACTTTGCACTTGGCACTAGTTGCGGCATTATTAGACGTTTTTGTAATACCTCTGTGGTGCTAAGTCACGGATTGCGTACTGTGTAAGATAGGGAAAACCGACACTTAGCAATGACTTGAGTTTTAGAATTTGTTTATTAATTTCGCTCTAGAACTTTGCAGTGGTGCAAATTTTCTATCTAAATTTGACCCGGGTCGAATTTGGAACCCGCAACATCCCGATGTAACAAGTAAGAATGACTTTATCACGGAAAGCAATTGTGACCCGACGATTACAACTCACAACCTTTGATAAGTAGGTACAAAACAAGTCAATGTCAACATGTATTTTATCAAGGTAACTATTTATAGATTGGTTCCTTTCGGCAAAATTTGACATAATAATATCTACTTATTATGTACATACTTACACTACTTTTTTTTAAAGTGGGGTTTAACGTCGCTTTCAACTGCCATGGTCATATCACGACGGGGGTTTTACCCTCACAAACCTGCTACCCACATTGACCTCACCCAGCCTGAGTGGGGCCGGGAAAAGCCAGCGTCACGAGAATTAGAATTTGAATGGTCACCCATCCAAGTCTTAACCTCGCTGGATGTCGCTTAACTTCGGTGTTCTGAAGGGAACCGGTGTATTCAACATGCCATCGACGCTGGCACACTACTTTTAACTTGCGGATATACAACAATTTATTACCTATCTACCTACCTTTTATTTATTTGTAAAGCATTTAAAAATCCATTATTATTAGTATTGTCCTTCACAAGTGGATATCGTTACATTTTATGGAACAGAGATGATATGGATCAGTCAGCCACTTCAGTTGTGACATTGAACTACATAAATCATAATTATATTCATAATGTATTATATTATACCTAAGTACTTAGATTCAATCAGCTCCTTACAGATTATAAATATCATTACCTCTCACTCCTCTCAGTTCTTATCTTCTCCTAAAACAAAGACATGTTTTCATTAACAATTTATTTTAAGAAGACATCATAAAATTAGTCCGGCAAAAGGTTATCATATTTTTTTGTCTCTTTTTGCGGGTTGTGTGGAGCTCAGAGAACCATAGATTCAGTACCGTGAAGGCCAGGTACAGAATATCTTCTTTTAATAATTATGTTTTGTGTTAATCACAAGATTAACGTCACAATTAGGTCAAATCAAAAATTTCTTTTATTCCCAATTATTGAAACTCGAACCACCGAACTCCAGGTTGCGAATCCGCCACCTTATGTAACAATACAATAATTATTGTTATCGGCTGGGAAACTAAACTTGGTAGTTAGCCAGGTCGATGGCGCGTTAAATGCACCAGTTTTTTTTTTTTAAGTTATCATATTTGTGTTGATCACCTCCGTGATATCACAACTACTCAAACTCGCCTTACCAAATCCAAGCTGAAACCGGGACTCGAACCACCGACCTCCAGGTTTCAAGTCCGCCGCCCCATCGATCAAGCTACTGAGGTCGCTTTAAATGCACCAGTTCTCGTAGGATCACCGATTAATGTGGGTAGCCGGTTTGTGAGTTTCCTGCGAATGCAGAGTTAACACCCCCGTCGTGATATGACCATGCAATTGAAAGAGACATTAAACCCAAATTAAAAAAAAAATCATAGAGTAGTAATAATCCGTTTCTACCTAAAGGATTTTTTTTGAGTTCAAGTCACTTTCATCAAAATTTTTAGGTAGGTATTTATTCGCTTTTTACTGTCGTGTGTTTTTTTTTTTTTTTTTTTTTTTAATGAATATTTATTTAAAGAGAGGTCTGTAACATTCAGAGTCCTTGCCCTACTGTCGTGTGTTCTTAAGATCGTCTCGCCCAAATCTGAGGGACATCATAAAAAGCCACACACACCTCCTTTCTTTTATTAGACGCCTCATGATTTCAAGTGATAAGACCAGTATTTCTATACTTGGTCCATTTTAAAATCGAAACTGTTGCAAGGTCAGCTAATCAGCAAAGCATCAATTGGACAGATCTTCTATATGGTTACTTATTATTAATATTTTTAAAACATGTAGGTATAGGAATATTATATCTATTTTATTAGCGACAACATACCTATTGATCAAAAGTCCTTGAATATTAATGAGGCAACTTCATCACTATAATTATGTATTTATGTATGTAAATAATTGTTCATATGTACCTACACGAGTAGGTATACAAATAGTGTCTATACTATAAAGTATAACCATTATACTCCTGAATTTAGAAACTCATCCTTAATTTGTAGTATGGAGATGACGACAGGTAATTTATGATCATAGGTACTAGGTACCTACTAATCGATAATATGAAGAGTATCAATACTAAGAAGTAGTATCACATAAATTAATGTCTTGGATAAAGTCCCAGCACTAACCCAACTGCTATCTTGCACGATACTGCGGTATGGCTATGTCCTATGTCAAATATGTATGGGCATCAAAGACTATGGGCATAATGTATGTACATTGTACCTACATAGGTATTGGAACCACAATGTCCATACTCGGATTGGTTTTCGCAGAAGATAACCAGTTGACCTCGGTTGAAAAGAACATAATAAATAAATAACCTCACCTATATCAATAATACAGTGCAATAAATCTGTCGTGGCCTGAAGGGCAAAGATAATTTCACTTTAATTTTAAATTCGAAATCTCGCTCAAAAATTAATGATTTTGGGGAAAGCGACGTATAAGTATTGTATTAACCTTAATAGAGGCTCCGCATCTGACTAAGCGGGGGGTTGGTAGTTCGAATCCATCAGCATGGCGAATTTTACAAAGTAAAATTTAAGCTCATATATAAAAAATTATTATGTGACCTGGTTGCAGGGTTTTAGATGAATATACTCCATATAATTAACACTGCCACCTAGTAAGATCTGTTGTGACCAAAATTAAATCTAATATATTTATTCATCAAATTTTCTCTTTAAATTGAATGAACGTTGGACTTGATATATGCCTAATTGGCTATTCCACATTATATGTATAGCAGTGGTCGTACACTGCTTTATGGCAGATAGCACTGTATGAAACCTGCTGTAGATCAAACACCTCGGCCGGGGTGTGAAGAACGCCTATACCAGTGCCGGATTACCCATATGGCGGATTTGGCAGATGCCAAGGGCCCCGCGCTTTAGGGGGCCCCGCGCTTGAGCAGCTTACACTAGATATTATGAGATTTTTAAGAAGCTTACACTAGGTATTATGAGTTTTTTAAAAGCTTACACTTCATTTGACAAGCTTGCACTAGGTATTTTGAGTTTTTTAAAAGCTTACACTAGGTATTTTGGATAATGAGTAAGAAGAAGAAATAAAAGGGGAAAAAACATACACTCACAAGTACATAAATTGAACGAAAAGCGCGGGGCCCCCTATTACTATCTACTCCTCGAATTAACCACATGGACACTAGCGGATTATCTAGTCCAATTTCGGATTTGGTTGATGCCAAGTTCCCCGCAGTTTTGGGGACCCCGCGTTTCGGGCAGCTTACACAAATTATAAGTGTTTTTGAATGACCTTCAAGTCGGTTTTTCTGGATTTTAATATTAAAATAATAAAATCATAATATTAAATAAAATCATATTGACGGACGTGATTATCGCCTTCAGTAATCTCTGCCATCAAACCCATAAAGTGTCTTCTGAGTGCTCAGTGATCGGCTTTATCGACATCTTAACCAATGATCTTCATTATAGTCGCCTGCGACGCTTTTAATGGTTTTTTTCAAGATATTTTTTTGTATCTATTTTCCGAGTACTTTACCCCATAACTTTGCAAAAATTTCGCCTGCGGCGCCGTCAAATTTACTTATCATGATGTTTTGGATTGTTTTTCAAGACGTGCAATTCTAGTATGTACCATTATAAGAAAAAAAGTCTTTCGGCATTTTCGAAATGCATTTCGAAAACGTCGTTTTGGATACTATTATGGATTAGTGCCCAGGACATTTGGCTTCGGTTTCAAGGTTCTAAAAATAGTATTTTAGAAAAAACTCAGTATAATTTTGGGGCCCCGCGCCTTGAAAATGCCAAGGGCCCCGCGCAGCCTTAATCCGGCACTGGCCTATACAAAGAAAGAGACAGCCCGGCAGAGTGTAAAGTAACGGAAAACATAGTTCCCATGCATTTCACGTACTTTCAGTCAGCGAAACTTCAACATGAATATTTCAAAATTTGCAATTTTTATTTTAGTATCATCTTCCTTTAATCTGATGAATAATATTCATCCATACTCTGTTCCTAATATTCAGGCCACATTCCACGGTACGACTTAGGAGTCATAATTGCCTTAAAAATTATAAGTAGGTATAATACTTATAAGTAGGTAGGTATACTTGTATTTACCCTGTCTCTACTATTTTCACCTTTCCTTTGATTGGGTTTAACGTCGCTTTCAACAACTTGGTCATAAGTCAGGACGGAGAGTGTTCCATTCGTTGGAAAATCACAAACCAGCTACTCAAATCATCCTCGTTCAGCCTGAGTGGGGTCGGGAATAGCCAGCATCACGAGGATTCGAATTTGAATGGTCACAAAGTCTATAATTATAATAGTAGGTAAACACTCTTTAGTGAAAGGTAACTAAATTTCGCTGGACGTTGCTTAACATCAGTGACAGAACGAGGACTGGTGTATTAAACGTGCCGTCTGCGCTAGCTAATTTCACCCTTGAAATATTTCTTTCTTATCTCCTTGTACTTATAGGCACCCAAGTAATTAAGTAGCAAGAGATTATAACAGACTAAAAGTATCTTATAGCCTCAGGATTACTTCCTTCTCCTTAATTATTCTACTACTAGAGTGATACATGGGCGTGGTCAGGATTTTAGCTAGGGGGGGCAGCTGATAAAGAAAATCAATAATACCTAAGGAACAATCAAGAATACCTAGTGCTGCTGGATTTGTCTAGGGGGGGCAGCTGCCCCCCTCCCCCTGGCTACGCCCATGGAGTGATTTATTGTAATATTATGTAGATTGCAGGCGTCGATATTTAACATTAAGAAGAACGGAAAGGATTGATTTCGGATGTATTCAGTATTTACTATTTACTATTAATGGGATATCAAACACCTCGGCCGAGGTGTGAAGAACGCTTATACAAAGAAAGAGACAGCCCGGCAGAGTGTAAGGTTACGGAAAACATAGTTCCCATGCATTTCATGTACTTTCAGCCAGCGAAAAGTGCAACATGAATTTCAAAAATCGCGATTTTTATTGCAGAAATGGGGTCTACGTTGAAAAATAAGTTGATTTGACTCTTTGTTTGACTTCCTAGGCCACCGGGAACCCTATTTTCGAGACCCCCCAACAATCGTGAAAGACATGAAAAGATTCATAATTTTTTTTTTTTTTTTTCTGTTTTTTTTCATACGGATCCTTTGAGACCCGACTTCGTGTCTTTAACTTGGCACTGAAGATTAAGTGAGGTGTCTAAAGTGATCAAGATATAATGGAGATGAGCCCAGACCAAAAAAAAATTCTAAGTTATAAGCGGGCGGCCCATTTGGGCGGCCTCGGGATTTGGGAGCCCAAATCGGGAATTGAAGGATAATACTAATCTTAAGTGGTATCAAATGAAAGATCTTGATGAGCAGATACCAAATTTATTGATTTTATTCCTTCATCCGGTCCACTGGGTGGCACCTGGTGGCCTTTTCATTTTCTTTGGCGGGTAGGTACCTTGGAATCCTTCCTTAGCTTAGTGGTCAGATCTTGGCCAGTATGTATTTTTCGAGATGACCTCGCTCTCTCACTGCAAAATTTTAATGTTTAAGTTTCCAAGTATTAATTTAGCTAGTTCATTTTCCGTCCCTTTCTTTAGAAGACAACTTTGTCTATTGGTAGCATGATCGACCTGCCACCCAGTCAGCATGGGTTCGAATCCTGGCGGGGACGAAATTTTTTAGCTCTATATTTTCAATTTGGGCTTAACGTTGTTTTATTCTTCCGATCTTTATATTTGATCTTCATGACACCCTATTACCCTCGCGAGGAACACTTTGGTAGTTGCAGAATTGGGCAATGACCTGTGGCGGCATTACGAGATTGATTTTGGACAATCATGGTTGGATGGAGATAAATTTTTATGATGAATTATCTCTCATAATGTCAATGCTACTCACTAAAAGTTGTGACAAAGTAGTGACTTTGACCAAGTGGGTAGCATACTAGGCTTGCACGCACGATGACTTGGGTTCGATCCCCTTCAGGGAAGTTTTTTTTCTCTGTCCATTATGTCCGGGGTACACTCATACCTCGTGAGGTATTGATAAGGGACGTCACCACCGAGTTCTCTCCCGCTCATGGTTTTATCAGCACCAAATTGTCTCCCGTCGCGTCGGTTGCATTTTTACCTGATTTTATACCTACATAGTTTAGACCTAGCATAAAAATTATAATCGAAACACCTAGGAATCATTGATATAGACCTGAGGCATGACCTTCTATGTATTTTTCCTAACCCTATGATAAACCCAAGGCATGGCCTATATATTTACCTAACCCTATTATAATCCCGAGGCATTGCCTTCTATGTTTTATCCCTAGCCCTTACTATATTCCTGAGGCATGGCCTTCTATGTATTTTACCTAACTCTACTATACACTGAAGGCATTGCCTTTCATTAGTTAGAGATTTAAAAGATTTCCTTATAAAAGGCCGATTCTTATATAAAAATGATAATTTTATATTAGTTTTCATTTTCTTAAATACCTAATGTAAAAAAGCATGGTCTTATATCCGGGAGAGATACTCGTGGTGACCCCTGCAATAAGCCGGAGAGAATTCGGGTAAGAAAAGGTCAACGGGAGAGAACTCATTACCTTACCTTGATAAGGTGATTACAAATTAATTTCTGTGGCATTTGGAAATCCAGGTGTTTTAGTGTCCCTCATAGGAGGCTCCGAGGTCTATTTAGCATTGAAAGATAAACCTAATCATGTTGAGTATAGAATCAAAAGGTCTTGCATTGCAAATTTATATATTATTTATTCACTTTAGGGACTCAGGGGCCAAATCTGTGATCCAAATACATATTGACCTTAGAACAATTAAATACGTACTGCTAAAACTATATCTTAAAAAAAAGACAACATGGTACATTCACATTTTCCCAGCTTATTTACTTTTGTTATTCATAATGTTTCAGTAGTGAATGAACCTATATTTTCGTACAAAAAGAACTGATATCCCCCCAAAAACACCACTTCGTGGTTAAAAAAAGAAGAACGCCTCACTCAAAAGAATGATTATAATTAGCTAAAAATAAATGATATCAAATTGAGAACACCTTACCATCTTTCTTTCTATATCTCTGCACTCCTCTCTGAATTTATTCCTCTTATGTTTATCTTTCTTTATCCTTTCTAGGGGTCATCCCAAACTTGATTTCTCTTTAAATTTACTTGTTGCACGGCAATAAAAAATGGCGGTCGCGGTGTAATTTTCTCGATTCAAATCAAATAAGTTCAGAAAAATCATACTCCGACCGCCATTTTTTATTGCCGTGCAACAAGTAAATTTAAAGAGAAATCAAGTTTGGGATGACCCCTAGAAAGGATAAAGAAAGATAAACATAAGAGGAATAAATTCAGAGAGGAGTGCAGACTTGCAGAGATATAGAAAGAAAGATGGTAAGGTGTTCTCAATTTGATATCATTTATTTTTAGCTAATTATAATCATTCTTTTGAGTGAGGCGTTCTTCTTTTTTTAACCACGAAGTGGTGTTTTTGGGGGTTAATAGATACTAAATATCTATTATAGGATTTAGTATCTATTATTATACGTAGATAATAATAGGAAATATCCTATTAATAGATATTTAGTTAAACTCTTGTAGCGTAGACCTGATTACTGTAATCATAACTTGATGACTCGTTGATTATTCATCTAAGTCTATAGTTCAGAAAATTATGGGTACATAGCTATTACCTACTTAGTTAAGTATACCCCCGTCGTGATATGACCATGCAATGACGTTGAAACTTACGTTAAACCCAAATAAAACAAAAAAGTAGGTCTGCATGACATTCAAGTCATTCAAGGCGGGGTTTTATCCTTCATTCGCTAGAAACTCACAAAACAGTCTCCCACATAAACCTCAACCGGCCTGGGTTGGGCTGGGAATAGCCAGCATCACGAGGGTTCATATTTGAATGGTCGTCCATACAAGTCCTAACCTAGAACCTCGCTGGACGTTGCTTAACTTCAGTGACAGAACGTGAACTGGTGTATTCAACGTGACATCGACTCTGGCTTTGTAGATTTTACTTCACAAAATCAATGTGTTGAGTTGATGGCCTCTGATCCATGTGACACGTGTGTGTAAAGTTTGGTCTATTTTCGGATTTTGTTATAAATATAGGTTGTAATATATTCTAATGGCACACGTGTCTCCATTAATATATTAAGCTTAGGTAACGCCACCGGCTTGATTATGAAAAGGTGAAAGGGCAGCGTGTAAGGTGATTCAAGAGTTCAAAATTACCAAATTTGCGCGTGGGCCAAGTTTTCACACGAACAAAAATAGATCCAATTTCAAATAAAGTTATCATATTTGTGTTAATCTCTTCGTGATGTCTGAAGTACTCAAACTCGCGCTGCTTAATTTTTTACCGCAATTGGGACTCGCACCACCGACCTCCATGTTACAACTCCCCTTATCGATCAAGGCCCTGAGGTCGGTCCAATTTTAAATATGTAGGTCACCCAATGTTTTATATCGATAGATATTTCTAAGGCAAATAAATGTATTATCATTCGTAGAACAGGGTTGCCAAATCATCATGTCCCGAATTCGAACCCACCCTACGCTCCATTCTTTTTATCAGTCATCAGTCTGAAATCGTCTTCTATTATACTATTTACTTGATAAGTTAACTCTGTGTGATTGTGACCTCATTACTCATTGAATTACATGATTTATGAACATTAATACAACAGAGTAGAACTTAGTTCGACAAATTACACTCAAATTCTTCGCTAACAAATGCACGTGTTTTCTACAACAAAAAAAAGAGATCTATGTAGTCAACATGATTTTGAAAATTAAATTTGTATTTGGGATTGATAAAATGGAATAGATTTTGCATTCATAATTTCATACAAATATTATTTGAAATACTTTTGATTTCATAAAGTAGATGACAGGTATAGATACCTAAGTGAAAAATAATGTTTTTTTTTTATCTCCCACCAAAAGAAGCCATCTATACTGTGCTGAGGTGCTCAATTTGTGCAAACTGTAAAACAGACCAGCAAAATCGGAACAAATTGGGCAGTTTTTTTATTTGCTATGTAATAAAAGCACCCTTTCATTACGCAGTCAAATCCAGACCGTGCCGTGAAGAGACGTAAAAGAGAGAGTACCACTGTGATTAATTTGATAATAAATGTTTGTTTAGCGTTAATGTTGTTTTTAGTCATTCCACAAATCCACATTTCGAGTAGGTACATCTGGTACAAAAATAATATGTATATGTAGAACAGTCAATCTGATATGATTTAATTATAGCAGCAGCCTGTGATGAAGCTGTGTTGGCTACAGGTGTTCAATCTGATCACAACCTCTGGTTACAGCAGCTGTGATGAGGCACTGCTGTCTACAGGTGTTCAATCTGATCACAGCCTCTGGTTACAGCAGCTGTGATGAGGCACTGCTGTCTACAGGTGTTCAATCTGATCACAGCCTCTGGTTACAGCAGCAGGCTGTGATGAGGCACTGCTGTCTACAGGTGTTCAATCTGATCACAGCCTCTGGTTAGAGCAGCAGTTGTGATGAGGCACTGCTGTCTACAGGTGTTCAATCTGATTACAGCCTCTGGTTACAGCAGCAGGCTGTGATGAGGCGATGCTCTTTACAGGTGTTCAATCTGATCACAGCCTCTGGTTACAGCAGCAGGCTGTGATGAGGCGATGCTCTTTACAGGTGTTCAATCTGATCACAGCCTCTGGTTACAGCAGCAGGCTGTGATGAGGCGGTGCTCTTTACAGGTGTTCGCATGGAGAAAGCTGCAGTCAGCGTAGTTGCATTGAGGCGGCAGGTCGTCCGTGTCTGAAATACAAGAATGTGACCGAATGTAGTACTTAATTATACTTTATACTCTCTGAATAATAAAAAGTTAAAAATATGTTGAAAAAGTAAAGATGAAATAAAATATAATAATAATACTCTTTAGTGGAATGTAACCACCAGGCGAGGTTAATGCTCAAAGCATTTTCTACCACCTAACCCTCAGAGTCTTATTATTATGTGGTCACAAACTGAAATTGATGAGGAAAAACTAGCGCGTTAACCACTTGACTACCACGGTTATGAATATGTCACTTGACTTAGCGCAACAGAGGTATTACAAAAACTTCTATTCATTCCGTCCTTAGACTTTGGAGAACCACTTAGTCCACTTACCTGACGGGCTGAGGCAGCAGCAGGCATCATGCAGGAGCTTGTCGCTGCAGTAGCTATACACAGAGGAGTCGCACAGGGGGCAGTTGAGCCGTCTGGTATCCCCCTGAGGGGCGTGGGCCGACTCATGCAAGGGCCGCGGCCGTTGCAGGGCGGCCTTGGCCCGCTTAGTGGCCTTGGTGGGTGGGGGCCTCTCTAGCTCCTCCCCCTCGTCGTCCTCCTCGAAATCATCATCTGAGTCTGGAAGAAAGCATGCGAGATAAATGATAGGTTACCATATTTTTTAGCGGATAAGTCAAAAACAGGAGCCGCACCCCCAAATAAAGCTAGATAAACCTTATCTAGCAACAGTAAAGTTGCAATTATTATTATTTGCTACAGAGAGGTTACCATATTTGTGTTTATTTCATAAGTGTTTTATTTTTTGGGTTTAACGTCACTTTCAACTTGATGTTCATAACACGACGGAGGTTTTACCCTATATTCACTGGAAAATCACAAACCAGCTACTGAAATTAACCTCACCCAGCCTAAGTTGGACCGGGAATAAATCAGCTTTACGAAGTTTTGAATTTCAATGGTCAACCATCCAAGTCCTAAGCTAGCTGGACGTTGCTTAACAAATTAAACGGTATAACCAACCGACATACTATTGTCTTGCTATAGTTTAGTTTATGATTTGGACAATCAATGGCCGGGTCGAGATGCGACTGCTAGGTCCTGCTCATGTGTATGCCTATATGGCAGCAGGAACCTAGCAGCACAATCTCGACTGGTCTCTAATTGATAGTGAGTAGTTTTAGCTCACAAATGACCTCTCTACGATTGAAATTCTACTACATACATACTATTAAGTGTCGTTTGTCCTAGTTCAAATTGATTTTCTGAATTCTTTTTGATTCGGATGAATGTGTCAAGAGCTGATTTCTCACTGAGGGCAACAGTTTGTTGCGAAACGTGAAATGTTGCAATGCAATTTTTAGTGGTGGTCTCACTGGGATTCGATCTCGTTTGACTCTAGAGGAAGATCGAACGTTGTTGTTGTTGTTGTTGTTGTTGTTGTTGTTGCTGTTGTTGTTGTTGTTGTAGTTGTAGTAGCCAGCTTGGCTACAGCTGGACGGAAAATAATGGTCTCAAGACAACATTATTTTAAAGTTGGCTCATCTTGAACCACATATTTCTATGTGTGGTACATAATGAAATAAAGTTGGCTGGAGACCATGATTCACCCTTCCAGCTGTAGCCAAGCTGGCTACAACAATAACTTTTTTGAAGATGACAAAGCCAGCCATCGCATCGTGAGGACTTGGGATTTTTCTTTCTAAGCCATTAAACCCTTGGGAAACTGTAAGCTAGCTTGGCTTATTAGGTTTGGCTAGTCCGTTCTCCGTTCTCTTTAGCAAGACACTGGTCTTCTCCCAGTTTAACGTACCCAGCCAGACAGTATGAAATGTTGCAAAACTTTGGTTGCGTTCATTTGGAAATTGATTAAAGGCTACAGTGGCGCGCGAAACATATAGAATTTCGAGCTAATAAATTTGTCTAAAATTTCGGCTCGATTGGACTTGAAGGTTCTCGAGTTATAACGGTAGAAAGTATACAGACAAGCGTAGGCACAAAGAAAGGATTAATTTTACATCGTAAGATCTGCTGATATACCTAAGTCCATGTAGACATTCAATGTCACACACAGTTTATTCAGCGAAGTTAATGTAAAGTACATAATGCACAATTATTCAGACAGAACACTGCATTCGGTATTTATGGAAAGATCTTACTTAGTCCTTGAGACAAAACTTTTGTCCTTCATGCAATCCATATCCGTGCATTCCTAATCATGATCGAATAAATCATTATTTTTCAGTGTCATAGAGGTATTATTGCAGTCTAACTATAAACATATGTAGGTAGTTAATATTGTGTTCCATTTGGTATATTACTTCCAAAAAATTTCTAATATTAGAAATCGGAAGTGTTGTGTTTTTTTTTCATAAATTGTATCATATATTTTTCTATTCTTTTTCCTTTTAATTGTACATATTGTTTCCATTTCTCAATTGTTATAATAATTATGTGTACTGTACAACTGTACATATGTCTTTTTATATCTAATAAAGTGTTTAATAATAATAATAAAATGACCTCGAGACGAGACTTCTTCTTATCACTCTTATCAAGACGTTTTTCTAAAGAGCGTCGGTCAGTCCGCCCAATAGTGAACATTGATTTCGTTTTAATGCTTATTATGTTTTGATAATTTTAAGATAGGACTAAGCAAAAGAAAGAGTATTTATGTCTACCTAGAAAGTATTATCAGTAGATTTTTTCACTCAAGGATTCTTATTCTAATTTTCTTCTGATTGAATTGATTTTAAGTATAGGAAGAGGATCTAGAGCTGAAAATAGTCTGAAAATATTCGTTAAATACCTACTCTAGTGGGTGATATAAAATAATTATGCCTACTATCTACTAAGTATAAATTGTGAAAATTGTAGTTCCGTTAATAATTTAAATATAAAAAAATATATTTATTATATTGTGCTTATGTGTTTGAAGTTTTACAGAAAAGTTTCCTTTGGCGTTTAGATAATTATGAAACTTTTCTCTAAATTCGTTAGGCATAATTTTTTTAGTAGTATTGGAATATAAATCTTGTAAGTAGTAATTTATTCAGCAAAAATCTTACCTGCTAATGACTTTGACAGGAAAACCAAGCAAAGGCCAATCACCAGGACACTCCGCACAGGGGACATTGTGTTCGAGTCTCGGCTAGTCCACGGGATTGACTGAATTGGCTAACAAGTTCCTCTTGACTGGTTTTCGTCTGGTCTAGTTCGCACTCATTGGCTAGCACATTTTCGCTAGATAGTAGGTATCAGGTAATAATTAACGCCAAGTACTAATTGATCGAATTAGAAGTTTCCGGTGATTGTGATACTGCTAATCCAAGCCTAGAGTCAAAGCAAAACAATGAGGTGACTGAGGTGTTGGCTATTTGGTTTAATTTGACTATACCTAGGCCGATTATCTTCTAGAACAGTAACTACTAGGTAGATACAGGGTGCTTTTCGCACACAAAAGTAAAATCATTTACAAGAATTTAAATGTAACATGAGTACCACACTTACCACAGTCACCATGGCCAAGTGGATAGCGTGCTAGGCTTGAATATATGGTGACCTGGGTTGGAAACCCAGTGCAGTCGAATTTTTGGCTCTGTACTTTGGAGTAGACAAAATCTACTCATACCTCGTGAGGAAAAATAGTAGATGCTTTAAATGTGAGCAGCGACAGTTGCAGCATATTGGGCAAAAATAAAATATTAGAATTTTCAAGAAAAAGGAAAAGTCCTCTTATTCTGCTCTACTACTAAATCTGTGATATGATAACACAAAGAAACGCATTTATTTATTTGTATACAGGTTTGGTGAAGAGATGCCGTTAATAACCCCGCAATAAGTAACTTTCTATATTAGGATTTTACCTAACATTCGCTGGTCTCAACTTTACATTCACCCCCAATTAACCTCACCCAGCACAAGTAGGACCCAGACGAGATGAAATTTTCTCAAGACTTTATGTATATGCACCCAACACGATCGTGCTGCTTCTTCTTTCTCGACGTTGCTTCAACCCGAGCAATCTGTGAGAAATTGAGATATCCGTTTGTCCGTCGGTAACTGGTCTATTATAAAAGTACATTTTCCCCAGCCCACCTTGTATGTTTAATCTTCTCCACTCAGCCGTAATGATCAGAAAGACACTGGTAGGTACACACATAGATACCTGGGTATTATTTGCATTTGCACTTGAGGTTGACGAACCATCAAGTCCCGTGCGAAAATCTCACGCTATAAATTCATGTAGTGGGAAAGTACTTCATCATTGTCAGATTAGGACAGGAGTCCCATTACGCTAATTCTAATAGCTTACGCTGTTATTTGTAAGTTATTATTTATCAGACATGGCATGGGAGTAGCAGTGGGGCAGTTGCTCCCACCCCTGGAAAATTCCAGGGAGTATGCAACACTTAGTATGTATTATTGCTTGTTCACTACGTATTATTGATTTTCCTTATCAGCTGCCCCCCCTTGGCCAAAATCGCCCGTGAGACAGGACACTATATTATTTTGAAGAAAAAAAAAACACGAATATTCTTGACGCACAATACTGAGGAAACCTGAAGAGAGAACAAAGAGACACGCGACTTTTGAAATTTTGCTTCGTTTTGACATGGTTTAGTAGATTTTTTTTGTCATATTTGTGTTAATCACTTTCGCGTTAACACAACTACTCAAACTCGCTTTACTAAATCTACGCTGAAGCCGGGACTTGAACAGGCAACCTCTAGGTTAAAAGTCCGCCGCCTTATCGATCAAGCTACTGAGGTTGGTACCTATATTGTAAAAATATTTTACACATTTTTAGAATAGCGATGAAGAGGCACAGAAAAAATTAAAGGTTTTGTCACAAATCAATTGTTTTAACGAACTTGACTTTTTGGTTTGCCGTTAGTCAGTAAATACCGCGTTGCGGCTCATATAACTCCTTCTTTTGACCGCATCCAATTTACCTTCACAGCACATCACCAAGAGGTCCTGGGATCAATCCCCGTCGCAGTTGAACTTTTTTCGGTGCCTTTCTTCCGAGTACATGAACCAGTCAGATTTAAAAGGACAATTAATACTATTACATATTTAGATGCTTCTTATTGGATTTGATGCCTACACATAAAATAAATTGATCGTTTAATAATTAACTACATAGGTAGGTATAGGTAATTGTTATATTGGATTCCTGGCACGGATGTCGGATTCCTAAACGACACTTTAAAATTTTCTGCCATGGTGGAGAACAGGTATAACAAAACTTTCCTTATTATAGGATAAGGAAAGTAAAAAATCAGTCCTCAGTATAACAAAAAGAAATCTACGCTATCAAAGGAATGAAATTGTTACATTAAACACTATTCTGTCGTTCTCTCTTCCTAACGAATTACTTACTCTCTTCTGATACATCCAAATTACACTCCAGTAAAATCAATAGAAAAGTTAATTTTCAATTTAAACTTTAAGAAAAAGCTCAACTAAAATTCTATGAGATCACCGGGGTAAAGGACAAACTGAAATAACCATTGCCAACTATCTCCTTGAATGTCAAGCTATCTGAGGAGAAGAAAGTGTGAAGTTCTTGTTTGGAAACAAGTTTTTTACAGAGGTAATCGCGAGTTACTTCTAGATGTCAAGTCTGGTCAAGCTAAAACTCAGATGTAATAAATATGAATACTTAGTTACTTTCTTTTGCTAAAATGTAAATGATAGTTAGCTATAGACGTAAGTTTTTGATGTTATGCAGAATCCGTTTTCACTTTCAAAGAAGTTGTTAGTGGGTGCATGTAGGTATTAATCAAATATTTACTTGATGGCTATTTATAATGTACTAGCGGGCTGTCGCCCGCTTTGCGGGCCGAGGCATGGCCGTGAAAGCAAAAAATCCTTTTTCGCCAATTGCAGGTGTTGTAGTGTGAGTTTCGAAAAATCCCGTCTTATTGCACATCTAGACTATAAGACAAAGCTACCTACCAAATTTCAGCTTCCTAGGACTTACGGTTTGGGCTGTAGAGCGATGATCAGTCAGTGAGTGGTCAGTCAGTCAGTGACTTTGACATTTATATATTAAGATATGGCTTAGTGATTAGCATATTCAGCAGAGATTTAAGTTTAGATGTTACCTACCTACGGAGATCAGATACAGTACCTAATATACATGTCAGAACCCCAATCTAGGGTGAATAATAAAAAAGTTAGTCCAAGTGATATCTCAGAACCCCAATCTAGGGTGAATAATTAAAAAGTTAGTCCAAGTGGTGTTCCCCACAGGGGGAAGTCCCCACCGAAAGAGTATTATTCGATCGGCAAAAAAAAAAAGGATAAGGATAACGAAAGTGAAAAGAGTCGAAATACTAAATGGAACTTTGTGATCTCCAAGCTCACGTTGTATTTCAAACTTGAATTACACGTAGCCTAGGGATCCGCTGGTTCGAATCCCACCCAGTGCAAGATTTTTTTCTCGTCAATTCGAGTTTGTGACCACATAATAATAACTCTGAGGCTTAGGTGGTAGAAAATGCTTTGAAGATTAACCTCGGGGGTAACTTTTCACTAAAGATATTATTATTATTTGATAGAAAACGTTTTCCAAACCTAAGGTCTGGTGGGTGGAAGATAATATCAATCACACACATACGTGTGTGAAAGTGTTTTTTGGTAAGTTTTAACAATTTAAGCACTATTTCACATTTATAATTCCCTCTCTTTGACGGTGGTTTAGGGGGGGTCAACTCTCATAAAAAATAATATCTGTTAACGTTTGGGCTGTGGTATTTTAAACAGACAACCCCTAAGAGGGCATAGTCAGCCAGACACGCACAGATTTGAGTTTTATGTATAGAGATTAATAAAATTAATAATAATGGTCTCACTAAGGTTATGCGCGGTTCCTGACATTCTATACACGAAACAACCAGTGGGCAGTACCAACTCTCCCAGAGATACGAGACGCAAATACCTGTAATTTAGAAACTTGATAGTTTTCTGCAATAAGGAGATACTAATGCTAACAATATTTTAATACTCTTTGTTTTTTACGTAATTCTTGCAGTGGGGAAGACTTAGTAATAGTTTTAAACCTCGTCTAATCTAGCATAAGAATCATGAAAATTTAAATTCTGTAATATATTTCAATATGAAACCACTTTTAGGAAATCTCATACTTTAGAGAACGTCAGGACATAAAAAAGCTCATTATTTCAGTTGGGGGTTCTTCCTAAAGAATCATCTCAGTCAACAACGCTGGACCGTGTTTTTTAATTAGCAAAACTAAACGTGACGAGGATTAGTACGTCGAAAAGTATTTCATTTTATAGAATAAAACTTATCAATTTTCTTGAAGGCTCTTTTTATTTAACCTGTGAGTACACGCGCTAAAAATCCGAACGTCAATACACGCGCGATGAAAAAAATTCTCACACCTGGTTTTGCATTGTATTTCGTTCTGCTTGAAGAGTTATATAATATTTTTAAGATACATTAAGTTGACTTATGTATTTAAAAGATATTTAAAGTAATTTTAGCAATTTTTTTTCCAAATGGTTGCAGTTCGAACCCCTGATTTGAATTTTTTTTTTTTTTTCCAAAATTTGTTCATCGTAAGCCATAGTGACATAAGTTTGTAGGGCAATTCACAGTATATCTTATAATCAAGAATATTATGTAATTATATTTGTTTAGGTACTTCTAAAAGCTAAAAACAGAAACGATAAAAAATAAATGTACATACTTAGATTATACCAGGAGGTAAGTAGGTAGGTAGGTACCCATTATAGTAGGTGGAGAAAGATTACAAAGAATACTAATTATTTCAGTATCTAGCAAAAAAAGTGTAGGAAGGTACCTAATCAACCTAATATAATTACAAAGAAATTTAATTAATGGTTTTAAAAGTTTATATTTTTGTTAGTTAAAAATCATTATAATAATTATTATAACAATAGTTGAAATCCGAATTGGTAGATTAACACACTAATTTTCTTTAAAAAATATATTTCTTTTGATATAGGTATATATATTTGTAATTTACTTTTTTTTAAAAAAACCTACAACGGTTGGCACATATTAAAGTTTTTTATTAAAACATTTCATAAGCATAATAAGTATTTCTTTTATAAAAACAATTGTGATATTATATTACTTAATTATTAGAACTAAGTTATTATAAAATTAATTAAATTTAAACTAAATAGTTTAGTAACAGAAAAAAAAACTCGAACAAAAAAAGAAAATTTAATCTGTATATACCGCGATTGAAAAAATCTCACATTAGAGGATCTGAACTTTCGGCCACGTCAGGGGAACAGAAATTGAAAATAGTCAGGGACTGTGGATCTTCTAAAAACATTTTATCAACAGCTGACTCCAGGTCTAAGGTTAGACCAAATGCGATCAAGTTTAGTCGATTTTGCCAGGTGTGATGAATTTTCCCTATGTCTTGAACTCTCGTTTAAACTAGATTTTACTATGTATTTTTGCTGGCACCACCAGTCAAAGTATATTCACATTTTAAGAAATAACGACCAACCAATAAAAGACCAAGATAAAATAGTTTTACTCTCATCTTTACAAAATTAATTGTAAAACTATTTTCTATAACCAAATGGGTCTTTATCGCTAGCCAAGCGAGGATAGATTGTATCCCTCAAAATGTACCGACTCTTTTTCTTCACTTTCGCGAGTGCTGGTGTGAGCATCTTTGCGAAACAGCTCTACGAGGCTATCTACGGAAAACGGAATCCAGTCCTAAGCACGGACGCTCATCTGGTTGATAAGGACGGAACACAAGACACTGTGGATAGCGAGCTTCAACCGCAGACGAGTCCTCTCTTGGATGAGGAATCTCCTCAGACACAGAGGCGCCATACGAGGTGGTTCAGAGTGTTGAATGCTCCGGACGACCGTCTCTTCTATCTGATTCTCTTCAACACGGAGTGTGCACTAAACCTGAGGAATTGGCTGATTACGTCGAAGAGTGAACCAGCTCTCCCAGGTCAAAGTCAAGGCCAGTGACCCTTCCGTCCTGCAGGAGTGGGTAGACACGGGGAAAGGGTTGTTCCTGCTACAGGTGTCCAATGAGCAGAGGTTGTTCTACCTCCATGGGAAAGCCAAGGAGAAGAGAGTACCACGGATGATGCTCGGGAAGGACAGATGATGGTTCTGATGGGGCTAGGGCCGGCGCGTGTCAGGGAGTTACGAGAGGTGCTCTGAGCGGCTCTGCATGCTTGAGATAATCAATAAAGTTCTAAATAATTATATAGTACCTATAAGTAAACTTTTCCTCATATCTTCACAACTTTAAAATACGAAACTAGATGAACCCGGCATTCACTGGTCGGTAAAGATTTTGCCCGTGGCTGGAATACTATTCGGAGTTTTAAATTCTTTCTTTTACCGAGTTTTTAAAAATCCGTGTAGTACACCCCATAAAATAAAAGCTTTTTTCTAAATTTCAAGTCATTTGGTTCAGCCGTTTCGGAAGTCTGTTGATTATGTTCTGTTTATGAATGGAATGAAAATGGATTTTATACATTAAGATTTCTCATGCTAGCGATTTTAATCTCCTGTTTTTTCCTTAGGTTCTTTCCACTCCACTGTCGACTTCTACAATGCAGTGTATACCATATACCTAACTAAATACACCAAGTAGGTGCATTCACACCAAATAAGAACCAAATAAAATCGCGCATCCCTACCCACTCCTCCTTCTCTTGAGGATAACAAAGACGGGATTGACTCCCTAATGTTATACCTCAAGAGATCTCATTTATTTAGAAAGATCTAAACTTGGAAACGGTGCGAATGACCATCGATGTTAAAGGACCATATTCAACAAAAAAAAGAACGAGTCTAATTATTGGTCAGTGTAGTAAATTTTCGTATCTACATATTTCGTGTCTGGCAAATGAACTCGTGAAGGTGAATGCCACAGGGTCGAACATGAAAAAACTAAATTTCATGGCTTGGGGATTTGCTTTATCAAAATAATGATAAGGTCTTTTGTATTGCACAACAGGAAACTATTAAAATAAAACAAAATAGTATTATATTGTGGACGCTTACATTATTTCGGTTATTCTCTGTGACTCAATGCAAAAAGTAGTCCTGAACCTAATTATTAATAGCCCTATTAGACAGTGAGTGTTCATTATTTACTCACACAAAACTAACACAATGTGATATGTAAGTGGATGGGAAAATTTGCATTAATATGAGGAGACATGTTTCGTCGTCTTATTTACAT
Source organism: Bactericera cockerelli (assembly GCA_024516035.1). NCBI lineage: Eukaryota > Metazoa > Arthropoda > Insecta > Hemiptera > Triozidae > Bactericera > Bactericera cockerelli. The sequence goes on from CM044958.1 coordinate 21,859,307, forward strand.
AAAAGTGGCATTCATTTGTCATTGATGGACGAACATACTAATTTTTTTATTACATGTATTGTTCCGTTGAAAATTTTATTGAAGTTGTAGGTACTCCCTCAAGTCTCAAATTATCTGTTCTTTGACTAGATTTCGCAAAAACTAAATTAATCTCAGGGGCCGAAAATGGTATGATACAGGTTTTGTTTTGAATAGAGGGGAATCGATAGTTTTTCATGCCGATATGATCGTTTTCATGTCAGGGATTTTCGATAGTTCGTCCATTTATAAGACGGATGAAATAAGAAAACTTCAGATATTATAACCACCGACTTAATCGAGAGTATTAATGTGTAACGTATAACCTACCTAGTTCTTGCATTCGGCTTTTCACTGATAAACTTCGAATTTAGGGCATAATATTACGATTCCACAGGAGGTGTCAGTAAAGTTCAAGCCCGTAGTTTCATTATTTTACATTCCGAGAAATTTCTAAATTTAAATCGAAAGTATTATGTTCGTTTTTGTAAAAAAAAAGAATTTTTTTGCTCCGATTTCAATTTTTTTTCAATTCCGGATTGTTCATGAACTGTACTGATAATTTTGTTTTTGTCCGTCTTGGTCAGTTGTTTAAAACGAAATCATTGAAAGGCGCATAAACTCGAAAACGTACTCAACGGATTTTTGATGAAATTTTGATCAACATCTAGGAAACATTCTGTGATTGATCCCATTTTAAATTCAGAGCCTGACCACTAACTTTTTACTTAAATCGTTATTTCTCGTATACGTACACACCAATTTCGATGAAATTTTTAAAAATATGCTTTAGATGTTTTACTAGCTATTTATATTTATTTTTAAATTAATTATAATTTGACTCTGATACCTATTTAAGAAAATCCGAAATTTTGGACAAAAAAAAAATTTTTTTTGTAGAATTTAGAATGTAGAAAAAAACAATATTCTACCATATAAAACAAATTTGAAGAAAATCGGTTGAGCCGTTTTGGAGATACAAGTAATTTTCTATAAAATCTCAAAATTGGCACGTGTTTACAATGTGAAGCAATCACGAGGAAGTATTGTGTCCATAATTGGCAGTGTTTTTATTCATAATTTGACAGGGCGCATTTTTTAAGCTTTACTGATCGTTAAAAAGATCGATTAAATATTCGGATTGTCGAACTGAAATAACATAAGAATCTATTGAAGGAAAACACTTTCTTTGTAAAATCATCAAATCTTATATTTTCTTTCTCAATTCACGGATACCTCGTTCTTAGTTGAAACAATGTTAGTCTGATAAGTTTATAGTTTAATTTCATTACAATAATAACATTATATGGTCAAGATTTGTTTTAATTTATTTGATTGAAATTAGTCGAGAGAGGGTGTTTTGGACGATTGATTGGAATTGAACGTGATAAAGGAATTATATTCATTGATGTTCAGTCTGTGAATACCTAAGTTATTAAATTCAAAATCATAGGGAAAAACATACATCTGAATCGCATTTGAAAACAATAAAATTCTGAAACTATGAGTTAATTAATTATTTCATGAATAAATCGAGTTATTTTTGCTTGACAATAAATCAACGATTCATTTCACCAGTGCATTACGAGAAATTAAACAGCTCACTTAAAAAGGTGGTAATGCTTCGTGAAGGCAATGTTTTTGTATCCTCAACGTTGGCGTTGGATGTGATTTCTCGCCGAGATGGGACCGACTTTTCACGCAACAATCTAGTTCACGAGACTAACTATCATCACATGACTTTTCAGTAACTACTAGCTAGTTTGGTTAGGGCTAGACTGATAAAGAAATTGTTGAGTTACTCGTAGGTGTTATTGGTGACAGGTGATGAAACAAAATCGGTGGGAGATAGATGAAACAAGTAAACAACTCAATCATTACATAAGTGAAAATATATGAACTACAAAATGGTTGACGAGAAAAAAGGTCAAATGAGCTTGTTTCAATATCAAAAAAAAAAAAAATTAAGAAAGGAAGAAGAAAAATTGGTTCATTCAAAGAACTCACCTAAAACTGCCAGGAATGGAACATAGTTCCATCCCAGTTCATCACACGAGCACCCAAAACATAAAAGGGAAAAATTAAATTGAAAAAAAAACAGCAGAAAAAGTCTGACATCTCGCGGGAAAATTTTTGCAAAAAGAATTTCTAGATTACTAGGTAAAAGAAAATGTCTAGAAAAATATTGTGTCAAATGAAATCATTTGAAAAGAAATTTAGCCAGAAAAATCAGTTTAGAAAGGTCTGTTGTATTTTTATAGACCCTAGAGTGCTTCATTTCAACTGAAAATTGAGACAAGAAGTCCCTCTATATCAACAGTTTAGTATTGCACCAATATTATGACATGATTAGAATTTTTGGCATCAGAAAAACTCGGGACTTCCAATAGGAACTTCCAGAGTAGGTACTGCGAGCATGGGGTGATCTGTCACCCACTAGGTGTCTGCTGTAAACTTTGTATTTAAAGTTCTTGTGAGTCGGACTGATGAAATAGATGACACATGTAAGTAAAATAAGTTCAATGGATGTATGAGATGTGACACAACATAAAACGTGGTATCTTTAACCAAAACAACAGTAAGGATTTTGAAAAACTTTCCAAATAACTTTTGTGCGAGGTGTATCTGATGCTTGCTGATGGTTAAAATGGTAAAATCTCGGAATTTCTAACAAGGCTTGCATTTTTCTCGGGTACTGTACAGCTCCCACGTTTTTCTGTCCAGAGTTCCAAGATGGCAACATAACCAAGAATCAGATACAACTAGAGGAGAGTTATTGCCAACTAATAAGGTACTAGAGGATTCATTCGAAACATTTCCTAGATAAAATCAACCTCTGTGTATGAATAAATATTCCTCGAATACTTTGACAAAACAATGATTTTCAACATTACCTTAAAGGTTCCCTTTTTCATTTAGGGCCTATACTAGGCAAACTAAAGATAAATGTACAAATAAACCTCATAATATTTTAACAAATTGACCGTCCCCCTCTTCCCTACCTCAGCTTGTCCCAGTATCAACTCACATAATTTCTTATAACTCCGATATCTTTATGGTCTGCACTTCGTAACTTCAAAGGGATTGTTTGTTTTGATTTTAGGAATTATGTAGTAGCACACCGGGCAATGTGGTAGTCCCATGAGGTGATACGATGGGACAAGCAGTCCCATTTCATGAACCATATACCATACTATTGGAGCGAGATCATCATTGATTAGTATTTCAGCTTGGGGTGAATTCCACTACCGCAGGCTGAGTATAGATGTAAAGCCAGTCTTGCCAAACTATAGATATTAGATACCAATATTTGCGATAACTATTGTTTGGTAAGTCTTGCTTTTAGAACAGCTCAATATACATAAAAATCATGCCTGCACTTAAATTATAATAAATCAACAATAGAAGGTTTTTATAAATAAACGAATTGAAGTCTTTTCTCCTTGAACGGCAAGTACATACTAAGATCGTATAGTACATTGAATTTGAAGTTTACCGAAAAACATAGATTGTGGAATGGCTAATGATTTTACAATATGTAAGGATTGTGGAGGCATCTGATGTTAATTTAACAACATGGGAGAGAGGACTTATTGAGAGAGAAAGGTGGCCTTTTCATACCAGATATTTTCTCTTTTCTCTTCTCACACAGTATATCAATACAGACTTCTCTATTTCTCTCTCACTACCAATCACCCCCAACTCATTCTATCTTCCTCTCTTTCTAGCTTTCCCGATCCGTTCTCCTTCCCCAATTTGATCTAGAGTTCTCTCAATTTGAATAGGTAGCTGCTTTCTCATTGTCTAGTAGTCGTCTAGGTCGAATAGGTCGTCATCACAGTCCTCACATTGCATACTCTGGAAGTCCACCTTGTATCGCAGCAATCCTGTGAGGAAGCAAAAAAAGTAAATTAATACAATTAATTTTGAACGGTACATAAGTTGACATCAAACGAAATGGTCTTCAGAAAAACATAAAAAAAACTGAACTATAAACAGGGAGTAGACCAGCATTGGCTTGGTTCTGGGGGCCCTTGTCAATTATTAGCCTCCTTGTCAATTATTAGACAGTGGTAGAAGTGCTAAGTCATTACTCAACTGTCTGGCTACCATCGTTCACGATGACGCCACCCTATGATGATATACTTTTAACGGTAACGCATCAAAACATTGTTAAGTTATCATTGTTGTTTGAATCACAATTGCGATGTCACAATTATTCAAACTCGCCTTACATATTTGCCATACTTGGGGAAGTTACATTGTACATCAAGAGTATCTACAATTCTACATACTTAGGTAATATGTATGTTTTTGTGTGCATTTAACATCGCAGTTTTATGTGGTAGTTCTTATAACAACATAATAAAAATCTTCATACATTTTTTCTTTGAGTGGCAAAATGAACTTCTTAATATCTGAGCTCTCGTTTTAAATTACTAAGATAAATGTTTCATTGGGGAGACACTATGTCATGAAATATAAATTATAAAAAATATTTATAAATCGCCCAGACATTGGAAATTACAGATATATGTTTGAGAGAGCACGCACATAACAACTAATGACTACTTTTCGCCAACAAAATCTGACGAGAATAAATGAATAAATTGGAGATTAGAAAGGTGTGCAACTTAAAAAAATAACTATAAAAAACACAACTATACAATTAGGTACTAACAACACCAAAATAATTAAAACTCTTAGCTAATATTTAAGACTCATTTAAATATAAATCAAAGAAATGATACTAAATATAAAATTATAGCGTGAGATCAGGGATTGTCTACATTTTTTTCCCCCCACCTTGTGTTTTTGAAATATCAATGAATAGTATCTCTAAAACTGGAGGTATCTTCTATTACTGAGAAATGTTAACAACCCCTGAAGATTCTGGTAGACAAGCAATATTTTTAGTACGTAGTGTATTGAAAATTCTCATCATGTAAAATGCCATTAATGCATTTCTTCTACTGCTTGTGTATAGAACCTTGAAAATGCACCTAGTACATAAGTTTTAGAATAGAAGAAGTAGCAAATTTAGAAACTGAAACGAGTTCATCAGAACATTAAAAACACTAATGAAAAACAATAAATAAATTAATACATAAGTGCTTGAGAGAGTAAAAAATATTTGAACAATCCAATAGATGCAGAACACAGCTGCTCTACAGAAAATACCTGTGCCTTACCTTTTGGCAGAAAATGTATTCGATATCGGAAAAATCGATACCAGACGAGCTATCGATAGTTCTTAATAGTCGTCCAGATCAAAATCATCCAGGGGCTCATCGGCTTGCAAAGATTGAAAATCGACCTTATAGCGAAGAATCCCTGATTTATTTAGTTGTAAAAAGCGCAGCGTGTAAGGAAATCAGAAGAAAAAATGGTATGATGATAAACAGAATAGGAAAAATCATTTTAATCTTAAAGATATAGATTACACAAGAACTGAGTACACAATATTTTTATTGCTAAAACAAACCTCAGCTTGCTATTTAAATTATTTTTCTGGTTTATTATGTCCAAAGACCAATGTGAATAGAAGTAGAAGATGAGTCTATTTTTTTGCTTGTAAAACTCCAAGTAAATCACAGGGAATTTGGGTGTCTTATGCTACTGATAACCACCTATTGAACATTTTGGTGTACCATCTTTGCTTTAATTTGATATGATAAACAGGTTAGTAAACTGGCAGCTTGTACCCTGGTTCCATTCAGGTTTGCTAGGATTAATTTGAGAAAGTGGATAATTTTATTTGTCTAGCGAATAGATGGTAAAGCTACCACCAGTGTTGTAATAATATCATTGTTAATATAAAATCAGAAGAAAATACATGGTTAGTGTTAGTAAACAAAACAACAAGGATTGTAAAAAACATAATACTGCCAAATATTCTTAATACACAGTCTGGGGTTAATTACACCATTACCTACAGGCAGCGAGTTTTAAGCAATTTGCACCATTTTTTCTGGAGATCAATAAGGCTGATTAAATATCAGATTTTTTAAGCATCAATTCTATATCATGAAATAAATTTCTTTTAGTATAAATGAATTAATTAACGAATGAGGTACTGATTATGTTAGCATACATTTTTCACATTAATACACACAATAGTATTAGTATTGAGAGAGAAAAAAAAATAATAAGATCCCACATCTCGCCTTAATACAACATTATTTTACACAAAATATATAACTTAATTAAGGACCTAGAAACGATCTGAACGGTTTAGTTGGTTAGAAATAGCATCTAAATACATTAGAAAAAAATATTTGAGGTTCGTAGAACACAATTAAATTTTTCTATCCCATCCCAACATCATGATCTACACTAAGCAAAACAAAATAAGGGCCACAAGTATTTTTAGAGATTCGGACCTACTACTTCAAATGTATAGCTTTAAATATGAAATAAAAGGTTGAAATTACTCCAATACATTCTTCTCTAACTATTATGATAAAAACAAAGGAGTTTTTATTAAAAAAATTCAAGATTTTTATTTATTTTTTGAAAATGGTCGTTTTAGAACAAACTTGAGAATAAAAGTTAAGACGCTTGTTCAACCATCACAACAGCATACCAAGAAGGAATGGAAATTTATCGGCTCCTTAGTACCGAGTGTGACCTCCTCGATCTGTTACACATGTCTGGACTCTTCTTGGCATGCTTTGGATGAGTACATGAATGCGCTCTTCCGGAATCCTGTTCCATGCAGCTGTTAACGCCTCCATGAGTTGATCTTGAGTCTGTATCTGGTCTTTTAGGATTTTAATCTCCCTCTTAGGGTAATCCCATGCATGTTCAATAGGATTGAAGTCTGGGCTTATCGCTGGCCAGCCGACAACTCTGATCCCCGCTGCTTGAAATACCTCAACAGTGGCTCTTGCCGTATGGGGGCGGGCATTATCATGTATGAAGATAAAGTTGGGCCTGGTTCTTTCGCTAAATGGAAGCACATGGGGAACGATGACATTATCCACACAAAGTTGAGAGGTTACCGTTTCGTCAACAAGGAAAACCAGATCGGTTTTCCCTCTGCTACTGATGCCACCCCACACCATAACACTTGGTCCCCCATGAGGATCTGCTTCATGATTACAAGAGCTCTGAAACCTCTCTCCTGAGCATTGGAACACTCGAATACGTCTATCGTCGCTTTCAAATTTCACTTTACATTCATCCGAGAAGAGCACACACTTCCATTCCTCATCAGTCCAGTGCAGGTGTTCTCTAGCCCACCTTAATCTTGCAGCGCGGTGTCCAGAACTAAGTTTAGGTTTACGAACTTTTCTTCTAGAGCGATTTTGTACCTCTCTCAATCTTTTGTGAATAGTTTGAGCACTTACAACTGTGTTCGAGTACTCATGGAGGTCCATTTGTACGCGGGGGCCGGATGTGAACCGTTCCTGCAGGGCTGTCCTGGCTATAAATCGGTCTTCTCCCACAGTGGTTGAGCGCTGTCTCCCACTTCCTGGTCTTATTGATAAATTTCCAGTCTTTTGGTAACGACTCCATAGATTTTGAATGGCTCGCCGTGACACTTGAAGCCTGTTGGCCACACTCCGCTGAGAAAGGCCCTCTTTAAGTAGAGTTACGGCTCTGATACGCAACTCTTGATCTAAATGGTGTCGAACCCTCGGCATGTCGATAAGAAACACTAAAAGTGACTTTAAATCAAGAGGAAATGTTATTAAGAAAAAATATTAAGGTAATCAATCAAACCGTTCGAGATAGGAAAATTAACTGTTTTGATTATTATCTCAAATAATGATATTTACCTCATGCCATCTATTCAAGTTAAGGTCACAATTCATACCTGAACGTCTAATTAACAACATAAGTAAGATAACAAGAATAAACTTTCAATCCAAGGTGTACTATACACGATGATCTTAGAAAATACAGGTGGCCCCTATTTTGTTTTGCTTAGTGTATAATAGGATGTAGAATATCCAATCATGGGTATAAAATAATTAAATATAAGTAAATGATGGGGCAGTAAGGCTGGGACTACACACGATGAGTGAGTGCATCAAGTGTCAAATGAGATGATTGAACAAATGTACATACATTTAATTTCCATAACCTTTAAAAGTTGAAGCATTTGTGTTAAAATCACAATATTGATATCGCAAATGACTCGTCTTACTAAATTTTTGCCGTACTTGGGACTAGAACCACCGAAATCCAGGTTACGCGTCCACCCCCTTATGGTTCAAACTACTGAGGTCGGTCATGACGTTAAAAAAAAAGCCTCATGACCAACCTTGGGACTAGAACCACCGACCTCCAGGTTACGAGTCCGCCACCTAATCGATCTAATGACGTTGAGTGCATTTAGTTAAAACTGACACTTGACGTTCGTAATCGCGGCCAGGGATACTATTAGAAACAGTAACTTTAGGCATTATCACCCTTGATCAAACTTTGTTTATATTTAATTAATTATACCTTTTGACTGCACCTGTATATAAAAAATTGTAAATAAAGATTGATCTAAATCGTTGAATAGTAACTGCGATTCCCCATCCCCCTCTCACCTCCAATTCCACCAAAGCCCCGCACAAACTGGGATCCCTCCTGAGATTTGTCCGTGATGATCTCCAGCGTGGCTCCGAAGCTCTTGTAGTTGTTGGCTAGCCACTCCAGCAGCGGCTGACACTCCACCAGCTCCAGTTCGACCCCCGTCTACCATGAAAATTAAATAAAATAATAAATAATAATAATGCTTTTTTTGTGTTATTATGTCACAATTTTAGTGGGTAGCGCAGAATCATAGGACTTCACCACTTTAATTTACAGTCTTATTATTATGTGGTCACAAAATCAAATTATTGAGTAAAAATGCATGCACCGGGTGGGATTTGAACCATCGGACCCCAACGCTACCAGGATTACCAGACTAGCGCGTTAACCACTTAAATTTATCGAAAGTAATAGGGCTGGGGGACTATAATCATGGAGTAGACCAGCATTGGCTTGGTTCTGGGGGCCCTTGTCAATTATTAGCCTCCTTGTAAAGACAGTGGTAGAAGTGCTGAGTCATTCCTCCACTGTCTGGCTACCATCGTTCACGATGACGCCACCCTAAGATGATATGGTGAATAGGGCGTAAAGCTCCCCTCTGCGTACCTCCTTGTCGGTGAAGTGGCTCTTGTCTTTCTCCTGCTCGGGCGTGAGGTGCAGCACCCGGTCCTCGCCCGTGGAGTGGTTCTTGAGCACGTAGCGCTGGATGTCGAGGTTCTCCCAGCAGATGAGGGTCTCCACCGACCCCAGCTCCAGGGCCCGCAGCGTGTCGTCCACACCGAAGCAGTACTTGCCCGTGTCCTGGCTGATCTCGTCGAAGTACTTGCCTGCACGAGGGGAGAAACAGTATGGAATAATAATTCAATTTTATTATTAAATAAGCTTAAGAACCTATGTATTTTTAAGTTTTTTTTTTTTAATTACATTATAAAAATGGAGTAATTTCTCCGTGAACTTAAAAAAAAAATAATAATAATAATATAATAATAATCATATTATTATCTATAGAATAATATCTATAGAATCTATAGAATAATAATAAATTATAATATCTATATTATATTATTATTATACAACCCTTTATTAGGTATAAATGGACATTATGTACATACAAATAATTATTTTAACAATGAAAAAAATGATACAATATGTACCGACCTCAGTGGCTCGATCGATAATGCGACGGACTTGTAACCTGGAGGTCGGTGGTTCAAGTCCCGGTTTCAGCGTAAAATTTGTAAAGCGAGTTTGAGTAGTTGTGATATCACGAAAGTGAATAACACAAATATGATAACTAATTATATCTATTATTATTATTATTATAAAACGCTTTATTAGGTATAATAATAATGGACATTATGTACATACAAATAATTATTTTAACAATGAAAAAAAATGGAAACAATATATACAATAAAAATGAAAAAGAATAGAAAATATATAAAAACAAAAGTCCGAACTAAAGGGCGGGGTTATTGCCTATGGCAATCTCTTCCATAGGCAATAGACCGTAAAAAAATGGTAAAAATATCTATCGCCTTATTTACACTGTCCCGCTCAGGACTAATCTTCTTTTTCTACATATTTTCTCACTCGAGTCCCATTATTCCAGCAGAAAGCCGAAGACGTACTATTAAGTGGTCAAAATGGATGATTACTTGTCATGGCTTGGCTGGCTTTCGAATCCATGACCTCTGGATTGACAGACTGGTATAGTATAGTTAGTATAGGTGCTTTATTTGGACTGTCGGCTCGAGACAGGAAGTCCCATTACGCTAACAGTTTCCCGTAATCCAAAATATGAAGGAAATAAAAATGTGACTGATGCCATTTACATTTGTTTTTATGGAATGAATGAGATAACCCTGCCCAAATAGTACTTGGAACCCCCCCCCCCCCCTCATTCAGCAGTTGCTTCGGTGCCCTTGAACTACGACATTTTCTACTTCAGATTCATTTTTTAATATTATTATGCTGCATGTAAATTGAAAAACATTCGTGGTGCCAGCTTACCTATGAGTTTCTTTTCTTGGATAAACTTGACATTCTGCAGGGACTCTGCCGCCAGCTCAATGGCCTGATTGAAACCATTCTCCCCGCCGTACGACACATCCACCAGTTTGATGATTTTAGCTTGCAATCTCTGGAGAAGAAAAGTAAAAAAATATCAATCATGTTTTACACCTGAAGCTCCTGGGTTTGATGAATACGTTAATTCTATTTTAAAATATTATAAGTAATAATTAATATATATAATTACAGTATAAAGGCAAAATTCACAACTGAGAACATTATTCTCATTGTAATCATAGTAATATAAGCACGTTAGCTCAGTGGTAAGGTACTTGCTTGCTATAAAAAATCAAGTAGAATGACAGTTTAATATTAAATCACTATTTATTTCAATATTGTACTTCACATACCTATTCCAAAAAATGTCAATTGTAATCCAGAGAGGAAATTGCTCAAGTATTCTGAGTACTTTGCCCTCTGGATTGCAAATGGCAGAAATATATTAAACTTTAATCGCAAACAAGTTGCCTTTTTTATTTACAATTATTGGACATATATGAGTACATAATATACAAAATAAACAATAGAAGCTGAGTTGGAATATAAAAAAAACAATAGAAATATTACAACTTACTACAAATAGAAATATATTAGCTGTAATAAAAAAAAATATACGAATACAAAAAAAAAAAAAAACAAAAAAAAAACTTCACATACCGGGTCAAACATGTCGGACTGACTGAGTTCAGTTTTGAAGTCGGCGCTACCAGCCAGAATCAAGCCCGCTATGTTGGGCTTGTCGTTGGTGATGAACAGAGTGGTCGCTACCTCCGCTACTTTCCGCACGTAGTTGTGACGCTTCTCCATGCGGAGACGGGCGAACCGAAGAGCAGACTGACCTCCTCGTCCTGGGGGGTGGGAGATTTATTAGTCAAGAGAATATTATTATTATAGACGGGTTGGGGCATATACTTAGACACAATGAGTTCCTCACCAACATCATAGAAGGCAAAATTGAAGGAAAAAGAACCAGAGGTAGACCAAGAACCCAATATTTCAAAGACATGATGGACCCTGATGAGATACAACTCCTATCAAGACCTCAAGAGAGACACCCAGGATCGGCAACTGTGGCTACAACGACAAAGCATTGCTTTTAGAAATTGATGATGATGAGACGGGTTGGAGTTCCACAAGAGAAGCACCAATTATCACACCGACCTATATTTGATCTATTGTGACCAGTTGATTCTAATGGTTTAAACGTCCTGATTTGAAGTAGTCAGGACGGGGGTTTTACCCTCCATTAGCTGGGAATCGTACCAGCTACCCACATTAACCTCACCCAGCCTGGGTAGGGTCGGAAATGCCAGCCTCAATCAAGAGAAGAAGGAAGTAAAAAAAGTTATCAATTTAGTGTTCATCGTACTTGGGACTTGAATCATAGACCCATTCATTTGAAGGATTTATTTTCTGCAATGTGATTTTCTAGTTTAGAGGTAGAAGCCCTCAGTTTAATTTTTTTTAAAATTTTTATTTATTTCATATTAAACTAAATTACATTATATATAATAATAATGTTGTCTCTTTTATACTGTCTGACAAGGACTAAAAAGTCCCATTATTCTAGCAGTAAACCCAAGATGTATTATTACGTGGTCCAAATCCCAATTGGGAGGATAACATGTCATGTCCCGGCTGGGTTTCGAACCCACAACCTCTGGAGTCTTTGGATTCACAGAGTGCCGCCTTTGCCACTGAGCTACCGGGACAGACAATTATACTGGGTTTTTTCGTCAAAATTTTAACTTGTTTTGTGTATTTCAACACACTCATCTCAAAGATGGACTGATTATAACATGTATACGTAGCTTGGACATAGGAAACATACCGTGCTTTTTTGGCAAGTCTACGGTGAATTTATGCAGCACCTCTCGTGTGTTCCCCTGAAGGGTTCCGAAGAGAGCTCCATTACCATCCATCACGATGAAGCCAAACTTGTTGTCATCTGCTAGCAGTGCTGTGAGTGCCTCTGTGTGGAACTGGATACAAGATAGAATGGATTCATTTAAAGAAAAGACTGGAGTAGAGTTGTTAACTGGTTATGTAGACCATAAAAATACTTTAAACTTTTAATTTTTCCAAATTTTAAAATTAAATATAGGGTTTTCCATTGATTATGAACCATTTTGAAAAGGCTATATTTTCAAAATTGAACCTTTATAATTGAACTAGCGGGCTATCGCCCGCTTTGCGGGCCGAGGCATGGCCGTGAAAGCAAAAAATCCTTTTTCGTCAATGGCAGGTGTTGTAGTGGGAGTTTCGAAAAATCCCGTCTTATTGCACATCTAGACTATAAGACAAAGCTACCTACCAAATTTCAGCTTCCTAGGACTTACGGTTTGGGCTGTAGAGCGATGATCAGTCAGTGGTCAGTGGTCAGTGAGTGTCTTTGACATTTATATATAGAGATGTTGTTTTTTATTGTTGATGGAATGCTAGAAATAAAAACGCCATTTATTATGATATTCACCATTTACATTTTGAAGATCACATCACGAAAATTTTGGTGTCTGTACAGAGTGCATGAATTCAGTGCTCATACCTTCTCTCAAGATATGCATCACCAATTACCAACATATTTCGGAGATATCATGGATTTCCTGGTTGAATAGCACCTTTCAGTTCTTATAGGGTTTTTGGTTTTTACCCAAATCAAAAAATCAATGCTATGCAAACACATTCCAGTAAACATGATATGCACAGCTTGAGAAAATGTCTGAATTCATGCCCAACATCTTCATTGTGATTGATGTGATCTTCAAATTGTGAATTGGTAAGTATTACAGTAAAAGGCATTTGGTTTTCTTTTCTAGCATTTTCTCAAAGAGAAATTCTTTTGGAACTTCAGTTCTGAAAATATAAGCATTTCCAAAATGGTTCATGATCAGTATCAGTATAAACAGAAAAGTGAGAAGTTGTACTAGATGTGCATGAATATCAGAACATACCTGGACAGCTGTTTCGAGCTTATTTGCTCTCATCAGCAGGTAATAGTTCTGAATACCCATGCCATCAACTAACCTCTCGATTTTAATCAGTATATACAGAAAAGTGAGAAGTTGTACTCACTTTTCTGTATATACTGTATATGATAATGGGACTACCTGTCTTGCGCTGACAGTCTAAATAAATCACTACCAGGGTGTCTACTAAATGGTCAAAGTAAAATTCCCTGACTTTTCCAGGTTTTCCAGACCATTTTTCCAGTTTCTCCAGTCTACTTTCTTAAGGAGACGTTATATGAATATTATATAAGACCTGCTAAAATTTTGTTAATTTTATAAAAAGTGATTAAGAGTGTTTTGTGTTTCTTACCAAAGAAGCATTATCACACTGCTGGATTACAGTGGCGCCGCAGGCAAATTTTTTTTTATTTTTCATTTTCATGACAAAATTGGATCTTGAAAAAAATTCCCTGACTTTTGGTTTTTTTTTCACAAAATTCCCTGACTTATGGTGTTTTTTCACAAAATTCCCTGACTTTTCCCTGACTTTTTCGGTCTCGAAAAATTCCCTGACAATTCCAGGTTTTTCAGGTTTTCCCTGACCAGTAGACACCCTGACTACTTATACATATGTATACCTATGTGAGAAATTTTGTTGTAATTGAAATACATTATCAACAAATTATTAATGTATACCTACTCAAATAGCTTTTTGACCCCATGGCTTGTATACATGATGACATGGGTCTGATTCCCAGCAGGGTAGGATTTTTTTATGTGAATGTTCAGGGTCTAATTATTCCTCATGAGGAAAAATGAGTAGCTATTTAAATGGATAGTGCTCAATGTCAGCATTAAGAGAAAAAGTAAGGATATTGGAAAATAGTTTAATTTGGTATTTTGTAAGGCTGCCTATCATTTAAGTTGTGATTCTTAACACAAAGAAACCACATACTTACATCCATTGAGTTCAATGTAGGTGTAACTTTGTTGTGATTGAAATACAATATCTACCAAATATTTTTTTATGTACCTACTGAATGTAAACATAAAACATTTCATTGAGAACTCCAATTTTTGAAATTGCTCCCAAAAATGAAGCTGCGTTTCCTCTCTGGATTGCTAAACCAAACGGAATATTATTTATTTACTCATAAAATATAGATTTTGTTTTTATGTCTGACTTTTAACAGCAAGATTTTTCTTTTCCAGATCCATGAGATTATTGAAATATGCATATCTTATTCCACTAACTTACTTTATTGTCACATAAGTACAGGGATGTGTTGATGGGTTTGAAGGGTTCAAAATCAATGTTGACTTTCTTCTCTTTGCCTTCCTCAGTTACAATGGTCCCACAGTATATGACCAATCCATTGGGGGGAACTGAAAAGCAGCAGAAAGATCAACAAATAATTAACTAGATAGACAATTTTCTCAATTCAAAAATTGCAAATTATTTTAGTGCTTCTATGATTTTTTTGTGAAAATGATTTTGATGTTGAAAATCTACATTAAATTTACTGTGAGAGTTAGGTGTTCCATGTGCTGAAGAATGGTAAAGAAAAATGTGTTTATGTTCATGAAAAATGAAGCATTTTTTAACTATTCAAAATTTATATTTGAAATTCATTTGAATATGAACAATTTCTATTGAGGATAATTAATTTCACTACGTATTGTTGGTGAACAATTAAAACAATTACCTTTAGTGTATAATTTCAATCTATGTTGTACAGAGGTGATAGCTCCTAATACTGAGAGTCTATTTACACGGGATTTAATGTTAGAGGCAGTTCCAAACTCATCAGCCAACATTTTACTGACTCGGGAAATTTGATCTTTTGGTGGAATGATGAGTGAAATCATACTGGTTCCATTTCTGAAAAGAAAATTGACAAGGCAATATTATTTTTAGGTTACTTTTAATATCCACTACCAACCTATAATGGACAAAACTATGGCTCATCAATAGACATACATAGTTTTTTTCAATCAATTTTATATATTTTTTATACTATAAATAATTTTGAAGTTTTTCTCTGGTTTTCTTAATGGAGAAAAATTGGTTTATGATTTTATAGAGTGAGTATCTTTAAAACAAAACAATGAAATAATTATTTTCAATTTAAGGATATTCATCCACATCAACCTCTATATAAATATTTAAGTCAGATGAGTTTTGACCAATCACAGTACACTATAGGTCCAACATGAGGGATTGTCAGACTTTGTGGTAATCCTACTTAAAATTTATACCAAAAGGGGGAGGGGGGATGGACTGGGACTCCCTGTATATTCAATAGTTCAATATATCAATGCATCATTCACTTTAAAAAAAATTATCAATGATTGATTTCTGATAGCATAATATAGTAGCATGAAGGACTTGATTTTTTTTTAGTTCTAATAAGGTAGTTGTCTCAGGTCTCACAAGTATGTCCATGGATTCAGATGTTAAAACATCAGAACCAAGGCTACTTTCTCAATAGACATGAAAAAACTCCTGAAAAAATTGTGATAGTTTCTTTTTAATTTCTCCTATAATTTTCTGTGATTTCACAACTTTGTATCAAGTTATGTAAGATCAAACTCTTCTTCTCATCAAACTTACCCTCTTGCCATTTCCAAACTTTTGATGAGCTTCTTGATTTTCCATATTTCAACGTTCCTATCCGAGGATGTTTCTTCGTTCCCATAGCCTGACATGCTGGATTCCTCTGAAGACTTATCTCATGCACTGACGCGAAAAATCAAACGCAAGTAAAGGTTTGGAAAATGATAACTTAAAAGGAAAATTAGCAGGTAGAAGACGAAGAATTACAGTTTTCAAAGGTTTAACAGTTACAATTGAGTTTCTCTCACGTCTGCAATGTGTGATTAGGCTGTTGTGTTACAGGAACTGGATTGAGCTAGTTTAACATGCAAGTTTGAGACACGTATCTTCTTTACCACGGCATTCTCTTCAAAGTGCACAAACAGTATAAATAATGACTGATTGTTATTCAGAGGAGATAGATGAACTTAATTGGAGGAGAAAGCAAAGAAAAAGCTTTAAATAACGTGTAAATTATAAAATAAAGTTGGGAGCTTTCCTGATCTGAACCCTTCAAAACACCTCCCTCTGACGTAAAGGAAAGATTTCAAGGAGGTTTTGTATCAAATGACAAGAAAACTTCCATGGAATTTTGTTCTTCTTTGGAAGTGACACATTTTTGTAAGAACTTGCCCCTTGAAAATTTAATATTATTCAATTTTACAGATATACCTATTATTTGATTGTTTCAAATGTTATAATCTTCAATAGTACATAAAAGTAATCGAGTTTTAGATTAATATAATATAATTTTTATCAATTAGGTACAAAATTACCAATCCCTTTAAGATACTAGAGCATCAATATTTTCTTTTAATATGCAATGTGCAGTTAATTATAAAATGCACAGCACTTTGCGTTTCAAATATATCCATGATTATTGCAGGAAAAATAAAATTGAAACAGCGTGATAACGGCAGATATTATGTTGAAAACCCACGTTTAAATAATTTCTTAATTTGTTATTATTACCCAGGGCCGTATTTAAGGGGGGGGCCCAGGGGGCCCGGGCCCCCCCTCGAGCTTGGCCCCCCCTCGAAATTTTTACTTGAACGCAGGCTCTCGTCCCGGGCCCCCCTCGAAATTCTTACTTGAACGCAGGCTCTCGTCCCGGGCCCCCCTCGAAATTCTTACTTGAACGCAGGCTCTCGTCCCGGGCCCCCCTCGAAATTCTTACTTGAACGCAGGCTCTCGTCCCGGCCCCCCTCGAAATTCTTACTTGAACGCAGGCTCTCGTCCAGGGCACCCCCTCGAAATTCTTACTTGAACGCAGGGTCTCGCCCAGGGCCCCCCCTCGAAATTCTTACTTGATTACAACATAATATTATGTACCTACCAAGTAGAATCCTAAGTGGAAAGTACAAAGTTCTGCTGAGAACTCGCAAAACAATCTACAAAATAAAACACGGTGCTTTTGATTTATTTTTACTTGAGCTGGTCCTCCCAAAATTTTCGATAGTGAGTTTTCAATTCCAAAACACGCTTTAGGGTCCCCAGAGCCTAAATCCAAAGTTTCATTGTTCCGTGTGTCTATCTGTCTGTCTGTAAACAGGATATATCAAGAACGGCAGAAGCTAGGAACTTGAAATTTGGCACAGAGGTCATAAAAGTATAGAGAACCCAGCTTGAAACTGGAAAAAATCGGTGCCACCGGTGGCCGCTTTTAGACAGAATTTGGTGGTTCTGGCTAAATAGTAAGAGATATGAAATTTTCATGGGAACAAGTTTTTATTTAAATAAAAAAACATTGGGGTTTGTCCCGAATATTTTTTTTCATATCTTGAACTTTTTGGTACCCGACTCTAATTACTGGTATTTTGGGAGGGTCTACCCTGACTAACTTTTTTATTATTTATCCTAGATGTGGGTTGTGACATATCAATTCATAGGTTTTTTGAGGTTCTGAACACGAATTTGATAACCATTTTTTCTCTTAGTAAGAACCTTTTAATTTAAAGGTAAAAAATGAATGGGTAACACGTAAAGAGTCACGTTTTATTTATTTGTTATTATTTTTTTTATACATAAATTAACGGGTTTCCCCATTAAAAGCTAAATCACATTTTTTCTCAAAATTTGAAGTGACCTATCAATTCAAAGTGAGAAAGTTTTAGGTAAGGGTCTGAGCTTTCATTTGACACATTGATAGCGAATTTCTGATGAGCCGTTCTTGAGCTACGCTAAGTAAGGTAAAAATATGGATGGGTAACACGTAAAATAGTCACGTTTTTAAAGGTAAATGACATTTTTTCTCGAAATTTGAAGTGACGACTGATCAATTCAAAGCGAAAAAGTTCTAGGCAAAGATCTGAGTTATCATTTGACATATCGATCGCAAAATTCTGATGAGCTATTCTTGAGCTACGCCGGGTAAAGACAAAATATTCAAGTTTTTCGACACATTCTCTCTCCATCTGTGAGTGTATGTGTGGTGTGTGTGTGTGGTTTGTGTGTGTGGTGTGTGTGTGTGGTGTGTGTGTGGTGTGTGTGTGTGGTGTGTGTGTGTGGGTGTGTGTGTTGTGTGGTGTGTGTGTGTCTGATGGGCTGGCGAAGCGGCGCGCCGCTTACACCTGCCGCGGCGGGTGTAACCCGCTAGTAATATTATTATTATACTATTTGGGCCCCCCCCTGACGAAAATCCTGGATACGGCCCTGTTATTACCTACACAATTTATAATTCATAAGTAGGTATTAGGTAGGTAGATACCTATAATAATTATTAATAATAGCGGAACCTAAAATTACACCTTCGCGCAAGCGTTGTGGTACTTATGGTGGGTAAATAACTGCAAGAAAAAGTTAAGTCTATGTGCGTTGGACTCTTCCACATTTCCACATTTTCAGTGAAGTGACCTTTAATTGAGAAGAAGATATTTTATTTATGTGTATACATTATACAACTATACATAACTGCAGACATTAAAATCGAAAAGGAAACAGTTAAACAATCAAAATAAAATACAGTCACAAAAATACAATATTAAAATGTCTAGTAAAAAATGAAGTAGGTATTTACTATAAGCATCAAGACTTGGAAGAATATTCCATATGGAATTGCGGACACAATTTTACGTAATGCCAGCTTGTGCAGGAGATAGCCGTACGTTATCCGTGCGTATTGGACACACCGGCAATTGTACACACTCAAAGAGTTCGCAATGTGGCGGACAAAAATGTAATGTTACGTTTATCTTATGTATCAACACTTCGGTATGCAATGTTTCGGGGACACAATTTCTTATCATGCTAGCTCGTTCAAGCGACAGCCGTACGTAATCCATACGTATAAGACGCACGGGCAATTGTACCTAAGTGTTTCAGAGTTTGAGATGTGGCCGACAAAAAAGACAATGTTACATAAATATACCCTACGTATCAAGATAAAGACTTGGAAGTACCTATGGAGTATTTCATGGACTCAATTTTACGTAAAAGCAAGATCATGCAGACGACAGCTCACAGCCGATATGTAATCCATATGTATAAGAAGCACGGGCTATTTTACGTAATTAAGAATTTCGCGAGGTGCCTTGCAAACATTAATTTAATAAAACATATTTTGTCAATGTTTTTAATACAGGTTATACAGGTACCTACTGTTATAGTACTTTGTTTAGAACTCATCTTCTTTTCAGTATCTAAAAAAAATACCCGAAAGTACAATAATAAATGGATCACTTGCACCTTTTTTAATAGCTCTATCGTAAGGGTTTCCGTAGTCCTTTTTTCCCGAGCCGCCCAATAATGGAAATTTGAAATTCACTTATTATACGTTCTGAATACACGAAACGATTCCTGGCAAAATTTTGAAAGGACTTAATTATGAGATTTATGAACGATGGAGGTGTCCGAAGCTCAGAACACGATGAAATCTTTGGTCAAAAAACCCCCACAAGAACGTGTAGCTGTAGACTGAAAAATCCAACTCGGTAAATATGACGTCACAAATACAGCTTCGCTTTTTTCCAATTCGGCTACTTTTTCGTTGTTGTTGTTGTTTTCTTTTTTTTTTTTTTTTTTTCGTTGGCGGAAATGCATTTTTCTGGTATAATTATACTAAAGAATCATCAGTCATTCAGTAAAAAAAAATTCATTGTAAATGACCCATTAATATCCCACCATGGGTTCAAGATATAAATACTAAGAGAGTTACCTATACCTTTGGCCTTTGGGCAATAAACAGTGTATTATTTCTATTTATTTATTTAAATCCCCTATGGGAGACGTAGGGCCGCAACAAAAGTCCATCTGTTACGGATTTGGGTCAAAATTTTAATCCCTCCCCAAGATTTTCCAGCCTCTGCAATCTCTTTCTCGACTGTACGCTTCCATGTTGTCTTGGACCATGATCTACCAGTATTTTTCTGACGAAAAATACTGGTAGATCTTTTACTGTAGATGGTAGATCTTTTTCAAAACACGTGGGACTGACATTAATTTTTGAACCAACACAATTAACCGCCTATTGTATGAAGTTTCCACTTATAGCCTAAAACCAGGTCAGATAATAATATGACATAAAACCCAGTCCTTGTCACTGAAGTTAAGCATAATTCGAGCATTGGTTGTACATATAATTATGTAAGTGTAGGTAAAACTATAATTTTATCACGTGGATAAGTCTGGGTACCTCTGGGTAACTCAATAACTCATGTTTATCCGGAATAAACTGACTCAATGTTATAAAAGAAGAAATGCAAAAAGTACCAAATCCAGGGCCTGAAGAGGACATACATGTATTTTTGTCACGACAGAAAATTGTGAAACGTAAGCTTTAGTTCTGAGAGGTTCAAAACTATCGCACAGAAATATTACCTAAGGAGTTATAAGAATTTTCGATAGCATTTGAGGATTCCGCTGAAAAAACTCCTTCATATCAACCTCTATAATATAATTATACCTGTATAGAATAATAAGACTTGCACTTGGTTTTTTTTCTTCTTCCATCTATTGTATTATGTAATTCCCAAAGGTACATAATAACGACCTGGCGAGCATGTGTTGGTCAGTGCACTGCAGGAGTCACCGCGAACCTGATTATAAAAAGAAAAGCTTTGGGGATACTTATTCAATGTACCTAAGAGTTGGCTGAAACTGTAAATTTGATTTCTCTTTTAGACTGAAAATTATGAACTAGGAAAGGAAAAAATAGTAGGTAAATTTGGCGAATGTTCTAACTGCTATGGATTTAAACAATACCTGAGCACACTTGTCATATCTACTCCATCAGTTCTAAAACCATGAATCTTATTGTGGTGAAATTTTCCGAGGACCTTTCTTGGTCATGCCTTGATTTACTGTGTCTGAATAAAATATCGAGCAAGGCCCAGTATTCCGCTACTTACTCATGCTCGTAATGATTGACAAGCCCTCCCTAACGCATGTAGGCGGTAGTACAATATATCCTATAGTCAAAGGGTGAACCCCATTACTCATGCATCAAAAGGGACGCAAAAAATAAACATACAAAAAATAAATAATTTGAAAAATAAAATATAGGGCAAAAAAGTTCTCAGGCAGATAGGTATATTTATGCAGTAAACCTGGGGGTCGTACCAAGCGGAGCATAACCCTCTGCTTTGTGAGCTGACTAGCGTGATCACGTGCCAGTCGGGAATAAAATATTTCACAAATAACAACAAAAAGTTTGTCCTAAAAACATACCCAAAAAGTAAATAATGCGGTACAGTATATCAACCTCTGTTGGCGCTTTTCGTCTTGAGAACTACTCTGTTAATCTTACGTAAACTTTTGAAATGATTTGCGATTTCTTAACGCTAGGGTTTTCTTTCTTACAATTGAAACAAATTAATTAAACAGTATAATTATTTTTTAGTTTGACTATTTTATTTAGCTTTGATTCTACTGCTTTTTCTTTTAGAAAGATTTAATCTCTACTAGCAAAGTTTTTATTATTCGCTCTTTCTTGCTGATGTCTGGAGCAGTCAAAATTTTGCGTGAGTGAGTTCAGTGTTAGCGCGACGTTAGCGATTTGTTTAAATTTTATTATTTTAGGAATGTAAAAAAAAAACAAAGAACCATGTTAGTCTTCTGTAAAATAAAGTGGAAGAACGAGATTCTGTCATCTATTATAAAAATTTGAAATAATTCAATCGAATCTAAACATGTTTAAGCGGAGCAATATTACCATTTAAAATGTAACGCGATTTTTTTCAGTTGAATTTGTCGTATACTCAGGTAAGAAAGTTTTATTTGAGTACATCAGGGAATTTCAAGAGGCAATTTTTTTCAAAATATAGTTAATTTGTCATTGTTGTTATAGTAATAATAACACTCTTTAGCAGAAGGTAACAACCAGGCGAGGTTCATGCTCAAATCAATTTCTACCACGTAACCCTCAGTCTTATAATTATGTGGTCACAAACTCAAATTAATGAGGAAAAATTCATTCAATGGGTGGGATTCGAAATAACGGATCCCTATGCTACCTGAATTACCAGACTAGCGCGTTAACCACTTGTTTTTTTTTTTTGACAATGAATCTAACCTAAACTTCTTCATAATTTAGATCCACTGTGCTATCCATTAGCCAAAGCAGCTCGGTTGGACTCGAAATTTTGTGGAATTAGTGTCAATGTCAAACAAAGAGTAATAAGACTTGGTTCTAATCACGTTCAAACCATCGAGTTGTTGACTATTCCGGACCCCACTCAGGCTCGGTTACATTAATGTGGGTAGAGCTATTTAAAGTGTTTGTTGATTTTCAAGATATTTTTTTTTTTTTTAAGCTTTATTAGGAGGACAAAGTAGAGGTAACAGTTTAAAATTAAGAAAAAAAAAAAAAAAAAACAAACAAACAAATGACAAAATTAATAAGTAAAAAAGAAAAGAAAATAACAACAATGTCCTACCTAAAGGGCGGGGTTATTGCCTGTGGCAATCTCTTCCACCCAACCCTTTTTTTTACTAACTCTAATACCTTTTTATTATTAATTGATTCCAAAATAAAGTTCTGCGGAGTTCTGTCAATGCTCCATGGTACATACGAAACGATGACCTACATCGGGACCTGAAAATTGAGACAGTCAAAGACTGTATGAATAGATTTGCCTTGAGTCATCAAAAAAGGCTAGAGGAGCACCCCAATCCCGAGACCGTCCATCTTCTTAGGATTGAAGACCTCACCAGACGTTTGAAGCGGATAAAACCACATGAACTAATTAATTAGGTACTTTCCTCTGGTAACCACCCAACAGCCGAGTCTGCTTATGTCCATGTACATAAGTTATTTTAATTTACATTAGTAGTTTAAGATTAGAATAAAAATACTTATTAGTTTTAAGAACTAGATTGTATTAATAAATTTAGTCCCCAAGGACTCTGTTTAATAAAAAAAAAAAAAAAAAAAATTATTAATTAACTCTAATACCCGCATCTCAAGGGAAAGTCTTCTATTTTAGTCAATCAATTACCAACGTACGTGTATTTCCAGCAATTGGAGGAAAGATTTCTTTATTGAGTAAATGAATTAATTATGACTTCAGAATTAGTTATGACAACGGAAGAGAATGCCGTTGGCATTAGCACTGCCCTTGATCAAGTTTTGTTTTCTTAATTTTAATATCTATGTATGTATTATTATATTCTATGTCATTATTTATTTATTTAGAAACTCTTTATTAGTAGGAAGAACATAATATATATACAGACAAATAATGGTAAATATAAAAATAGACAATATTAATAATAGAACCAAGGAGAGAAAAAAAAAAACAAAACAAAACAAAACAAAATATATACATATGTCATAACTAAAGGGCGGGGTTATTGCCTATGGCAATCTCTTCCACCCAACCCTTATTATTTTGTAAATAAAACTTGATCCAACTTGTTTAACTTCATGGGCGTGTTCCAGTCGTCATGCTGGAGCGGTACAGCCAGGCACTCCGGCAGGACGCCCTGCGGTGCAGGCGGAATGACGACGTGCTGAGATGCGTGGACCAGATAGAGGGGAGAGTAGCCATCGTGGCCTCCAAGACAGAGCGGCTCAAATCCCTCAGGGTGAGTGCGCGGACACACCGGAGCCCTAGACCCTAGGGTAGCTTCGGTATCACACAGAATAATCTGACCATGTTATTAAATGTAAGCGGCCTCAACGGAGTCCTAGACCCTAGGGTAGCCCCGCTATCACACAGAATAATCTGACCATGTTAATAAATGTAAGCGGCCTCAACGGAGTCCTAGACCCTAGGGTAGCCCCGCTATCACACAGAATAATCTGACCATGTTATTAAATGTAAGCGGCCTCAACGGAGTCCTAGACCCTAGGGCAGCCCCGCTATCACAGAATAATCTGACCATGTTAATAAATGTAAGCGGCCTCAACGGAGTCCTAGACCCTAGGGTAGCCCCGCTATCACACAGAATAATCTGACCATGTACACTGCCTAGTGGGAAATCTTTGGAAGAGATATTTCTAATTGACTAGTGGTTGATTTATTTATGAAATACATGCTTTTCTCATCTATATGTTCAATACTAAAAAAAAAAAATCAGTTCTATTCCATCTGACCATGTTATTAAATGTAAGCGGCCTCAACGGAGTCCCAAAATTCGACTACATCTAGGTGTAGGGACTAGGATCCAGGGTCCTCCTTGTGGCCGCCTACTAAGAAAAATAAGTCAAAGTTAACACTTTCCGTGCCAGTGTTACATTAATGTAATACCCTGTCCAGACCCTGGTGTTACAAAAATGTAACACCAGATTTTGCCTCGGTGTTACATTAGTGTAACACCTCACGTGGAATTACCATTTTTGTAACAAGGAAGTGTTACAAAAATGTAACACTGGGACAGCGCAAAAATATCAGCTATTGTAACACCGGAGAAATGTAGCTTGGCCCCTGGCGAAAATTTTGAAAACTCGCTCTGGTACGGAAAGTGTTAAATTTACACCTAGTTCTGAGAGGGCTTTGAGTAAAAATTGTGAAAAATATTCACTCAAGTATTAAAATGAACAGTACCACAAGATACTGGCTCAGAGGATTTCCAACCATGTGATATGTTTTTTAAAAAAAAGATGAGTGTTTTATAGCCATTTTTATTTCGTAGCCCTAAAACAGGAGCTACTGTAGACGCTTGTGGTCTGTGTTATAGTTTGCCCATCCCGTAGTATACCCCCCCCCCCCCCTCTGATGGGTGAGAAGTGACACAATACTCCCCATTTAGGTGCTGGGTCAACACGAGCGCACCGGAAGGTATCCCTTAATACAAACAATTGTAACCAAATTAAGAATACAAATTTTTATCGGCAGGGGGGATCCAACCTAAGACCTTCCGCATGGCGAGCGAGTGCTGAACCACTGAACTAATCACGCGCTATTCATTCGGTAGTCTATACAAATTTGATGTCTATACGAGTATGACATGACGTTTATCTAATTTTCAAAAAAAATCAATTATTTCCAGAGTTTTGAAATTTGGTATTGCATTTCATAAGTTGTGTCTCCTATGGAAATTGTTTAAGGGCGGAATTAATAGACGTTTTTGTAATACCTCTGTGGCGTTAAGTCACGGATTGCGTACTGTGTACGATAGGGAAAACCGACACTTACCAACGACTTAAGTTATTGATGTTGTCTATTAATTCCACCCTAAGATTTGGTATTGATTCCGGCCCTGATTCCACCCGCAGGCACACTACGAGTCCCTGCTAGAGAGGTCCTGCCCCGAGGTGATCACAGAGGACTACCACCGGGCCTTCCCCGCCACCCCTCGCCTCTCTCGCAGCCTCTCCGCCTCCTTCCCCTCCAAACCGGTGGCCACCTTCTCCTACGTCAAGCAGCGCTCCCAGCTGCCCCCGGCCGAGGCTTTCGAGAGCCTCATCGACAGGAAACCGAAGACTTACGAACAAACACCGAGAAGTTACGAATATCAAAAGAGAAGTTACGAAAACCCGCCACGGAGTTATGAACAACTGCCGCAACGTGACGTCACTTCTGTTGAGTCGCCGGCAGTTACCACTACTAGTTTCTCCTCTCCGCTGAAGTCAGAAAGTAAACCCAACCATGTGACTTCTCAACAGTTCCATTGGAGTCCGGTCCAAGATTTGAAACTAAAGCAAATCATCTCCACCTCCGAAACGAATGATTTGAGAACGCTGCTACGACTGTACAAGGAATCCGAACACCTGAAACGCCAAAGCGAGAACGATCTAACCCAGGTGACATTGCCGAGTAGCAAGTTGTACAATACACCTATTTACCCAACACCGAGTACAGCAACACATCCACGGATGAACACCACAAGTTCTTACTACCCAGCATCTAATTATCAAGATTCTACCTATTCGTCTTCAATTCATCTACCTGCGAGTCCCCTCAACACCGGCCGATACTCAACAATACCCAGAAGATCAGACGATAGAATAGACTATCATGAACTGGAATTGAACAGGCGTTTTTACGATCCGATTTCGTCGATGAGAAGCCGTTCCAATTCGATGAACCGTGCCACGCAAGTCGAGGAAGAAGAAATCACTCCACCCTCCATTGAGCGGAATAATTTCAACTTTAGGAGCAGAAGTTTGTCTCGACTGCCGAGCAATAACAGTTTCGACTACACTAGAACGCTATCGCGCCCTATACGAAGTCTGTCAAGAAACTACAAGCCGTATTCGACAACCTTTGACGGAGATTTCATCGATGAAGATTGTTTTAAAGACATCCCTAGTCCCATGCAGGATATGTACTCAATGTCCTTACCCAGAGCGACATCCTTCCGCATGTCGAGACCAAGGTACTTGCAGGAGAGAGGTTATTCAAGTCCGAGTAAACCTTTAGCAAGAGCGGCTTCAATCAGATTACCAAGCTATAGGGATTTTGAGATGGAGAGAGTGTACAGCAGAGAATCTACTCCGAGATATTTAGACGACAGAGAAAGATCCCTTAGCAGAGTTCCTCTTGTAATGGATCCACGTTATGAGGAACCACGGGAATATCGAACACAACGGTTTACGGATTTTAATGACGAGTTTGAACAATATAACGCACAGTACCCCAGACGTCCATACAGAGAAGTTATACCACGAAGTCAGAGTTCATTCATACCACGAACAAGCTTTGGTAATTCATTTTCGCCAAGAAGTCAAAGTATGTACTCCCGATACGACTCGGACTATGAAGCACCGGAAATATCAACACCCCGGCGTTACAAACCACCACGCGCGGACAGCAAAGAATCTTTGGCGTCTTCACCAAGAAGATATTTGGACAGAAGAGAATCATTATTTTCGCCCAATAGATACAAACGATACCAGAGAAACGTAACGAACTTGGATCCAGATGAATTTCTTTCGAGGGAAAAGTTCAACTTGCCAAGTAGAGACACCGATGATGAGAGTTTTACAAAGAATGATCTTCCCAATGAATCCAATAACAAAGACGCCAAAGAAGATTTCAAGAGAAAGACCGAAGAAGAAACTACTGGAAGTAAAGTGTTTGATACCAAAGAGGTAGAAGAAGAGATAAAGATAATCCCTGATGAAAATAATCCTTCTGATGATCTCCGAGAACTTATAAGCAAACATAGAAGTATCGACAAGCCAGAGAAAACTCGAAGTATTTCGAGAGAAATCACCAAAAAAGATGACCAAGAAAATGTTTCAACTAAAGAAGATGTAAGAAAAAGTCCAGATATGAAATACATGGATAAAAAAGTCAAGTTTAATGAAGCTGATAACAAAGAATTTCTACTATCAGATGATACTGACGATATTCTCACAAAATATCTGGGTGAAACTGGAAAAACATTGGACGACATTGGAAAACAATTCAATACAAATGGAAAACCCGAGACTGATAGTAAAAATGGACTAATACCGAGACAAAGCAGTCTGGAAAGAAAGAGTGAAGTGGTTAGCACGACTCAGCAAGACACAGGACTCAGTCAGAAGTACACACAAGAGTATGGACTTCCAGACGCCATTCCAAGTCAGCAATACACTACCGAACAATACAAAGACCTCAATTCATCTTATCAACCAGACACAGAGTACGAAAAAAGACAGTACACAAATGAATCGAACGAAGACACTATGGAAAATACTGAAAATGAACAACAGATGTATGTACCTGATCAAAATTATGCTTATGAACAATACAACGAAAATCAATCTTACGATCCTAAACAAGAGTATAATCAACCAGATCAGTATATTTCAAGCCAGGCTTATGATGAAAACCAGATCTATGATTCAACCCAAACGTATAGCGAACCACATCAAACTTTTGACCCTAACCAAAACTATGATCCAAATGCACAATATGATCAAGACCTTCAACAGTCTCACGTTGGTGGAGAGTATGATGCACAACAATATGGAGAAACGGAACAGTATATTCCCAACCATCCCTATGAAGAGAGTACAAATTATAACCAGCCTGAAACTCTTGCAGAGAAACCTAGTGATTCCAACGAGTTTAAAAATGATCAGTATGGTGAAATATCTCCTGAGAAGGATAACACTCAAACTGAAGAAATCAACAACATACCAGAACTGTTACAACATGACGTAAGTAAGGACGTGTTAAAAAATACAGAAATTGACACTATTGATACATCTAAAACTGAGACTGTCAAACAAGACAATGTTAAACAGCAAGAAACTGCTCCTGTCATCGACCAAGATAAAACAGAAATACCAACAGCAAAAGAAGAAAATCCTATTAAAAATAATAATAAAAAAGATCCAGTACTAGATAAACAGAAAAGCATAAAAGAAAAACAGGACTCTAAGGCAAAGTTGGGTGAAAAACAGAAGCTTATTAATCAGAAACTATTGAAAAAAGCAAAAGACGTGAAAACCACGAGGCAGAAAAGTGAGGATGCTAAAACCAAAGAAAAAGTAACAGCAAGAAGTTCAAAAGAAAAAGACGTGTTGAAACCTGACCAGCTAAAATCTGAAAAAGGTGATCAGGATGCAGCTAAGAAAAGTTTGAAAGATATAGCCAAGCGAGAAAGTATGGATGTTGATAGTAACAAAGACAAAGCTCAACCTATTGCTGTGGAGGAGAAAACTAACGAAGTCATAGGAGGTATTGTAAACACTGATGAACAAGCCAACATTAATCAAGACTATTCACAAGACTATGATCCCAATGCTCAATATGACCCTAACATGCAATATGATCCTAATCAACAGTATGACCCCAACCAGCAATATGACCCAAATCAAGACTTTGACCCTAATCAACAATACGACCCTAACCAGCAGTATGATCCTAATCAAGCATATGATCCTAATATACTTTATGACCCAAATCAACAGTACGATCCCAACCAGCAATATGATCCTAGTCAGTACCCTCAAACACAAGAATATGATCCTACAGTGCAATACGACCCTAATGATCCAAACCTTCAATATGACCCCAATGACCCAAGCATACAATATGATCCTAATGCTCAGTATGATCCAAATGCTCACTATGACCCAAATGATCCTGCATATGCTCAGTATGATGCAAACACAAATTATCAACAACCAGACCTTCAGCAACAAGAACAAGCACAATAATAAAAAAGTTTTGCTACAAAGAAATTGGAACTTTGGTACATAGATATTCTTAAATAATCAGTTTTTAATCTAGGCAAGGTGTTGTGGCCCTGAGAAATTATATCTGCTAGAAATATTGTGAAAGATTACACGGTGCACACGTGTTCATAGGGGCTATGAAGTAATTGCCATAGAATAGAATATAAAATAATTATGTATTATTTTAAACAATAAAATTAGGACACTCATTTAATTCAATATTGATTTAAAAATAAGTAGACAATGTTTATCTTAAAATACACGAAAATGTAATAAAATATACAAAACAACATCAAAATGTATACTGTGCACCTTATGATTTATTATTCAGTATGGCTTAATACAAACACTATAAATATTTAACTGTTTTATATTTATTTAAGTAACCCGGTTTTATTAATTGATTATGTATTTTTAGTCAAGTTCTGTGAACCAAAATTGGAGAACGAAGACGTATATTTATATGGATGGAAAATTAAGGTGCGTAATGTACAAGTAAGATCAATCAAAAATGAGTAGAAAAGTTCAGAAAACCTATACCTACATAATTGGACAAAGGTTATTAAATTATAGTCACTCCACAGGTAAGATAGTAATGTGTTCTCAATAACCTTAGTTATGAGCTTTTCTTGCTATTCGAAAGGAAATTTTGGTTTCTAATTTGTGCTGATTTTTTAAAAGACTCTAGGAGTGGCCATCAATTTTGTTAAGATGTAACAGCTCAATTTGTCTCACAAGGCTCAGTACTTATACATAATATGTATGTACTCGTACTATGTATTCACAGTAATTACAAAACGCCCTAACCTAGCAATTTCTGTACATATTTTTTATTTAAAATGTTTAAGGATATGACTCTGTAGATAGGTTAGAGTTTAAACATTCAACACCTGAGCTTCACCAGCCAAAAAAAGTAACTGTCGGATTATTATCATTACCAGTACTGACCACGATCCATCTTAATAATTTCCTTGAAAATAATAAAGAAATTGTAGACGGGATGATACACAATTTTTCCTGCAAATAATAAAACAAAGGAGTCCCATAACTTTCACAGTCTCAAACTCAACAAATATGCAATAACATAAAAAGTAGCCATCATGAAGAGAAAAAAAATCTTCAGAGCAATTATCTTTTTAGATCACCCAGATCATCAATGAAGTCCTCATCAATTTGTGGCCACTTTTCCGGAATCACATCAAACAGATCGTCTTTTACATCTCCTTGGATCACAATTTCATCATCTCCAGTGACCTAGAAAAGAAAAGAGCAAGACTAAATTAAAGGACAGCAATATAAGAAATCATGGTTATTTTATGAGACCTTATTGTGTTAGGTTAGAGGTCAGGGTAATCAATGGTAAGTGCTTTGCAAGCTACTATTATTCATTGCACAGGGTCATAGGTATGCTCTACAAGGAAGACACAACAGTAAAATAAAACATGTCTACTTTTAAAGTTGGGAATATTTCATTTTTTCCCTATCCTAAAAAAAGGAAATAATGGAATCTATTTTGTACTTGTACTTATATTCATACTCGTATTATACATGGTGAGGCAAACAGATGTTCCAAAATTGAAGTTTTCTGTTCTAGTCAATTTTGAGCTATGATTATTATCAATGAACAAGTGAGTATGAGACCTTGAAGTTTTGGTGTTTTTAAATAATAGATACAATATATTTACCGAAGATCCACAGGCAAATCGGGATCCAAAAAACTTGGCCGCAACTTTCAGATCTATATCAAAGGAGTTGAGCCCAGTCACAACTGTCACAGATTTCTTCTTTCCCCTTGCGGCTCGTGACACACAGACCTGCCGCACCACTTCCTCTTTTTTCCTTGCTTTCACAATGCCTTTACCACCTCTCTTCTGTCGCTTCTTCTCCTCTGTGGATTCCTCATCAGCCCCACCATCTTGAAGTTTCACAAGTTTCTCAAATTCTTCAGGCAAATGCTTTTCAAGCCACACCTGGAGAGACAAACAAAAGTGGAAAACATGGAAATTATAAAACTTTCAGGCTTAAATTTTTTTTTTCAGCTGCACAAGCTTTACACTCAATCCTTCTGATGTATGGTAATAATACAGCATGCTGGTTGGTTATTTACTCTTCAGAAACTTGATTCAAGGGAAAAAAATGTGAGAATATTTCTCATTTGTTTTTTTACTTTCCTTATCCTATAATAAGGAAAGTATTGTATTCGTCTAAAATATGACCTACCCAGTTTTTCACATTTCTGGACGAATTATAGCCTCAGGATACCAAAAAAGTTGTTTTCAGCCATTGGTCCGTGCGTCTGTCTGTCTGTCTGTAAACAGGATATCTCGAGAACGGTAAGAGTTAGAGACTTGAAATTTGGTATGCTAATTATAATTATACACCAGACGAACCACGAAACTTTTGGTTGCAATCGGCCGCAGACTGCGGCCGCAGGACCGCAAATATTGGCCGCAAGTGCCACTTCTTTGAATTGGTTAAAGATACAAAAAAATATTAGAGAACAATTATGTCTTAGATTAAAAAAATAATAGGGGTCTCTTCTGATCATTTTTTTGATATCTTGAACTTTTAGGACCTCGGCCCCAATTTACCGGTATTTTGGGGGGGGACCCGCTTTGATTAACTTTTTTATTATTTATTGTAGATGGGGGTTGTGACATATCAAATCCAATGATTTTGAGGTGCTGATTACGAATTTGATATTGATTTTTAGCTAAATGTTACCTTTGAGTCACCAGTGGCTTTTGGTCCTGTTCCAATTCCTTATAATTATGATAAGGAAAGTTGTGTGATGTTTACACCAGATTTTTTTATCATGGTGTGCCACAAGGTATTTGGAAAATGGTTCCATATTCAAATCAGTGTATAGTATATTGCTTTACCTCTATGCCAAATTTGGTGCTTTTATCATAAAATGCACAATTTCTCAAAATTTCCTAGCTAATCTGAATACATACTATCTGTTATTCTGCAAGAATGAGACTAAAAGAGTCCCTCTACTGTCACATTCTTAAGAGTTTCAGACACACTTACCTTGCACTTCTCATACTCTGGATGGTACTCGCAGTATTCTACAGGCAGGGAGCAGTTTCCACAGTACAGAACAGAGAGTGGATAAACAACACCATCTTGAGGACCATTGGGCAGTGGTTTCTTGGCAACTGGCTCTGTCATCACTGGGGAAAAGAAGAAAAGGTATACTTGAATGCAATTTTCCTCTTTTTTCCTCAATTTTGAATATTTCCTCTCTAAA
The DNA here is from genome assembly GCA_024516035.1 of Bactericera cockerelli. Taxonomy (NCBI): domain Eukaryota; kingdom Metazoa; phylum Arthropoda; class Insecta; order Hemiptera; family Triozidae; genus Bactericera; species Bactericera cockerelli. The sequence continues at coordinate 21,892,282 of CM044958.1, forward strand.
CAAAGGAAAAATAATGAGAGGACAAAAAAGAACAAAACTAACAGCCATCAGTTGCTTTAATTGTGGTTCTTGTCTTGCAGTTCCTTAAATCTCACAAACCAGCTACTCAAAATCCCCTACCCAGCATGAGTGTGTAGATTACAGGTTAGGTAAGTTAACAAAAAGAGCTGTCATTGTCATCCATAGATAATCAACAAACATTTTTGATAAGTAGGATGGTTAGCTTAGGTATGCCAGAGTGAAAATGAGTGCATGTGGTTAAAGTTAACTGCATTGTGTCCATAATTAACCAAACACAGTGAGAGAGCAAAGCAATTTCACTAAGTGAGGTTCTGTTTTAACTTGCACACATTTGTCTGTATGCCTGTTTGTTTGTCTCTGTTCCGTCATGACTCTTGATCGGACTGTTCAAAATTGTTGAAATTTAGTATACATAATTATTGGGATCCTAAATTTTACCTGTAGTTTTTGGGCTGAATTAGGCTACTCAGGGCCAAATGGGGACCATTTTGGGGAAAACTGAAAATGATTTTTCTATTCTTATTTAATAAAGCAATGTTCTTGAAATTTTGTAAGGTTGTTAAGAATATATATTTGAGTTCAGTAGTAAAATTTGGTGATCTTGAAAGCTAAAGGGACTGCACTGTGGTAAAAAATTGAAAAAGGACCAAAAAGAGGGCTGGTTGATATTTTTTAAATAAAACTTATTGAGTGGGGTATTGAATGAAAGGTCTTGATGTCCTTATGCTTGATTGAACATTTATAATGTGATATTTGAATCTGTGTGAGATTTACAGTTCACATAACCACTAGTTGGTTGTCTTTTTTTACTAGTTTAATTGTTACAAAGTATAGTTAGGTCTTCTGTAATATATGGCTCACCAGCTGACATGGAAAGTAAATTCTGGCCCAGGTCTCAAAAATTGGTTGGAAAGCGTTTTACTAGATAGATTCTAAAATATTAAACAATACTCTAGTTTATCTTGCAATGCTGAGACTCTCACAGTCTTTACTGTACAGGGTGGACCAAAAAAACGTTTACACCCGTTAATGGTAGATTACTGACGACATTTCTAGGATGGATCTGCAATCCGTTTTTTCGGATTCGCCTTTATAACTGCACAAAGTGATTTTTTGCAACTTTCTGAAAAAGTCCGACTTTGGCTTATTTTTCAGGTCAGAACTTTTTTCCTCCTTAAGATGAGTTGATTCTGAACATTTCTGCAGAAAGCCAACAAAATTTCGATGTTTCTAGCTACACTGCTTTGTTTTTTACGGTTTGGTTTGGCATCTTTTTTGACACCTGAATAGAAAAAAAATTCTCATGTAAATTTTTTACACTTTGAAACACTCAAGATTTGCCCGAGCAAATTTCGGCACAGACATGGGCAAGTTTGATAAAAGTTGGCGGCCAACCCAAGGATAATAAAAAATAATTTTACGATTTTTTATCACGTGATCTTCTAGGTAAACAAACCAGGTAAGTCTCAAAAAATGACGTTTAAAATCTTAAAAGTGTTGACCGTTTAGGGTCGTCTTGTACTCAAAGAGTAATTAGCTATTTATGTCTGATAATTATTTTCCTTGGAATTAATTAAAGGCCAGTCAATTGAAAGATTGTTTATTCTCTGTGATAGTTTTCAAGCATATTTTTCTGCATTCTATGAAATATTATCTTTAAACTTCTTGAGTTTTTTTAGTACAAGTTACATTATTACAAATCGGATGCTGAAATGGCAGATACGCATTTAGCATATGGAGTTGCCAAAAGGAACATTTGGGATCACGTGAAACATTCGACGGAACATGATGAAGAGGTTCAACCTTTGCATCCAGGAAGGTGGACGCCACTTCCAACAGTTCCTCTAAGGGAATTCAGAAGGGAGAGAGAGAGAGAGAGAGAGAGAGAGAGAGAGAGAGAGAGAGAGAGAGAGAGAGAGAGAGAGAGAGAAAGGCAAGAAGGTAGAGGGACAGTTCTGAGTTAGAACTAAGGTACTAAAGTCACCATTGGTTTCAAAAATTTGTGTGAGGAGAATCCATAGTGTGTACTATGGCTGAATAGAAAATGGCAACAGTCTTTTTTATTTTGTAGTCATGAATTTTTTGCTGGCTCTGGCGTTCGGACCGGGTGGACTAGCTTACCACTGAGCTAATCGTGCGCGTCCAATCGTTTCTCATTGAACATACGAGTACTAACACAAAATGTTTTTTGAAATACCTTTTTGTTTATATCAAAATAGTATAAAACATAATAAAGACTGCAAAAGTTTATTAATTTTACAAAACATTATCTTGTTTTTTTCAAGACTTCTATTAAGAGTATGCAATCGGTAAATATTTGTTATTTAATTAGTATTGTTTATGATAGAAGATTTACCTGGATATATTCACCTGGATTTATTTCATAAACTCTATTTTCGTTTGGAAAATTCGCTAGTTTTTTTTTCTCTTGTAGGGAAGCATAAGAAAAACCATCCTTACATTATCAAGGCAGTCTCTCAGGGGCTTACATGAATAATAATTATGTGTATTGTGATAACTCAATTTACAGATGGTATTAACCCAAAAAAAACCATAAGTTGTTGGTGTTACAACAGGTCAGATACAGGTATGAATAAAATATTCCATCAGATTTTTTTGATAATTAAAATAATATTGACCGTCGAGAATTGAACCTCGGTCATGCGACTAACACTCTTAGCATTACCACATCAAGCTAACACCACTGACAATCTGAGAAGCACGAAATTTATCATTTGAATTTTCCTTAACTGGCTGATGAAGGCATGTGAGACCGCGGTATTCAAAAAAAGCAATGTAAACAATTTTTGTAAACAATACAAGACGCCCTTACACAGTCTACAGCTAGATAACTCTTAGGATTTTTGGAGAGTTTTTGGCAAACATATAATAATTTTTCCCAGAAGATCACGTGATAAAAAATCGTAAAATTATTTTTTAGAATCCTCGGGGCGGCCGCCAACTTTTCTCAAACTTGCCCATGTCTGTGCCAAAATTTGGTCGGACAAATGTCAAGTGTTTTATTTAGTAAAAAAGTTTTTTTGGGTGTTTTTTTCTGTTCAGGTGTAAAAAAATATGACAAACCAAATTGTAAAATACAAAGTAGTGTAGCTAGAAACATCGAAATTTTGTTGGCTTTCTGCAAAATTGTTCAGAATCAACTCATCTTAAACAGGAAAAAAGTATTGACCTGAAGAATAAGCCAAAGTCGGACTTTTTCGGAAAGTTGCAAAAAATCACTTTGTGCAGTTACGAAGGCGAATCCGAAAAAACGGATTGCAGAGCCGGCCTGGAAATGTCGTCAGTAATCTACCATTAACGGGTGTAAACGTTTTTTTGGTCCACCCTGTATAGTTTATATAATAGAGTGGTTGATAAGATAAAACTATAATCTTACCTAAACGTAAGCTAGGTTAGCAGCAACTCGATACTGGATGATGATAGATGGATTTGATTTAACCAGTGTACCTGAACTAGGGAGCTTTTTCTTTTAAAAAATAAAAGTTTATTAAAGAAGTGTGTGTAGTCTTGGTAGTTAACTAATTAATTCTAAAATAAGTACCTCCTATCTTTCCAATGATAAGAAAGTTTGGTTTCAAAAAAAGGTTCTATAATTTGAATTCTTTTGGGTTTTGAGGTTATAAAATTTCCGGCCGTAATGTGGCACCCTCTTACGGAGGATTTTGAAACTAGAAATCGAAAAATCAAATTGCATACCTTGTGAGATTTGTCGGGCGCATTATGTTTCTTAATTACACCTATATTATAGGTATAAATTTATTGTCCTGCTACTGTTGAGCTGTCTATGACCATGGAGTTCTATTCCTCCCCCTGGCAATTTTTCCGACCAAGATTTACTCCCGGGTTTACTCACCGATTGATAATCCCTATCTACAGAGAGACATACAGTTTTATTTTCAAACAAAGCTGCTCTACTCACATATTTGAAGGTTGCAAAAGTACATAGCATATCTTCATTATCTATCAATACTTTAGTATCTTTATTTTAAATATATATAATAAAATTATGAAGAGATAGTTATAGTAGGTACCTATATCTAAGAAAGTCGTGTTTTTTAGGATAGGTACTTCCTGTTTTGGTTTGATGGTCTCAAAAAAGCTACTTGCTCACTTAACTTCTAAAAAATTTAAAGTAATTTCGTAGGTAAATATCAACTTCCTTACCTACAAATCTACTTTTTATCTATAAATAAGAATAAAACATACTTGTTCTACGTGATTCTAGGTAGGTTTTATTGTTGTACCTTGGGAGAACCAGTCGTAGCTACAAATTGACGAACAAATTAATGCCATAAACACAACGCGTTTTCCATGTACGCTCGTTGGTTTGAATAAGTACCTAGATAGGTAGGTACTGTAGGGACCTACCTAATCAAAATAGTAGAGCCAGTGCTACCTATAAATAAATTATGTACATACATACCTTGGCATAACTATTATCATAGATCCTTTTTACTTTCTATTACCAAAAAAGTATAGTAAACGTATACCTATTATAAGGTATAGAAATTAAGTATTGTTTTCGGTTGTTTTTTTATCTGTTGAAAGGAAGCAAAACTACCTCTGGGCATGAACTTAGTTCTATCAAACTATAAACTTCCGATTAATTTTATGAGCCCAAAAAATATGGGGTAGGAAAATCAGAGGATCAAAAACGATAACCATCAGTCTTTTACCTAACTACTGTGTATTATTAGGATATATTAGTGGCTGCCTGGTAATTCGCACCCAATAGTTTCTTTGGAACGGTCATAACTTGGCTCTTATAGACGTTGGTCTCTTTCTTTTCTTAATTTGTAGTTGAGATAAACAAGCTGGGAAAATTATCTGTTACATATTTTAAAAAAAATTAATATGGCAAAATCATAAATAAAATTATAAAGAGTTAATCCGGAGGGTAGCCTTGATCTTCGATGGCCCATAAAGTCAAGTTTGTCTTGAATCTGACTGAGGTGTCATGGATGACGAAAATGAATGACATGAGAGAAAGAGAGAGAGAGAGAGAGAGAGGGATTAGCTGTCACTAATATGCAAATATTAATGGTTTAAGCACTCGCTAGGTTGTTGGCCGCATCATCATATGATTGATGGTCTTGGTTAAATACTCATCAGTCATGTAGAATCCTGGGCGTAACCAGAGCATAATCCCCAGGGGATCTTCTGCATAGATAATTAACCAGACAAGATCAAACGAACAAAATGGAATATTGGCGAGTTGGGGGATTTGCAAAGTTGAAAGTGATGATGATGTCCGTCTGTCCCAGTAGCTCAGTTGTCAAGGCGTCTGACTCGTAATTCATAGGACGGGACGTGGGTTCGAAATACCAGACGGGATATGACAAGCTATCCTCCCATTTGGGATTTTGATCACATAATAATACGTCTTGGGCTTACTGCTGGAATAATGGGACTCATTAGTTCTATTCGGGCAGTATAAAAAAGACGACATTATTATTACAATGTACCTACATACCTAGGGTTTTTATCTCAGTAATGTCTTCTTGCCAATATTTGGGTAAATACTCATATTTTTACTCAAGTCAAGGGTATGAGTGCACCCCGACATCTAGAAAGAACAGAGCAAACTTTTTTGCACAGCCGTGAGTCAAACCCAGGTCACCCGTGTGCGAGCCGAATGCGCTTCCGCTCGACCATGGTGACTACTGAGTGATGAATGGGTTAAGCCATAAATATTGGGGAGTTGGTACCTCTCTAGAATCCGCCTCGTTGGATCCCCTCCACAGTGACCTTGGTGGAAAACAGATCTCTCTCTCTCTTGCGATGGATCACAGTAATTCATAAACCTAGAATATGAATAGGAGGCTATTAGCTAGATTTAAACAATCCCAGGTAGGTAGTCGGTACTCTTACCAGAGGTAGGTAAGTACTTTTAGATATGTCACAGTAACAATGGGTCCTTTTTATTCAACCATATTGGAATTGTTGCTGAGTTTGGATAGATCCTCCATACCTGAATTATGATATTCGATAGGTTGGCCGAGTTTTGAATACAAACTACTGTTTAGTTCTGTTCATTATACCACTGCACTAGCCACTAGCGACCCAGGTGCTATTGGAGAACACATCTCAGGAGGGTGTTTAACCCTCTTCTCTTTCTCTCTGTCTCTCCTTATTCTATTTTGTATCATTTTCTTTCACTCTCTTCGCTTCTTCTCCTTCTCTTCTTACTTTTCTCTCTCTCTCTCTCTCTCTCTCTCTCTCTCTCTCTCTCTCTCCTCTTCTCATTCATGTCCTCCGGTAAGGCGTGATTACAAAAAGCCATACAAGACTGGAAGGGCGGAACAGGAGGCTTTTCCCAGATAAGAATTAGGTATGCTGTATTTCAGGGTGGGGCAAGTGAATGCTTTGACATTTAAAAGTACAGCAGAGAGAGAGAGAGAGAGAGAGAGAGAGAGAGAGAGAGAGAGAGAGAGAGAGAGAAAGAGGGGAAAAAACGTGGAGAGAAGGGAGGAAGAAACGGAAACAGGAGGAGGAGAAAAGATTTTCATAAACACGCGCATTTATACATCTCCTTCCTCTCTCTCCATACATTTCAATAGGGCATAGGGGAACATGAGAGAGAGGGGGAAGTGGGAGGAGAAAGGGCGGAAACAATTGAGGTACCAGGGAGAGAGAGAGAGAGAGAACGGTAAAACAAGAGGAAAATTATGGAAATCGTACTGGGATAGTTCGTAGAAGAAAAGAGAAGAGCGAGGGAAAGAGAGTACAGAGATGGAGAGTGCGGAGAACGGAGATAAGAGAATAGGGGTGGGGCTGAGGAGAGGAGGAGTGGTAAATAGGGTGGAGATAAAGTGGTAGAGAGAGGAGGGATAGGAAGAGGGGGGATAGGGGAAATGTCTGACCTTGACCGTGGCTGTATCGATCTTCATGCTGGAAATGTTTCGCCACCCTCACTCCCTGCCTGTAAGGGAATATCCAGTACCCTATCTTCATGTTCCCCTTCTCTCTCTCTCTCCTTTTCTTCCCTTTCATCAGCTTTCCCTCGCTCTTCTCTCTCTCTCTCTCTCTCTCTCTCTCTCTGCACATCTTGCTGCAAGAAGATTTCCCTTTATACCCAGTTTGAATTTGAAAAGCTAGGAGTAAAGCCTCCATGAAGACTACCAGTGTACCATGACCTCCATTGCCATCCAGCACGTTCAGGATTTTAAATCAAGGTGGTTTTACTCACCTGTGTACGAGGATTGACAAAATATATAAAGCGTTATTGACAAAATATATCCATCCAGCCTTTATAAAGGCTGCTGTCTGGGAGAAGGATATAAATCCTTGGTCAATATTACCTGCGATGAATGTGTAACATTTGACAGCGAAATTATTGTGTTTGTTTTGTAAGTTTATATACCGTAAGACGGGTTTAGTTTGCGCCTTAAGGGTAAAATTGCTCCACTCTATGTCCATCATGTGCAGCCCTCTCGTGGAAACAGAATGCACTGTATCTAAAAATAAATCCTCCCAAAATAATTGTTATGATTTGACAGTCGTGCCTAATGATCAAAACACTCATTCAACAAGTTGTTGCTGCTGTTATCAGTTCTCAAAGTTGATCATAGTTTTTTCCCTTATTTTATGGCTGGATAATTTCTAGGCATTTATATGAATTTTAACTCTTTTTTTAATAAATGGTACCTACATGAAAAATCAATATTTTTTCACCATTTTTTTTTCTGTTTTCTTAGTTTTAAATTCTCTCTCACATGCTATAAAAACCGAGCAGTTTTATTTTGCTCCACTACGTCTAAAATAGGGATTTCCTACAGCGTATCACAGGTGGTGCAATGTAACCCCACCTATGGGGTAAAATTGCTCCAAAGATTAGTTGAGTTTTTTTTCATAGTTAGCAAATGGAAAACGAAAGTTTCTAATTTTTATTGAAAAACAATGTCCTTGCCTACAAAATGAATTTTTAATTAATTGTTTATTTGGAATAATAAAAAAGTTATGCAACATTTTGTAAGAAATATCTTAAAAGTGGAGCAAAGTAACCCCGTCTTACGGTATATATTTTTTGCTCCAATTTCATTTTTTTCTTATTACTCGACATGTCGTTACCTCCTGAGCAATTTTCGTTTTGTGTGCGTCTGTCTATTATTAGCATTTCTTGCTTCGTGGAAATCTCAGAAACTACTGAAAGGATTTCAACGAAAATTTGTGCAGTTATAGGACACTTATTGTAGATGATGGACCCATTTTAAATTCATCAACTTCGAACTAGCGGATCTTGGAGATAAAGTGCAGTTTGGGTTAAAAATGATGTATGGGAGTGCCGAGGATAATTTCAAAAAATGACACTTAAGTTCGATTCTATGCATTGGGTGGCATCCGAATCCCCGCGCTATCTGCATAACCAATTGACCATAATGCAAAGATTATTAATTTGTGATCTCTAGAATTCGGAAGATTCTCAAATTGCATTATTCTTCTTGGTTATCATATTTAATAATAACAATAAATACCCGGTGTACGGGAGTATATTTACGGGAATAGCCCCATTTACAATTTATCATACCTACTAAAATTTGACATCCTATAGTTGAGGAGCTACCGAACTCCAGGTCGGCTGCGGTAAACTATCAATCTTCTGAGGTCGATGAAGAAATATCATGTTATAAAAAAAAGTTAAAGTTATCATATTTGTGTTGATCACTTTCGTGATGTCACAACTACTCAAACTCGCTTTACTAAATTTACTTTGAAACCCGGACTTGAACCACCGACCTCCAGGTTACAAGTCCGCCGCCTTATCGATCAAGCTACTGAGGTCGGTTAATATTATGTTATAATTACAATTATAGCTGAAAATATATGAATGATCAATAATTTAGAGTTTTCCTGCACAAGGAAACTCGAACTCCTAACCTCCGCACCAAGGCTCCCGCATACCCTGAAGTGGCAGCTATAGCTAGTGACGTCATCACGTGCTACCTCGAGAGAGGCCCCCTAAACACATCTGTTCAGCAAACAGAGAATTCGCGCACAGTATTTCGCAATATTTTATGTCACTTTTCATTTAGATGTGAGATGCGAATGTAGTGGGAATAGGAAAAATGAAATCGTTTTGTCCTATCGTTTTCAGTTCACCTTAGTATATGATGATTTATGCCTTCTTTGTTCCTGTACAAATGAAGGGAAACAATTCAGGCAGTCTTTTAGCAAAACTTTTTCTGATAAGTCATTTATTTATTTTTTTTCCGACTATAAATGTACGAGAAACCCGTACATAAAATTACATGTAAATTTCTGTGTAGTGTAATATACATTGCTTCGGGAGATCGAGGTGGGGGACTCTTTTAGTGGACATGATCTGGCAGATCCACCTATTAGCATATTTATGTTTGGCTCGAAGCATGCACTGTACCATAATATATAATAATAATAAGTACCAGATTTAACCTGAGTAAAATTTTCACTTGTAGAAAGTGGAAGAGAATCAGTTGAGATAGGTATTTTCAAGTTTAAAAAATTCATCTTTCATGTAAACTAAGGATAATGTTCCTGCCAAAAACTAACAACCGATAAAAATACTGATACCTAAAATTAGAATCGATTCTATGACCTCTCTGTTAGGAGTCGCCTTATCGATTGAGCAAACAATTTATTGTGGTTCAAAGGTTGGAATAAGTGCAAAGGGCGCATCCACTACCAAAACCAAACATCAGCCATCGGACGAATACATACTGCTCATAAGGAACTGTAGACTGGTGAAAAAACTTAAATATGTTCGACATTTACGTACAGTCAGTCCCTTTTAGCTGGAAACTTTCCGACCAGCCCAGATTAATCTCAAGAGGGTTTGAATATGAATGGCCACCCATACAAATCCTAATCTCGCTGGACTTTGCTTAGCTTCAGTAACAGAACAAGAACTGATTCAGTCGAAGCTGTCATATTGATATATTAGTATATTATTCACATATTTAATATTGGTATATTATTCATATATGTATACCGAAACAATATGTCATAATATAATATTATGTCACTTGTGAACAATTAAGTGACCCGCGTCTTTAGTGTGAATTGTTTGTTTAATTGATCTACTCATAAAATAAATGATCAAAATTCTGCAAAACTTTTTATCAATTCTCGGAATGAGTAGGCAAGACTGGTAAGTACCCTATTTAGTAAAACGTGCGCTTAGTCATTAAAAACCTCGTGATTAACTCTATCGTTTAGCTCGTGATTACCTCTATCGTTTAACATGTGATTTTCGTTGTTTATCGTGGTTGTTCTCAGGGTGTGAGATCCTCAGTACTGTAGCGGTAGGCAGTGGACTCATAATCGGCAGGTCGGTGGTTCGAGTCCCCAGGACGCTCAATTTTAGTAGGTCTGATATTTTTTGACATCAGTAGTGTAGAAGATGTGCCATCAAATTACAACTATTTTAATAGCACAAATGATAAGATTACCTTAATCAAGACATTTGATTTGAAAAAAAGGTACTTTGATGCCTTACTCTAGAGTCTAGATGATTTTAGGTTAGGCCTGTTCTAAAGTTTATGTTATCTAACCTAACTCTAACCTAAAATCTAACCTAACCTAACCTAGTTAGTCCTGCAACAATACTGCAACATATTGGCTGACAGAATGGGGTGCCTGAATGAAATCTATATCTATAAAAGAAAGCTGTCTGTATGTATGTGTGTGTGTGTGTATGTATGTATGTTCTTTATACAAATCCACACCGTTTGACCGAGAAACCTGAAATTTTGCACATAGGTCCGCTTGGATCAGGAAATTCTTCTAGGCTAGATTATATCTCCCTGAGGTTAAGCTACAATGAGTAAGGATAAAAAATAGATGGGTGACGCAAAAAAAATGCACGTTTTTTGACATAAATGACATTTTTTCTCGAAATTTGTCGCGACGACCTATCAACTCAAAGCGAGAAAGTTTTAGGCAAGGGCTTGAGTTTTCAATTGACATATCGATCGCGAATTTCTGATGAGCCGTTCTTGAGCTACCCGGGTAAGGTAAAAAAATGGATGGGTAACATGTAAAATATTCACGTTTTTTGACCTAAATGACATTTTTTTCTCGAAATTTGAAGTGACGACCTATCAACTCAGAGCGAGAAAGTTTTAGGCAAGGGTTTAGGCTTTCATTTGACATATTGATCGCGAAATTCTGATGAGCCATTCTTGAGCTACGCCGGGGAAGGCCAGAAAATAGATGGGCGAACAAAAATATTCAGGTTTTTTTTCAAACCTAAATGACATTTTGTGTGTGTGTGTGTGGTGTGTGTGTGTGTGGTGTGTGTGGTGTGTGTGTGTGTGGTGTGTGTGTGTGTATGGTGTGTGTGTGGTGTGTGTGTGGTGTGTGTGGTGTGGTGTGTGGTGTGTGTGGTGTGTGTGTGTGGTGTGTGTGGTGTGGTGTGTGTGTGTGTGTGTGTGGTGTGTTGTGTGTGTGTGTGTGGGTGTGTGTGTGGTGTGTGTGTGTGGTGGTGTGTTGTGGTGTGTGTGGTGTGTGTGTGTGTGTGTGTGGTGTGTGGTGTGTGTGTGTGTGTGTGTGTGTGTGGTGTGTGTGTGTGGGTGGTGTGCGTGTGTGTGGTGTGTGTGGTGTGTGTGTGTGTGGATGTGTGTGGTGGATGTGGTGTGGGTGGTGTGTGTGGTGCGTTGTGTGTGTTTGATGGGCTGGCGAAGCGGCGGGTGTAACCCGCTAGTATATAATAAAAAAATAGTATGTTCTCGTGTTTTTTTAAATTAGGTTTATTATTTTTTATGTAGGTATACCTACAATGTATATTTATAACTAATAATTATTTAGTTGATATAGATGCATTTATTTATTTAAGTTTTCAGCCTCGTATACTGAAGTGGCAGGTTAGATTGGCAACATCGCAGGCAAATCTCACCTCAACCGGCAACGTTGCAATCTCTATTCGACCTTGGCCGTGAAAACAAATAACACGAAAGACTGGCAATTTGCCCAACAATACAGCACTCGAAAAATATATTTATATAATATACACACGCCTGGCGTATAATCTGTATGTACTTATTCTCATGTAATCTCTATTTACTTCTATATACCGCCTGTGTTTGCTTTGCCATAGAGTTTTGCAAGGTACCTACCTGATATAGGAGAACGTACATCATCTGGGTACCTAATTATTCATCGTCATTAAGTCTATTGCTATGCGGAGTTTTTTCTTCCTGTGCTAAAATATTTGCAATCGTTACGGGTGTTCGGAGTGAGCTACCTGATGGCAATTGGCAATGGGATGGGGCGATGCCTGGCTACTCTTACGTTTATCGAAACATGTGCTTGACGAACTCCTGTATTTTGCTATCTGCTAAGGGTGGGAAATAAATTCAATATCTGCACAAGTTACACATTTTCTCTTCTGTTATTGTCGAGTCCAGAAAAGTGTCGGCAGTTCCAGAAAAGTGAGAAGTTATTGCTATGCTTTCGTGTTTCTACACGAGAGCAAAGCGGAAAATAGGCTTCTCCTAAAGCTCATTTCCCATGGAGTAAAGCTTCAACTTCAAGATGTCTGAGCACGAAGCGGAAAATCTTTTCCTCCGACGGGATTTGAACCCGCGCGACGTTCGGTATGTAGAAGTGATGGTCATCAAACCACGGAGGTTGCTGCTCGCTGGATTGATTGAAGAGATGATGAGTACGTTGATTGGTGCAGCTTTATGGTTTCAGGACGTGAGTTGAATTCGGTGTTGACAGAATGAGGATTTGTGAGTACTGAAAACATCGAGTTACTGAAGCTCATCGACCAGCATTCCGCCCACAGGAGCCTAGAGCTGAAGAATACTACAGATAATAATAATAATAATATCGCCTTATTTATACTGCCCGATTAAGACTATTATTCCAGCAGTAAGCCCAAGACATATTATTATGTGGTAAAAATCCCAAATGGGAGGATAACTTGTCATGTCCCGGCTGGGTTTCGAACCCACGACATCTGGATTATCTGGATTCACAGAGTGCCGCCTTTACCACTGAGCTACCGGGACAGATGGTACTTTACACTTCTTCTTCTAATCTTCTTGTTTCAGTTTGCTTTTCCCAAACCTACTTGGGGTCGGCGTTGTCCAACTTCTTCCATATAGTTGAGGTTGGTTGGTTCTGGCACTCTACTACACCAACCCTTACTTACTGTTAAGGTCGCGTACTATTTGTATTTGGCCCGACATTAGCTGGTACTGTCTCTGTTTAACTTACCCCAGAGAGACAAAGTTGGTACATTACACTAATTAATAATGGACTTTATTTAGTCATTTAGTTTGCATTATATTTATAAGCTACTACAGACCGACCTCCGTAGCTTGCTCCATAAGGCAGCGGACTTGTAACCTGGAGGTCGCTGGTTTAAGTCCCGGTTCCAGCGTAGATCTAGTGAAGCAAGTTTGAGTAGTTGTGATATCACAAAAGTGATTGGCACAAATATGACAACTTTTTTATTAGCTTTTTCTTACAGGAGTTAGTTATTTACTTAGTTAAATAAAAATACAACAGTAAATAATGTCTTATCACTAGACGACTGTCATACATACCCCTCAGAACGGTCTCAAAGCTTGTTTTTAGTTTTCCGCTTATGTTCTCTATTTAACAGATTACAATTCCCAATCAATACAAACCCATCTTTTGCTTTTCCCTGGGTACAAAAATATTTACACACTTCCTCAAACCCGCCTTACAAATATTCACCATGGACTCGAACCACCGACCTCCAAGTAACAAATCCACTGGAGCAGCAATCCAGCCATTGAGGAGTTGAGGACGGAATGCCTCCCCGAGTAAACATAGAACCACCGACCTTCAAGTTAAAAATCCACTGCAGCAGCGATCCAGCCATTGAGGAGTTGAGGACGGAATGCCTCCCAGGGTAAACATAGTGATCCGAACCACCGACCTCCAAGTTAAAAATCCACTGCAGCAGCGATCCCCAGCTATTGAGGAGTTGAGGACGGAATGCCTCCCAGAGTAAACATAGTGACCGACCACTGACCCTGGACCTCAGTCCGACCTTCCTAGGAGGCAATTAGCAGCTATTCCCCAATCTCATGACGGACACAGACTCACATTCATCTAGACACCCGAATCTATTGTATACAGGGTGGTTCATCAGTATAATCAGTATCAGTATAAACAGAAAAGTGAGAAGTTGTATTAGATATACATGAATACCAGAACATACCTGGACAGCTGTTTCGACCTTATTGACTCTCATCAGCAGGTAATAGTTCTGAATATCCTTGCCATCAACTAACCTCTCTATTTTAATCACGTACTCATATACCTAAATTCATATAGGTACTCCTTGGGGGAATAAGGTATGGAGTGTAACGTGGAAAAAGTTCGGTCTTGAAAATAAAATGGAATACAGGGTGCACACTGATGTTCACATCCGATGACGCCATAACCTGACAACACTGTATAAAGCTGTATTTTTCTTGCTAACCAAAAAAAAAAAATTCCAGGTAAGGTTTTTTCCCAATATTTCCATTTTATTCCAAGGTCAACTTCACTTTCTAACCAAAGTTAACCAAACGGGAATAAAATGAACCAAACTGGAAGCAATAATTTTCTACTTCCATTTTGGTTAACTTTGGAAGAGGAAATTTTTCCTCTTCCAAAAGAAAAATTACTTGCTTCCAGTTTTGTTCATTTTATTCCCGTTTGGTTAACTTTGATGGTTAGAAAGAAAAATACGGCTTAAGATATGGTTCATCAAGCACTGACAATGACGTCACGTAGAGCAGTTCCGATGACGATTTTATCATCGAAAGAGGCCAAACTTTTTTTAACACATGCTATATTATGTTGTTAGGTATCAATCTCTTCATGAATGTAGTATACTAACTACAACTTCCTAGAGGTAATACCCGAAACCATCATACCGGATGGTTCATCCATCAGGTGAGGGTTTTTTATTCCTAAAATGTCGCCAGGATCTTCAAATCGTATCCATTATCTTGAATTATGCATATTATTAGCATTACAGTAAAGCCCGCAACATTCGTTAACGCTCAATACGCTCATGTGGCGAACCATAACATCATAATGATAGCCATTGTTAAGAGAGAATCAAGGAATAGTTGGATTTAAAATTCGACTCATCACGTCTTTATTAGTTATTTAGGTACTGTAAAATTGAACATAACATGGCTATCCAAGATACATACTCTGTTCTTTATAGAGCATACCCGTACACCCTGTTTCACTATGGTGAAAGCCTAAATTCACCCCTATTCTATTCTCTGGACCACCCCGTACATAATATCAACCATCTCAAGACTCTAGGATAGATACCTCTACAGTCTACATTGTATTGGTGTGCCCTTCATCAGTTCTGCGATTGAACAAAGAACTACTCAAGATAGATGGGATAAGTTCTGATCCTAATTACATTTTAGATTTTTGTCTGACTGATGGACATGTTGGCGAAAATTCGTTGCGAATCTAAAGTGTGTGGTAGGTATTCACTGGCGAATTTCCACAAGCATGCATACGTGGTTTTTAGGCGCGCTCAGTGTGCGATAAGATCATGCTATTGAAGCAATCACGGAAAATTTGGTTGCAAATTTAGAATATCGAGGGGACATAATGTTCATGAAACATCGCATTTAATATCATACTTTTAATATACTGACCGTGTTTTACTATGAATTAAAAAAAAGAGAAACCCCCCCCCCCATCTTGATGAGAGCCCATCGGTGATTCACTCACTGATGGGCAACATCTTTATTGCTACGACTTCATGAGGTAAGTGAAAAGGGGGACATAAATGTTCAATTGTTTTGTCACTTGACTGGAACCCAAAAGTCCTGGTCCGTATAGTTCGCTGCACAAGGTACTGAGGTTGGTTGAGTAAGTTCAAAACTAAAAACGACATCTTCAAGACACTATTCTGTACTCTTCTGGATGTTGTCTATCCTGGTTGCTCTGACCACTGAGCGTCGGTCTGGTAATCCAGAGGTCGCGGGCTCGAAACCCAGTCGAACACGACTGTATATGCTCTCATTTGGGATTCTGACCACATATTCCACATAATAATACGTCTTGGACTTACTGCTGGAATAATGGGACTCATTAGTCTTAGCCGGGCAATAGATATAAATAAGGCGTTAAAGGTGTATTAATATTATTTTCTTGGTGAACTTCTGGTTGACACTGTTTTGTAAAACTTATGATGGAAAATAATATTTTGAGTGATCCATCTCTGTACGTACATACTGTGTTTTATTTTAGAACGGACTGACTCTTTTCAATGTTCTCTAATAGGGGTTCTACTCATTATTTTCTTTCACTTGAAGCAGGCATTATGAAGAACTTGTCAGAACATGCTTCTTGTTCATAGGAATTTGATACAAATACTTTTACATGGACTATAAATATGCACATACTCGTAAAGACCTAAGTCTGCATTATGAAAATAACACTGCAACAAAATGAATTACATTGTAGCTCGTAGTAACATATGTTCCAGCCGTTCTAAACATTTCTTATCCGCCACTGGATCACGATGATGACAAGTACAAATTTAGGCACTCGAAAAGCAAAATTAAAGCAGTCCCCCCCACCTCCGCCCATTTTCCTTCCTAGCCGAAAGTTGAGTTCAGTGCACACACAATACAATGCCGAGGCAATCACATCTAAACCAGAGGTTATCATACAGGGTGTTTCCGAGGAAATCCAGCTCTGCGGCTAAGTTTTTGTAAAATAAGATTTCAACAAAGAGAAGTTAACACCTGGTAGTCAAGACATGTGTACTGGTGGTCAAGTGGTTAACGCGATAGTCTGGTAATCCAGGTAGCGAAGGGATCCGTTGTTTCGGATCCCACTCAGTGCATGAATTTTTCCTCATTCATTTGAGTTTGTGACCACATAATAATAACACTCTAAGGGTTAGGTGGTAGAAAATGCTTTGAGCACTAACCTCGCCTGGTGGTTACCTTCCACTGAAGAGTATCACTGATGGATTGGTAATCCATCAGACTAGCGCGTTAACCACTTGACTACAACTGCACCAGTTTTTATCTAATCACTTACCAATTTCATCCAAAGGTGTTTTAAGTTTTCATGATTAGTTTGGCTGACAGACTAAACATCTACAGACCTTTTAATTCGTTCTATAATCTAGTCATAACTAATTTTAAATGTCAGTAACGATGCTTTCAAAAATACTTCGTTAATTATAATTTAAATAAAAAACGCTTACAATTTCAGATTCAGTCAAAAACACAAGTAGACATCAAAATTGAAGATAAACCCCAAAATTCTCAAGTCTTTGCTGATTCAAAATCATCTCCAAATTCTCAAGTAGCTGCTAATGAAAACGTTCACTCCGAATTCTCAAGTTATTGCAATTTCAAAATTTTCTCCAAATTCACATTCAAAATTATCTCAAAAATCTCAACCTGCTGCTCATCAAAGTCAGTCAAAATTCGCGCGTCTGTCAAAATTCAGGTCCTAAATTTTTTCTATAAAATCCTTAATGGTGTTGCTCCCAAGTGTTGATTTTCCTTATTGATATTTGGGGATTTTCCATCACTGTGTAAGCTCAGAAAGTTGATGTTTGTTCGTAGATATACAAACGAGTATTGTATTAAATCTGTTGTACCTAAGCGTGAAACTTGCTGTATAACTTTTGAGTTTATATCAGGCAGGATCGGGTTTGGTCATCTCGAGTAAATTTAACTTTCTTCCAGGAAGACTATTTTTTTAAATATTTTTTGGCGGTTTAACATTATTTTTTAACTGCTGTCAAAAATACATATTGTCAGGAAATATAACGAATATATTATATCAGTTAAAAAATATTATTACACCAATAGAAATGTGGACATTCGCATTTTTGGTAGGAACTTACATTTGCTGGGAATATATTCCGTGAAGAATCTCATACATTGGATGCCGGTGACAAAAGACCAACCCTGTAGGTGTGAATAGGCCAAAGAGCCTGGTCAGAATGGCACTAGTACCTGACCTATACTCGGATAAATGAAATGTTGAGTCCGTGCCTGGGAACAGCGAGCAGGCAGAATTCGTTTTTCCATGAGTTCTTCACACAAAAAACAACTGGAGGAGGGAGGCCAAGGTCACGCGATATTTGGCAACCCGTTTTTTGCCTCACTCGCTATTCTACGTTCGTAATCACCACCAACACCCATCAGCATCTCTGTGATTCAATATTCCCTTTGAAATTAATTGATTGTGAAGTACTCAAATTGAATCGAGATTGTTTCTTTCTAATGTGGTTAAAAAAATCAACAATTTTTTCAAGTGATTTTTAGGCGTGTTTCCGGTAGAATACTTCTTCTTAGTCGTAGTTTGACTACTTATAATTTTGTTTGGACAGTTAATTTCCAGTTTTACCGGCAGATGTTTTGGTTACAAATGAGAACCAGTCCGAAATGCCGAAGGTTTTCCAGTGTGATTTGATGTAGAGGAATTCACCGAGCCTGGTGTGTTGTGTGATGGTGTTGTCCAGAACGTGGATATTCAGTGGGGTAAGTTATGTTTTGAATTAATTTCTATGTATAAAGGTTGGGAAGATCGGAAGAAAATTAGAAAGGGTTTACCATTCTAACTTTTTCAATTTTTATTTTACTCAAGTTCTGAGCACTCGCTCTTAGGAGTGGTTTCAGGGAGCCGTGGTGGTTCGAATCTCTGCTAGTGGCTTACCATTTAAATTCGAACCCTCGTAATTCGTAATGCTCGGTGTTCCCACCTTTTCTCAGGCTGGGTGAAGTTAATTTAAGTAGCTGGTTTGTAAGTTTCCAGCCAATATGGAAGGTAAAAACCCCGTCGTGATATGAACATGCAGTTCAAAGCGACGTTAATCCCAAATTTGAAAATAATAATAATAGTTAATTTACCCCTAGCACCGTGCCATACGCAAGGGGCGTTCTTGATATTTCGGTATAGGCCCCTCAAAATCTTTGAGTAATAATCAAAAATTCTCTTCAATTTCTTGTCTTGAAATCACCACAGCTATAGTAAATTCTCCGAACTCATGGTCACAACTTGGGCGTTTCGAGGTTGTTTTTGATATACACACCCTGAATCAGTTAAGCAGACTGTCAGTATAAACTCCTTTTTATCTATAATAATAACAAAAAATGGTACCCTTTGTCTACTAGGCAACCTGCTGCTGGGCAGGAAGGCGGCATATTGCATTTCTCTCGATTCCCAACAAAATTTCGATATCTACTACCGTTTGGTCTGTGGCTAATGATGATATTTGACTGTCAGAAAGGCACGCAAATTCAAGATTTATATATCTATGGATAAATATAATGTGAAGGTACCCAGGAGTCAAGGTCAAGTTTTCCAATTTCCCAAAAAATTTCACCTCTAAAGTCGAGCTCAGAATATCACAAAAAATTCCAAGAATCCGCGTGCCTGAAATCAACAGGTCGAAAGGCTGTTTTCTTGTGAACGCATGACATAGTTCATCCCTTGAGGTAAAATTTAAGAATACTGGAGCGAAATAAATTCTGAATGCTCTGTGGGCGAGGACACTTAAGTTGACTTGCCACTTAAGTTAGAAGTAGGTATCCTGTAAATACGTAATTATTTACTAGAATGATATGTATAATTATGATGTTCTGAAAGAAAAATTACAAGAGGAGGAGAAGACATGTCATAAATATTCCCTGCTACCCTTGAAAAATTGTATTTAAACTGTTCGTATGGGACATTTGGGACATACCTTTCGGTGCGCTTGTGTTGACCCAACACCTAAGTCGCCTGTGTTGTGTCTCTTATCGCTCATTCAGGGGGAAACATACTACTGAATGGGCATTTGGGCAAGCTTCAACACAGACATGATGGGTCTAAAGCTACTGTTTCATGGTACGAAAGAAAAGACTACAAACCATTGATCTTAAAAAAGGCATAGATTACAGGCACACGGAATTTTTCTTTGTGTATTAAACTTTTTATAGAATAAAATCGTCTTTTTGCTGATCTTACACACATTTTACATATTTTGAATATCAATTTCTGATATTTTCTCCATAAACCCGTGGGAATATTTTGTACCAAAATAATTAAATATGTGCAATCTCGTAAACGATAAGAGATATTGAATACTTTATTTAAAATAAAATCGTTTTAAATGGTGATCTTTATCTTCAATACTTTGAATATGAATTTCCGATATTTTTGAAAATTTCTCCTGAGGTAGGTAATGAGTTATTTTTTTTTTAATTCTTTGGAAATTTATGGAAAGCTAAATTGTAATAGAAAGTCGTGTGATCCTAACACCAGTTTTTTTTAATGCCCAACCCAGCTTGGGCATTTGATGTCTATATTTAGCTTGGAAGCAAGGCCGAATGAAGTAATGCTGAGTAATTATGAGCTTGTTCAGGGAGGGTTTCTCATCCCTGATGCTTGAAAGAAATAATTGAAAATTTGAACTCTCCGTGAAAATGTTCAATTCATATAGGTAATAAAACAAAAATCTGCTTTGCCTTTTTCATTCTATTTTTTTTTTTTTTTTTTTTTTCGTTGAATAATTATAATTATTTTTTGATAAGGCATTTAAAAGTCTAAATTAAAAGTATAATATGTTTGTATTTAGGTATACGTCATCTGAATCTGATTATGTTATATTGACACAATAAATTTAAATATCCTTTGATCACAGCGGGTTTTCGATAGCCAATTTCAAATAATGAAGTTCAGCTTTTCTGATAGTTCGTTGTTATTTTATTATTTGAATGTTGTTTTTTTGTAATGCGCTGAAAAATGGTTTGTTTCTATGTAGATTTATGTTATCAGTTTGAACTTTAAGTAGCTAATAGCTTAACTCTCTCGGATGGTTAAATATAAGATATAGTGAACTTACAGATATTTATCTTTCCAATGACGTCAAATACCTTCACGCCGACGACCTTTGAGGCGAGAAACATTGAATTCGCCTTCATGGAAAAGGTTTATTATCCAGAGAGAGAGAGGAGAGAGGGAGAGAGTAAGAAAGAGAGAGGAGAGAGTACGAAAGAAAGAGGAGTGATCAAGAAAGAGAGAGAGGGAGAGAGTGGGTGAAAGAAAGAGAGAAACATAGAAAGAGAGAGAGGAACAAAACCGTAGAGGGCATGCGCTGTTCCCGGGCATCGATCATCGCTATTGGGAAGGAAGAGGGGGGAGGAGGAGAAGAATAAGGAGGAGCGGGTAGAAAGAAAATAGAGACAGAGCAAAGAAAGAAGAGAAAAGAAAAGAGAAGGAAGATTAAAGAGAGAGTTCAGAATGAAAGAGAGAGAATGATGAGAGAGAAACAGAGACCAAAAGGAGAAGAGATGAAGATTTTTACACTATGGTAGGTTACTGTGGCATACGGGACTTTCCTCTAAAGTCTAAAGTGAGAAAAGTGACTATAAAGAGAATACGAATAGCTGAGAGAAACGATAGAAAAATAAGGAAAAAATAATTAGAAAATATATTGGGATAATATCAATGAATTTAGGATAGAGAAATTGAGAGAACGAAAAACGTAAATAGAATAATGTGAGCAGAGATAGTGGTGAATATTAAAACAGTATTCACCAAAAAGAATCGATCTTCAGCATTAGAATATTATCAAAGATTTTATGTAAAATTCAAGCACTATTAACAAAAATCCTCTACCTATTACTACATCGAGAAAAAACAAACGCTTTTAAGAACTCAAAAATTAATCACCCTATTCGAAACCATTCATCATCCTATCAAAATACATATTTGGCACCAAATCCGTTTTGTTTGACGTCGAGTCTGATTTGTGGGTTGAGGGCCAAATCTTCTCCTCCTACTTTGCCCTTATCTTGAAATTTGGGAAGAATTTCTTTCCCAAACAAAATAGTTTGATGATTTACCAAATTTATGTGCGGAAGTCTCCCTACTGGAAAAGCCAGGATTTAAAAAATCTACGATTTATTTGACCTTGAAAAGTTAAAGGGTGAATCTGGAGGAGGAAGGAGTATGGAAATGTCTTAAAAAAGTCCAAAAGTCTTTAGATGTCTAAAGGTGAAAGTTGCTTTGGCATGGATTTTTTTATGAGGTGATGATTACATGTTATTAAGCTGGTATTTTAAGTTTATTTACATCTAGTCTAATGAAAATGAAAATTTGGTTCATTTCTGTCAAGATTTTAGTTTGGCAAAGTGGCAAAGGCAAATGAATTGAGTATCATGTATAATAAGTATAATTATATAAATTATTAAATAATATTTCAATCAAACCAAGAAAGTTTCCACATGGGAGAG
Source organism: Bactericera cockerelli (assembly GCA_024516035.1). Lineage (NCBI taxonomy): Eukaryota > Metazoa > Arthropoda > Insecta > Hemiptera > Triozidae > Bactericera > Bactericera cockerelli. The sequence continues at coordinate 21,914,553 of CM044958.1, forward strand.
TTCAAGTCGAAAAAAAATCTTCAAGGCCATCCCATGAAGTTGAATAACATCTTGAAATCCTGGCAGTGAAAGCAAATGCGGCAAAAGTACGAAATGAACTCAGTCTTCTTTCAATTCAAAGGTCAGGAGTCACTTCTTCATCCCTCCGACGTGTGTAGCGAAGCATGTGTTTCGTGTTTGGTGGAGAAAAGGCCACCTTTCCATGTCACAATTTTCAAGGGAGGATGAAAAAACTGAACTTGAGGAAAATGAATTCTCAAAGCTGGAATTGACTCAACAATTAGTTGCGAGTTACCGACCTCAGTAGCTTGATCGAAAAGCCAGCGGACTTCAGATACCTGGAGGTCGGTGGTACAAGTCCCGGTTTCAGCGTAGATTTAGTAAAGCGAGTTGGAGCAGTTGTGACATCACGAAAGTGATTAACACAAATATGATAACTTCAAAAAACAATTAGTTGCGAGTTATTTTCATGATTTTGAGCCCTGGTTCATCAATACTCACTGATGTTATTTGAGTCCATGTCATAAATTTCCTCTAAGTCTGGTACTCTTTACATGTAAAAGAGTCCACTCTCTCGCCGATTTGAACCAAAGAAAACTTCCAGCGCTAAGGCGCTTGCCGGTTGCGTTTTTTCTAGTATACATATTACTTCTAGAACATAGTCTCCAGCCAGACTCGACTTTGATTAACTTGAGTGTCCGAAGAAAAACCAGTTCATTCCCAACTCGCAATTCTCACAATACAATAAAATTAGAAGAGCCAGACTTTAAAAAGTGCAACCCGTTCTACCCCGGCCACAGACCACTATATCTATTCTTGAGCGATACATCAGTCTAAACTCTAAACAGCAAAAAATAAAAGAGTCCGAAGCATTCTACCAGATCACCAATTGAACCAGTTTCTTTGTCGTTTACCGACAGCGGAAAAGGAAACAGGTTCTAAACGGGATAGTAAAACAGCAACGCCCCCCTTTACACTCGACCGTTACATATTTTCTTCTGTAATTTACAAGGAATTGTTCAAACTTACAAGTACTCTAGGTAGGAGTTCTTTTCCTTCTCGGTAATGGAATCCAGGTGAGTATGTAAATTGCGAATTCAGTGCAAACCCACAGCGAACATTTATAGCAAAATTGCACATACAAATAGTACGCTTGGGTTGTTATCTTGGCATGGCAAATCTAAACATGCGTCAAGAAAGGCGTCATTTGCACAACCTGAAGGGGAGGGTAGCCCAAAACATACGAGTCTACTACAACTAGATTATTGTGGCTTGACAAAGTTTTGTTTGGTGGTCAGATTTACAGTAGGTAGGTAGATATAAATTTAGGGAGGTATGAGTTCGAGAATTCGGAACTAGGAACTAGTTGTTTTGGTGTTTTTGTAGAGGTGAGTTTCCCATAATTTTTCTCTTTCATTATCTGTCTTGTTTGAATCTCGTCACTTCAGTTTACATAAATTTATATCGAGGAGGATTCACCTTCATTTGCTGGACAAACTATTTGCTTATAACTATGAGCACACTATAAATAGTCAGACACAAACACAAGTCCATAACATAATTAACAAAATAACTAAACCCATGGATGGATCCTAGTTTTCGACGTAAACTAGTTTTCGGCGTGCTATTTTCCCTGATGGTTCTCTATGTATAAAAATCATTGAAATACATACTATGAACCTCAAAATTATTTGGGAACACCAAAATAACCCCAAACTTCTTCCAAGATTTCATAGAAAGACATTTCTGCAAAATGTACCCCTGTGTTCAAGATTAGACATTTCTGCAAACTGTCCCAATACGTCTCCACTACTGTAAACCCCGCCCCTCATGTTTTCCATTTTCGATTTTTCCATGGAAATGGAATAAAGAATCGAAAACAGTATGATCACGATGTCGCATCCATGACTAGGAGCTAGGAGCGGCTATACATTGGACTCATCAATACAATTCAAGTTTGGGAAGGCTATCGTACTGACCTTGAGAGCCCGCTCCACTCAATGAGTTAGTCACTAGTCAGTGTAGTAGAATTTAAATATTATCTACGTACAGGCCAATAAATAAGCACTCATTGATTTTTTAAATGCTCTCAAGTTCTCGAAAATGAAACAAAAAAATTGTTTTAAACAAAAATGTAGAATTACATTTATTTGGCAGTAAATTTGACATACATAGTTTGGACTTACCTGTAGTAGATGTAAATATCATACAATTCTTGCTGAGAGTAACACCCCTGTCGTGATAATATTACCATGCAATTGAAAGCGACTTTAAACCCCCAAAAAAATATGTATATTAATTTGCTCTCAGTGTTCTTTTAATTCTCGAGGCTAGAGATTAGATTTTGTTAGATAATTATGTTCTTTAAAATACTTACCACAAGACAAGATACAAGTATAAAAATATCAACTTAAGAATCCTCAGCCTAGTACTTTATTCTCTTTTCTGGGCAGATTGGGGGTAAGAATAGGGAACAGCCCAACTCTCATGGCCCTAAAATTGAAAACATCTAATACTCTTAATGCTCTTAACACGTTCGTTACCGAACGGCCATATGTGGATGTTTTTGTGTTTTTCTTTGGGACCGAAACACACATGTGGCCGTTATCAAAATTTTAACGAGGGACCGGACATCCATATATGGCCTTTTTGAGGTAGGTTGTTAGTATTAGAACATATATAGGATCGATTCTTGTACAAATACGATGCCAAATATGCAAAAAAAATCATTTTGGTACCCAGGATGCAACAGCGACTTTACCGCCTGGTCCCGACGTAAAACATGAAAAAATTGGCTTGGTAACGAACGTGTTAAAATACCTGACATAACCAATGTCAGCCTCTGAATGATCACATACTTACAGCTGAAAATAACGGGAAAATTCAAAAAAGAAGACGTAGTAAGATTAGAATTTCACCAGATATATGGTAATTAGTAGCCTATATGTATAGGTACTTATAATTTCTAATCGGAATGAAGTTTGAAGTCTCTTTGGTGGCTTTTTGTCTAAGAGAACGTATTTTTACTTCCGTTAAAATTCTAATATTAGAAACCGGAAGTCTTGTGTTCGTTTTTGTAAAAAAAAAAAAAAAAATTTGCTCCGATTTCAAATTTTTCATATTTTTTTCTCTATATTTATGTAGTAAATTTATTTGTTTATTTAGGTTCTTTATATGACTGTCTAGATTCTAGATAGTATCATACATATTGTTCACTATAGTGTCCTAGTTAGAATGTGATTTTTACAATGGTCCTCAGATGTCTGTAGCCTCAATTTAGAGTTCCAATATCTACAGGGGTACTGCATGTCATTGTCACAAGACAAAACCACGCGACCTTCATGCTTCAGGTGACATCATTATGTCTACCAGAACTCGAGTCAATAGCGGCGACAGTTCCTAACTTGAGGTCCGTGTCTGTCCAAATCTACATTGACTTCAGCAGCTCGATCAATAAACCGGCATAACCTGAAGGTCGGTGGTTCAAGTCCCAAGTACGGCTATCATTCAGTCGAATTTGAGTAATTGCCACATTATAAATAAATATATATACATACAAATAAATAAACCTTTATCTGGAACAGAAATAATAGGTGCATACATCAGAACCACTGATTCCAATTCATCTTATTCGCTGAGGTACCTCATTGCCGCATTACGTTGTGATTTGTGATAAACACTAATGATAATTTAAATAATTTTGTATCTTTCCTAATTATATACGTACTCATAACAGTAAAGTACACTGACTGATAGTAAAAGTTCTTTGGTGTTTATTTTTTATCTAGTATAAAGGTGCTATGAGAAATTCCCAAGGGAAAACCAGCCCACGAGCCGAGTCAAAATGTCTTTTGACTTGGCCATTTTGACCCGTGAACTTCATGGTGTAAGAAACATCAGTTAATCAGTTCCCTCCGAAGTAATTAACACGTGAGGCTCGCGTTTCCGGCCCAACCCAAGCTGGATGAGGTTTATATGAGAAACTCGTGCGATTCCCAGCGAATGGAGTCGTGAATAATTTATATAGAATCAAGATTGATTACTGGACGAAGAGATATTAAATATTAAACACATGACCACCTGAAACGAATTAAAAAAGGTTGGGAACTGCTGAAGTCTCGGCAGAATTCTCTTCTCAGACTCCAAATCAGATGTCCTTGGTTTGTCACCCGTCGGGGACACCTAAACACAATGAATATCGTCTAGCCTAAGTGTGTGACAGCGCGAGGGATGAACTCCAGAAATACTCCTCATTGAACTAGGTGTGTGACAGAGAGAGGGATGAACTCATAGAAATAGTCCACATTGAACTAGGTGTGTGACAGAGAGAGAAAGTGAGAATTACAATCTCAAGAGATAACCACCGGCGGACCGGACTCAAGTTGAAACGGTCTCAATATGAGAGAAGAAAATTTACTGTTCCACAAATACATACTCAGTACTTTTCCGGCCCTACCCAGGCTGGGTGAGGCTAATGTGGGTAGCTGTTACGATTCGCAGCGAATGGAGGCTAACACCCCTGTTCTGACCAGAACATTAAAACCAAATAGAATCGTTGGCATTAGGAAGGGCATCTAGCCATAAGAAATGTGATCCACGCTACCAACCTCAACCATGAGGTTGAACAATGCCGACTCCAATGGCTAATAATAAGCAACATAAGCTAATATGTATGTATGTATGGTTTTATTTGTGGTGAAGCACAAGGCCTCTTCACAATTTTTGTGGGTAGCGCAGCATTACTAAGAGCCTCCTGTACTTTTCGAATTATTCTATTACATCAATTTCTTTTTACTCTGGTAATGCCGCCACTGGTCGTTACTCATACAAGTAACTACTCATTTTTCCTCACGAGGTATGAGTGGACCCCGAACACCCAAGAACAGAGCACAAAAAATCCTGCCCCGCTGGGAATCGAACCCAGGTCACCGTGCGTGCAATGCCTAGCGCGCTAACTCACTCTGCCACGGTGACATAAGCTAATATAGTATAAAGGCAAAGGAGATATATACATTATACATACTCAATACTTTTTGATGGGTTGGATGGTAGAGATTGCCTCAGGTACAATAATCCCGCCCTTTGTGATTTATGTAAATAAATTTCAATGAAGAGTTTACTACTACTACTACTTTTATCAGGTTTTTATTTTTAAAATGTAAGTGCCTTTGAGCTTTGAGCACCATTACTTGTAATCAAAATTTAATTATAGCTGCTGATTCAACATTTTGCGCGCTCAGAGGTATACAACTATACAAACCCTAGAACTTTCAGGAAACAACTAATCTATTCCTAACTTCACTTCTAATCCATTTCTTCGTTTCCAATAAAATAATGATGTCAGAGGAAGTTTGCTCTTGAAAACTGAGAAAAAAAATGCGCATTCGTGAACATTTGCGAGCGAATACCTAAGCGAAAACTCTTTTCAAAATTTCTCCCCCAAATGACGTAGGTTCAGCGGTAACCCGTAACCGTGAAAATTCTCTTCATTTCGTTTTTGTTTTCTGTTCCGAAACATTCTGTGAGTTTTCTTGTGACGTGAGAGTGGTGATGTGGAATTTTCCAACGGTTTTTGCACCTTTCAAAAATGTGAGTGTTTTATAATGACCTTCAACTTCATAAAATGTAACCACCTTCAATTAAATTTTATTTACTATACCTATAAGGAACTAGATTGCAAGGGAACTATAGTGACTGGGTGACCCATTTTCCCCCGAATTTTTTGGGTGTTACCCTTAAGAAATAAATGTATCGGACTAATTCACGATAATTTTTTTCTCACTTTGTCAGAAAACGAACCCGAGTCCTTCTACCTATTGATTTCAAGATGAGCATAATCCAGGTAAAATAAGATCTTGAACCGATCGTTAACGTAGGGGTATTTTATTATAAAACCTCTGAATTCCACGTATTTTAGTACAGTCACCTACCTATACCAAAAGTTCGAAAATTATATCAAAAATTACAAAGTATAAGGATAAATGTATGAAAGTGGATGTTGCGATACTTCCAAAATACCAAGCAATAACTGTCAGGTAAATACATAATTAATTACCTTACACTGTCTCACAGTACATAATTTTATTATGTATCTATCACATAGGTACCTAATACATACACATCCATTTTGAAATCTATCCCAACAAACTCGAAAGTGTATGTATTTTCGGAGTCCAACCCAGAACCTATCCCGGAAGGGATGGGTCTAAATGAATGGTTTTACCATTACTGAAGTGATGAGAGAACATACTGTAAAATTTTGAAACGCCTTTTTCTTGTGAGCAACCAGAAGCTTAGGAAAAATATCTTGGCAAATTATTAAAAATAAATTAAGAACAATAAAGACAAAAATACATTAACATGCAATAGGGGCTGAGTGGTTAGAGCTCGAGTCTGGTAAGCCAACTAGCGCGAGGATTCGTGAAGTCAGATTTTGATTGAAATTTCCGTCATTAATTTGAAATAATAAAAATCCCTAGAACTGAGAGAAAACTTTTGAATCGAAGTTCTCATTGAGCAGTATGAATAGGGTCTAAAATCTATCAGTCTGTAGAGCACATACTTCATACTATCAATATGATAACTTTGTAGCAAATTGAGAGAATGCATGACTGGTGCTTCATCTGACCTTCTCGTCAATTTAAACTCATAGTTTTACTGCTAATAATGAAAACTACATATGAAGGATAATGATAACAATAATAAGTTGTACATATTAAGTCCGTTGTCCATTTATTTTTGCAAGATTAATTTCACGAAAGAATACAACTTCAAGGTGAAGCGGTGTTATCATATGGTTTTTGTATGGGTTGAATGAAATTTTATCATTTCTGTCGGAAGGTAGGAAAGGTAATTGTGTGCGTAAATTTGAAATTTTCATGATTAAAATCGGAATTTTATTTTATTGACATGGCTCAGTGCCTACTAAGGATAGTAAGCCAAAAAAGTTGACTAGAACTCAAAGAATAAATATAACATTAACTACTACTTGAAGCAATGATATTTTTCGGTTCCAAGTGCGGTTAGCTTTTAGAGAAGGTGGGTTTTTAGTGGTTAGAAATCCCACACCTCAGGTTAGGATGAATCTGGGTGTCTTTGAAAAAAAATTTCCTGCCTTCCATTAAAAAAAAAAAAAATTAACTACTGTACAGGTACAGCTACAAACAGACAATAGCCCAATAGTAGACGTCTTTATTAATTAAGTATACATATAGATATATTTATTTTTTTCAAACTAATTATTTTTAGAGAGACTTGCGGCAAAATCATACAGATATTCATTTATGTATATAAAAAATCAAATATAGTTTCATCTCAAGTTCAAACATGAAATCGGATTCTGTATATATAGAGGGAATCATATAATTATGATTCACATTGAGTTTATTACTTTATCAAGGAGTTACACCAGGAGTTGTAAGAAGCGGGAGGAGGATGCGTCACCAGGGTGAGGCAACTGAGGCAAGGACCGGATCCTTCAGGACGGGCGAGAAATTGCGTCAGCGGGAATTCCTGCTACTTGCCTGCTGTTGCGTCACCCATCCCTCACTACCCCAAGCATTTCCTAGTGGATGTGTCAAAAATCATAGGGCCATGATTTTTTAATCCAGTTTCGAAATCGGAAGCCAATAATAATTTAGCCCTTTAAAATTACCCAAAGTATTTATTTAAAAAATCAGAGTTTGTATAATACGATCCCTTCATAACATAACAATCATAACTCTGAATTGTTTTCTGAGCTCAGGAATATTAACACCTAGTGAGGGAGCTAGTGAATTCTATAGTGGGCCTTGTCAGCGGTCCAGAATTTAGGAATTAAATGAAAGGTATTTCTTTTTCTCTCATCAAGTTACAAATACACATGTTAAAGTTATATCTACATATTATGTAGATATCTATTTCCAAGCTCTTTTTGCTCATTGGTAATGTTATGTTTTAGGGTTTAATGTCCTTTTTAACTGTCAAGTTCTCAAATCGAGACAGGTGTTTTACCCTTCATTCAACGGAAACTTACCTACCTCCTATCCACATTAACTTCACCCAGCCTGGGTGGGGCCAGGAAAAGATGGCATCACGAGAGTTCTAATTTGAATGTACACCCATCCAAGTCCTAATCTCACTGGACGTTGCTGAACTTCAGTGACAGAATGAGAAAGAATGAGAACTGGTGTACTCAAACGTGCCATCGACGTGACCCTGGCAAGAACTCATTGGTCACATAATGATACATATGTTAGCCTGAATTTTTTAGGCAGGGTGTGTCTTTCACCTCCTTTTTAACGCTCTATACTTTGGAATTAGTCCAACCTCTTTTCTTCTTCATTCATAAATATATTTGATTATTATTCTCATCCATAATATCCCTAAAATACACGGGTTATTGGATCTGATAGCGGGATTGGAATTCAGATGTTTTAAAACTTCAGCTAAAATAAAGAAAGAGTAGTCTTGATAAAAAATAATGCGCCCTTTCATGGAAGGTAAGCAACTAAGCATTGTCCATAGACGAGGTACGTAAATGACCAATGAATTGCGGTTATGTGACAAAAACTGTAGGGTGAATATTGAATAACTACGGTGATTTTATTAACGCCATTTTGGCAATTACTCGTAATAATAATAACACTCTAGTGATAGGTAACCACCAGGCGAGGTAAATGGTCAATGTCTTTTCTACCACCACACCCTCAAAGTCTTATTATTATGCAGTGGTCAGAAACTCAAATTAATGAGGAAAAATTCATGCACTGGGTAGGATTCGAACCAATGGATCCCTACGCTATCTGGATTACCAGACTAGCTCGTTAACCACTTGACTACCTATTTCGTAAAAAGAACTATTGGAACTATTATGTTCTACAATTTACATACTCCCTCTTGAAAAATACTTGAAATTTTAATGGTTTATGTCCTCATCTTGATTTCAGAATCCCGACAAAAAAGTTATGCCAATCAAGGAAAGGCTTGGAGGTGAGCAAATTATTATGCACGTATATGATAATACTTTCATGAAGATGATCCTACTTTCATGAAGATGATCCTACTTTCATGAATTAGACCATACCTAACACAAGGTGGGCAACTCCACTGTGGATATTATTTTTCTCTCCTACGTTATGGTCGGATAAAATACCTGTAGTTAAATCACCCATAGTAGCCTTATTGATAAGGCGGCGGACGGACTTGGACGTAGCCATCGGTGATTTCAGTCCCAAGGGAAAAAATCGGGGCAAAAAAACGAACAGAAAAGGGTTGGGTGGAAGAGATTGCCATAGGCAATAACCCCGCCCTTTAGTTAGTACATGTGCTTATATATTTTTTTCCTTTTTTAATTGTTATAATAATTATTTGTACTGTACACATATGTCTATTTATCTAATAAAGTGTGTAATAATAATAACACAGTACTTCCGATTTCTATCTAATATTAGAAACTTTCGGGAGTAAAATTAGCAAGACAAGATTGAGTAATTATTGTGACATCATGATTGTGATCAACACAAATTTCTCTCTCTCTCTCTCTCTCTCTCTCTCTCTCTCTCTCTCTCTCTCTCTCTCTCTCTCTCCAAGCAAAACAATAATATTATCATACCCTATTCCTAAAGGTAATAGAAAGTAAAAACACCTGGGTATAGATATTAAAATAACGTTTAATTCTGTTCTTGTCATAAGCAGAGAAATTTGCTGGCGAAGGCTTCCACTATTTGTTTATTTTGCTTTTCAGAGTGGAGAGTTTCATGAGGCCTCTAGTGGGGGTACGATAACACGTGATTTCAATGATGAGTGTTTGCAATCGTGAATATCGTCTATCTATCCATGTATTGTTTGTATTGTATACTGTGTTTTGACAGATTACCAGATATTGTATATTTATCCAACGCCACAGCCCTAGGTATTCCTATTACCTAAAAAATGGACAAACCGTGAAACCAAAGAAACATACAACATTTTAGATTTCTCTAAATTGTTAATTATAGATGTACCATTGTACCTGTTTAAAGAAACGAACAAGAAAAGAAAAATTCACAATTTGAAAGGAAGGCATGTTTTGGCAGGCTCTACAGCAATGCCTGGCTGTTCAGAGTCCACTCTTTGACTATACATATTTAATATTTTCCCATCAGGATCCTTCACATATGTGGTCCAAATTGTTTTATATTAGGAGGAATATACGAGAGACGTCCTACACTACAAGGGTAGTTCCACGAGTCCCCCCCCCCTCCCTGTGGGGCTGCGGCTGATGTAAGCCTGCGTTCTGGCTCATCATTATTGACAGCGGAAGTCAGCGTTGAATCCGAACTGTACGAAGAATTATGTAGAATAAAAGAAGATTAACAAAATTATTCAGTGTAATATGCTATTTATTTTTCTTTTTTAATAGAATACACCTTGTTTACGTATACTGCCGAGGTAAGACTGAAAAGTCCCTTTACTCTATCAGTCAAAAAGGCGTATGTATGTTATTGGTGAATACTACAAAAGATAATGTAAAATCAAAACTCAAAACGAATAAATGTAGGGTATAATATTAGAAAATCAGACTCACAAGTTTTTGTCATTATTTCTTAAAACCGATATAAAACAATATGCGATATCACATCTGTGTATTCCAAAATGACTATTGATTTCATACATTTCAGACGAGTCAGTTAGACCACTACACCTACTAGGTAGAGCATATGACCTTGGCCTGACTTTCAGCTTGGAATGAAATAGCACATCTCCATAGAATCTCCCTCTCCCCCTGACCTGTAATTCAAGATACTTCACATTCCTGTTCCTCCCTCCCCGCCACTAGTTGCATCCCAGGCATGACTATTTTATCGCGCTATTTGTAGTGCTTCTATTTGACAAAAAAATAAAACTACATCCAATATACTTGTCACTTAACATGTTTGTCATTTGCTGCGGTAATCAAATCATTACTAACCCTACCTCCAGTTGCTTAGTCAGTAATGGAGGAATTTAATCAAGAACATAACGAACAACTTTCTGTACAATTGAATGGGTGATGGACAACGCAACTGGCGCGGCATTTAGGTTATCATAAGTTTGAGTCCCTAGAGTGACGTCACCATTACCTGACTCATGCAAGTTAGGCAAATTTGCTGATTTCGGTATTCAAACCAAAAACCGCCGTCGCGCCGATTTCTAGTTTCAAAATATGCATTGCCTTAACCTTTTACGGTCCAGTGCATGTACCACATGCAACCATAGAAACGCTGCTAAACTCCAGCATAAAATTCGATCGATCTAGTGTGTTTGGTTAAAGTCTACAACCATAGTGGCCACGTTACATCTTCCTAGGCTAGCACTGACTACTTCATTGAACGTATCAATGCAGTAAAAGCACACGTCAAATCAGCGCCGTATGTAAACCTTTTGTAGAAAAAATACATTATATAATGCATCAAAATTTCTTTAAAATCAGCGCCAATGGCTTGTTGAATACACATCTCGTCTGATCACTGAAGTTAAGTAACGTCCAGTGAGACTAGGACTGGGTGGGTGACCTCTTAAGTAAATTTAAACCCTTGTGCAGATAATACATTCTCTGATATTCATGTACATCTAGTACAACTTCTCACTTTTCTGTTTATACTGATTAAAATAGAGAGGTTAGTTGATGGCATGGATGTTCAGAACTATTACCTGCTGATGAGAGCAAATAAGCTCGAAACAGCTGTCCAGGTATGTTCTGAAATTCATGTACATCTAGTACAACTTTTCACTTTTCTGTTTATACTGATTTCCCGGCCCAATTGAAGTAGCTGGAACGCATTAATCGGTTGTTCAGGTCGGACTCCGCGATGTTGGCAACTTGGCACTGTCAAGACAGCAACTTCTTTAAGTTGGATAAACCCTTACTTGATTTTTAATTTCTTAATGTATTATATGATCAAGACTTTTGGCTGGTATTTCAGAGGTCGCAGGTTTGAAATGCAGCCGGGCATGACCATTTGGGAATTTGACCACATATAATACGTCTTGGGCTTACTGCTGGAATAATGGGACTTATTAGTCCTAGTCGGGTAATATAAATAATATTATGTCTCTTTTTTTTGTATAGGGCGGTGTCTTCACACCTCGGCCGAGGTGTTTCATTATCCTGTAATAGGTTCTTCTTCTTGTCGATATAAATCAATAGGTCCTAGGTCCTAGCTGTCCTATTTCATGTATCCTAGTTCAGCATTTTCCAAGCTATTTAATTTTTAATGAGTAAGTCGATATAACACTTTTAGTTGAACCCTTGAGCTATGAGTTGAACTTTGAGTTTAAGAGTAAAGAAAGCCTACAGGGTCCGTCCGTTACAATAAGGTTGCCAACATGTATGTGTATGAACTAGGTAGGTACTCTCGTATCTGTCTGTCTGAGAAGTGGGTAATCTGATGACTGAATGAATCATTATGCTGCTGCGCTTGTAATGCGCTTCAGTTGCAACCTTGACTTGACTTTCAGCTCCCAGCTGCCCTCATCCCGGCCAAATAAAAAACTGGTTTGTGAGCTTACCGCGACATTGTGCATCAACGTTTTTGTCATTTCTGCTTCCTCCTGGACCCTAGGTAGAGGAAGAATTGCAGCATCCTGGTTTGAACTCTGCATTTACAAGAAGCATTAGGCCCGTTTTGGCCGTTCATTTTTTCACCCAACAGTATTGAAACTTTTGACATATAATTATGAATAAATAAAATATTGTCGCATGAAAAGTATCAGAACGTATCTCCTAAATTATATCGTGATAAATAACGTGATAAATTCAGTGCGTATGTATTCACATTTCTTCTAAGTAGGTAGTTAAAATACAATTGATTTCTTCAAGTTTGGTGCTAGGTAAAAAATTTATCAAAAAGTTCACAAAATAACCATTGAAGGAAAGTTCACAACACACAAAAATAATATTATTAAGTAAAGTAGTTTGAACAGTTTTGATATTTTGATCTGGAATTCTAGAATCTAGGTAGTCACTAGATGAGGAAATTGCTCAAGTATTCTGAGTACTTTGCCCTCTCGATTGCAAATGGCAGAAATATATCATCTGTAAAAAAAAAAAAAAATGAAAAGTGGTAGAGTGACCACTTTGATTTTAGAAAAGTTACAGTATCTACATGTAGCTTTCATCGGACTAATAAATTATATACATAATATATAGTTTGATGTAATTTATCCATCGCTCTTTAGATTTTAGTCTTAGCAATTCAACCGGAACTCAATGGATACGTAAGGAGACAGACCTGCACCTGTGCTACTTTGACAGTCTAAAGAAAGACTGAGTAGAAAAGTTCAAATTTAGGAATCACTGTTCAAATGTTCAGGGTCTAAAACTCTAAAAGGATGTTCACGAGTTCTATATTTATCGAAGGAAGGGCTCGCGGGGGTTGGAATCTATCATTAACATGTCAGGATTTGACAGAGATCTATCTTTTTATACAGGGGGAGTAGGGTAGCCCCCCCCCTTCTCTCCTGAATGCGCCACTGCTACTCATCATTCTCATCAGCAGTTACGAACTTGCGCACTGGACATCTTCTCTCTTCCTTTCTCTCTCTCTCTCTCTCGTTTCATTTTTTGCCTGAATCGATTGCTTGCTTCTCCTCTATGACGCAATACGCTTCGTCTTGTGTTAGGTTTGAAGCGAGAGAGGGGAAATGGCCTGAAGGAGGGGAAGCTCAGCGCGCGAGCTGGGAGTTTTTCATGGTCAAGGATTTCATTCCGTGCAAGGTTATGATTCCAGTACCGCGTGTTGGAAGTGAGAGCCCATTTTTTCAGTTTTTCTTCTGCTATTTTTTTCTGCAAGTTTTCAGTTATTTTTCTGCCAGTTCATATCATTCCTAGTGAACGAAAGATTGCCATTTGAGCTGTTTTTAACGTTGATTTCATTTGATAAGTTCAGGCTTATACGTATGTTACTGAGTAATGTTTTGTTCACAAATAAGACAGTTGAGTGTGTGCAATTTTAGTTGTTTTAGTAATATTCTATTTTGGAATCTTATTTAAGTAGGTATTTCGTTTATGTTTCAACTGTGTGCAATGCCATCACACAACGCGAACGCCTGTTTCTGATAACCTTTCTGCCAATTTATTATTGTTGGCAGTGTCGATGTCGGTTATCGAGTAGCCCTCGTGTTTATTGCAGTTTTCTGGAAATTCGGGTTAGTCTTCAAAGTAAGTAACTGTTTTTATATGTATTTATATTGTAGAATTTCAAACGGAAACGAGAATCTGATCTTAGAAGCTTCATACATTATTTTATGTAGTTAACATTGAACAGAATTTTCAATATTTTGCATCTTTTATTTAAAATAAAAACTATATAATATATAATAATAACAATAATGGTAGATGATGAACAACAAATAGAAGTCCTGACTGAAAGTATGTATCTAGCCCTCATGGTACCAAAGTCCCCAAACCTGGCTTTTTTTTGTTTAATTATAGTGTCGTTTTTTAAGTGCATGGTTATACAATACGGGGGTTTTACCCTCCAATCGCAGGAAACTTACAAATCTGCTACCCACATTGATCTCACCCAGCCTAGGTTGGGCCGGAATATGTCTTCACGAAGTCTCCACCTCGCTGGACGTTGCTTAACTACGGTAATGCTACGAGAACCGGTACATTCAACGCGCCATCGACGCTGGCCAAAAATCTCCCTTTTAAGGGTCAAATTTCGTTCAATTAAACAATTAGAGTCTGTTGTTTAACGGTTGAAAGTGAGAGTGCTCTCTGGAATTGTGCCCTAATGTTTCCATTGATTTCCTTGGCCCCGCCCATTAATTGGATAATTGCAACTTGCACAAGTTCCACGTAAATATCCATCCCAAATTCAATCCAGGATTGGCACAGGTATTCCGCCTTTTTCAGCAGATACCAGAATGTTAAAATGGTGACCTTGACTTTCTTCAAGAGAGGGGAAGGATTGGTTGGGCATGTCCTCAGACAACAATTGTCATTGCATGCAATTGCATGCCCTAGCTGCTAGTTTTGAAAACTTTTTGGTTACATCAGTAAAAAGAATTTTATGACATTTTTCATAAAAAAAACATTCCTTTTTTCATTTCTTATCGTAAGAAATTAAGGTCAAAATTTCAAAGATTCTCCATTTTTTAGCTCTGTTGATATTATTTTTTTTTCTTCTAATTATTAAAGGCAATTATTGAAACCCTCTCACTATTCATGTGTTGCGTCTTGTAATAATCTAGAAAGTTCAGAAATAGACCAAGAAATTCAGAATTTCTCTCTTTTAGTGAAGAGTAAATATGTGTTTATTCAAATTACAGAATTTTGTTTATAGTCACAAATAGACTGATTAAGTACGGCCAATACCCATTGACTTGTTATAAAGTTGATTGATTAAATCTGTTCATTAGTGACTATGTACTTGGGCCTAGGAAAGTCAAATTCCTCCCAGTTAAATTAATTTTGAAATCTTTAGAAGAAATATGTATGTATTTAGACTATTTAGGTCTAGGCTAGAGCGTTTAGGTCTCTTCTTTTTAGGATTATAAATATAGGTTGAAGAGGAATGAGTATGCATATAGGTATGTACTATTCTTGTGCAACTTTTATGACAGTTGCAAAGTTCCAGGATGTCCTTTTGAAATGGGAATTTTATTTATCCATAGTATTTTCTTCCTTTGTACGCCCCTTCATTAAAAGCTGCAAATTTAATTACTTTTAAAGCAAAATAAAAACAGGCAAATTAATAGTGACGATCATACAATGGAATGCATCAACATGAAGTGGTGTTGGCAGCGACTGTTTAATTTGCCAAGTGGTTTTATCGGTAATTTCTTCTTCTTTTTCTCTTTATCTCTTGCCTTGGTTATGCAACTAGCAGCGCATTATAAATGATATGTAGCTGGTGCATTTTATTATTTATTGTGCATGTATAATTGTATACTGTATTGTATAAAAATCCTCATTTATTTGAGTTTGTGATCACATAATATTAAGACTCAAAGGGTTAGGTGGTAGAAAATGCTTTCAGCAAAAACCTCGCGTGTGGTGGTTAACTTCCAATAAATAGTAGGTATTATTATAACTCTCCATAAGACTAACAGGTAGTTCATTATTGAACTGATGAGAAAAAAAAATTGTCACGATATTGGTAAGGAACTTACTACTCCTTAAAATAGTAGAATTCCTTAATTTGATTTATATTTTCACGTCCAATTTTTGGTAAAAATGTTCTCCACTAATTTCAGTATTTGGTGGAGATGCCTTTACTACTTTTATTTCACTTGTTGTGTTGCCATACAGTTTTGAGGTATTCACTCTTGACAAAGCAAGCATCCCACATTCTGATAGTTCAATATCCACTCCAAAAAGTTGACCAGGAACACTTGAATCTGAAGCCTGCGCCGCGGTAATGACCACGCATACATAGGTCTAGCTAAGAGTGGAATCGGTAGAACAGCAAATATATTAATTATATCCATATAGGTATACCAAGTCGGATTCTTTGTTGTAGATTTGATTTGGACCAGGAAGTACACTGTCAACCTTGAACCTAGTCAGATTTTCGTGAGTGTAGATATCTAGCAAACAAGGATACCACTGTATATCGCTTTTATAATATCTGACGTGGACCATGTACTAGATTTTAGTACATACCCAGTACACATAGATGTGGTTACTCACAGTATTAAAATTCCTAGGAAATAGAGAAGAATTTTATTTGCTTAAAAACTGGTGGTGTAGGTACTATAGATGAAGTATTGAAAAAAACCAGAAAAACCTCAAAATGCTGTACCTACCTATTCAATTTATATTTGATATTGATGTAGGTACGATGCATTAATTATCTACGATGTATTTTCTTGTATGTGCTGGTGGTGTCATTCTGATGAAATTTTACTTAAAGTTCAAAAAATTACATGCCAATATAGATACCTCAACTACAAAGATATTTTTTTATACTTCTCAAGTAAAAAATGAACAATAGAAACAAAGAAGCACCTCTCGATCGTATTATCAACTCTAAACCTCTGCTAGCAAAACTAATTCTGATACGTACGTGCAAAATTTAAAAGAATTTTCACGGTCCACAAAATTCGGATGTGAAAAATTGGCGAAAAATTTCGTAGATACGAGAGAAAAAAAATGTAGCATGTTTGATTTTTTTGACGTTTTTACAATTTTATTTAGAATTGGCAAAAAGTATGTTGGAAAATTTCCCATTCTCACCGAGCCAGTTTAATGTGATGAAATACCATTTAGATACTATTTTGTGCTGTACGTTGGTTGGTAGGTAGTGAAGGTACATGTGTCCAACATAAACATAAAATTGGTACATAAAATATACGACCGTACGTTCAACATAAATACAGTAAGTGGGGGGGATTATATCCTTGAAAAACACGTGGCAACCCTTGATTAAAAATAAGAATTGTAAAATATGAAACAATATTTTTCTTTTTGCTAAAGTCTGATACATAGGATGTCATTCAACAAGGTAGTTTTATCCTCCATTTGCTGAAAACTCCCAAAGCACACACATTATCCTCACGCAGCTTGTGTTAGGCCGAGATTAGCCTCAGATGTTCAAAAAGTCACTCGCAAAGTTCTAGCCTCGCAGGACGTTCTTTATCTTCACTGATATTTCGTTACAGTCCAAAATACTGAAGAAACGAAAATAACTTTTTATTTTATTATTTTTAGTCGTGGTCATCTATTATATATTAATTTTTTATACAGAGTGTACCAAAAGTTGGTTTTTTTTTTTGTATTAACTATGGATTTTTAAATTAGAACCCCTATCAAAATAACCGCGACTAAAAATAAAGAAACACGTGTTTTTTATTTTTTGATTATTTTAAACAGTAATGAAATTACTTCGGGTGGACATAACTCCAGGGCCATCCTGTACAACTGATTAATATCGTTTAGAATAAGTACTTACTATTCTTTTTCCCGTACGTTGCCACGGAATTAAAAAAAAATTCCATTATAGTATGGCCATTTTCGGAGATGATTTGGAATTGGTATAGTAGGTATTAGTAGGTGTAGTGAAAGTATCGAGTTTTCCCCGCCACGTCATCGAAAGCGGCGAGGGTATGACGCTTGGTACCTGCTACCCGCCGCGCCGGGAGCTCGCTCCGGGAAAAAGACACTTGGCGTTATAGCAGTACTCAACCGACCATTGTTGGTAACACACCTTCTCGCCAGCGGGGATTTTCTGGCTTGTTCTATTTCATGACTGACTGCCGGTGATAGGCTGTCGTGGAGATGGAAACATGACACTTTGACGCTGCGAGAAACAATCGTAGCGTAAAGCGTCTATAACTCGCACGTGTGTCATGGGCCTCACAGAGAATGTGTTTTGCAGTCTCTGGGACCTCTTTACAGAGACTGCATTTTGGGTCTTGAGCGATGTCCATTTGTTCAGACGGTAGTGGAGGCTACAGTGGCCTGTTGAAAAGTCAGTAAGGATTCCTGTTTGCTCATACAGAGTATTTCTTTTGCTCTTTTGGGAGAATAAGTTATGAACATTTTCTTTTGCCCGGCCTCTTGTGGATTAAGCAGCCATTCGAACCGCTTTCCAGCAGCTCCTGAGAGCTTTGTTTGAAAGTCTCAAAGGACGAAATATCCATATCTCTAGGATTCATGCAAAAGTTCATGGTCAAATGTCTGTCAGTAATGGTACAAGCATAGTGGCCAATGCTCAACCTAACATATCAAATTTGGTTGTGAGTGATGATGTACCAACCACAAATAATGTTCTTGATGATAGTCTAGAAATTCTGAATAATATTCTACAGCCTAACATAACTGTCATCGAAGAGGATTCCTCTGCCCCTTTGAATATTTCTAGCCAAGAAACAATAGATGATCGTCCTCGAGAGCAATGTCCTCACTGCATGGGTCATTATGTTGCTGGTGCTGGTCTACAGATTCACATTAACTCTGCACATCCTTCGCAGTCCAGACATCAAAGGGAAGCTCAATACTCACAATGTCCACAAGATTCAAGTCAAAATTCTCTTGATGTTGGAAATTCGACAGGTCAAAGTTCAATTCAATCTCAACTAGCTTGTCTGACCCGTGATTTCGAGGAAATGTTAACATCGCCTCTTGACGAAAATGTTCTTCAGGCAAAATGTTTAAATCTCCATAAAGTTTTAAGAGAAGCAATTAAAACGCTTCCTGGACCTAAACATCCTGCAACTAAACATTATGAAAAAAGACACATGCAGAAGAATCAAAGTAAAATCACAATGAAACAAAGTCAAAACCCAGCAAGAAAAAGCAAAGCAGAACGAGATCGAAGGCGTGCAAAGTATGATTATGAAAAAGCTCAATTTATGTACTATAATCGAAGGCGACATGTAGTTCGGAATATATTTGATGTAAAGAAGAAGAAAAAAAATACTCAACTCTCCACTGATGAAATTCTAAGCTATTTTCAGGAAAAACTTGGAAATACTAATGATAAGTGTTGTGAAACATACCTCAATACTCTTAGTGACCAAACAGAAATCATAATTTGCAAAGAGAATGTTGAAAAAAGCTATTAACAGCATCAATTTTGACAGTGCAGCCGGTTTAGATGGTGTTATTCCGCGTGCAGTCAAAAATACTCCTTGTGCAAATACAATAACAGCTCTAGCGAATGTGATACTGAAGTATGGAGTTGTTCCTGAATGTCTTAGACAAGGTCGCACTGTCCTTATCTTCAAAAGTGGTGATTCTTCTGATTTAAAATCCTATCGCCCAATTACGATTTACCCTTTGATAAGAAGAATTATTGAGAAATGTTTGGACAAAAAACTACGATATTATAGTTCAACTGCCCCAGAACAGCGAGGATTCAAACCAGGACCTGGTACACACATTAATGTATCTCTCATCAATGGTTGTCTGAAAGAGGCTAAACAAAAAAAGAAAGACATATGCATCGTATTTCTCGATGTGTCTAAAGCTTTTGACAATGTGGGTCACAAACACTTGGAAAGAGTTCTTCAATCATCAGAAGCACCACCATGTCTTACAAAAGCAATTCTGTCTTTTGTTCAAGCCAATACCACAAGAATTGAAAATGCAATGGAGAAGACTAAACCCATTAACATTAAAAGGGGCGTGGCCCAAGGAGCCCCAATATCTCCACTGCTCTTCTCATTAGCCATAGACCACATTATTCGTGAACAAAATGAACTTTCAGTCAGGAATGCATATGGTTTTGAAGTGGCTGAGTCTGAAAATCTATCACTTCTGGCATTTGCAGATGATCTTGCGATCATTGCAAAAAATAGAGAAGCTGCTTCAGCCATGATCAATATGGTTGACACAAAACTTAAAGAAATTGGTCTTGACATGAATCCTCAAAAGAGTCAGAGCATATTCTTATCAAAAGGCAAACTTACTGCTGCAGAAGTTTACACTAATAGAGGGAACATATCCACAGTCAGTAACTCTCAAGAAACCATTCGATACCTTGGCACAAATTTCTCAGACGAAATACAACTTGATTCTGCAGCCATTATGTCAGGGTTAACAGAGAAACTGTCAAACCTAGTTGAATCTCCTCTCCTTCAACCAAATCAGAAATTGAATGTTTTAAGTCAATATCTCTGGCCAACAATGATTTACCCTCTACAATGTGCTCCTCTGAATAAAATACCAAATCAATTCCTTAAAGATGTTGATAAAAACACAAGAAGTGCAGTGAAGGAAATTCTGAATTTACCAATGGATACACCAAATGGAATGATTTATGGTCCAAAATGCTACCGTGGACTTGGTATTACAAAAGCAGAATGGGAAGCATCACTTCAAAATATTAATATTTTGAGAAAATTAATTTCCTCTAACATTCCTTTACTACAAACTGTAAGAAACTGTGAGGAAGAAATAACCACTGCGTGTGTGAAACTTCAAGTTGACGTTACACAGAAAGTTAAAGACATGCGTGATACTCTCCGTCAACGTGATTTTGAAGAATGGTCTAATATGTCTCTCAGAGGTATTGGTGTGTCTATGTACAAAGAATCTACAAAAATGAACAGATGGGTGTATGACAAGCAAACCATGTCTTCCAGTGAATGGACAACAGCCCTGAAGATGTCTGCGAATATTGCTGGAGTACGAGCTGTTCCTGGGCGGAGTTCCGGTACCACCCTGTGTCGTCATCCTGGCTGCACAGAGAAAGAAACTCTACCTCATGTACTGGGATCCTGCCGAAAGAACGAGCTCCTCCGTAATACTCGTCATCACACTGTGAGATCTGCCATTGCCAAAGAGTTAAGACAAAGAGGATGGACAGTTGACGAAGAAATCAGCTGCTTATCAACAGACTCCTCCACTAGAAGATGTGATATTGTTGCCAGGAATGAAGATTGTAGCAAAGTGTTGATACTAGACCCAACCGTTCGATTTGAAACTGGATCAGCCCAAATACAAGAAGTTGATAATGAAAAGAAATCGATATACGAACCATGTATAGAAGATCTGGCTAGAAGATATAACATAGAAGCAGAAAAGTTCAAAGTTATAGGTCTACTGTTTGGTGCCCGTGGTGTGATTCCAAGTTTTACTTTCAATGTTCTGCGTGATTTGGGGATTCCATCAAGTTCACTTGTGGCTATGGGTTTGAAAGTGCTGAAGGATTCGATTCACATCCTTCATCTCCATCTGTTCCATTGAAGATATATCAATTTGATGTTCAAAAAATTATTAATAATAATTGCTCGTGTCAATTTCTGCATATTATATAAACGTATATAATAAAAAAATATTTTGGAAAGCCGGACCGAATAGTCAGGTGACAGATGTGTCACACGGTCGAGAAGTTCTCAAATAAAGATCTCTTTCTTTTGAAACTTTTCATCAGCTTCTGAGAGATGTTCCAGTTAGTCGCCTTTTACAACAGGGGGCCTTATTCTTAGCCGAAAGCCACATTATGGAGCTCGGAGGGGGTTTTAAAATCACATAGAAGTTTTCGTAACAGTATTTCTTTTTCAGGGGTTTTTTTTTGTGTGAAATAATAATCTTTTAGAAATGGCCTATTTTGGCGTGAAAATTTCATTGACTTATATTTTTTTATGCGTTGAAAAGTCGGCCGGGCCCAAAATAAGTATGACAGAGGACGGGCCATAGGACACTTTCTCTCGTTGGATGTAAACTTTACAGCATTGAAAAAATTCTCCTGCCTACGGAGTTAAACGATCAACCCCGATTTATAAATTCAGCTACTTTGGTGTACAACTATACATGTAGAGTGGTGACTCATCTCACTCAAGTACTAAATTGTTTACAAGATAGAAATTCATCTCTCTCATCATACATACATTTCGATAGGAGAGCGACAGAAACTCAACTAGAAAATCACTCCATCAGTCTCCCTCAGCAAATACCTACATATAAATATGAATGAATTATAAATTGTATGTTTGTGAATAGGCGGCCACAACGGAGCACCTATACCTTAGACCCCAGAGACCCCAGACCTTAGTACCGTCTATTGCTGTGTTATCTAGTCTCCCTTCTACGAAACACATATAATTATCTACCCTTGAACGTGTTCAAAAAAAGTTCTTGTCTTACTTTCGGTATCGTTCTCCTCATTGTTCTTATGAGTTTTCCAGTCTTCAGGATCGCATGCTAGCAGCAGAGGACAACTTTTTCATCAAATTGTGTAATGGTGAAGTAGACAGTCCCAAGCTATTGGGACTTGGCACACTTGATTTTCATCGCCGATTGAGAAATAAATTAACATTTTATGTCAACAAATACGCAACCAATTACACCTACTATGTCCCTCTCAACCGAATGATGAGACGTGCAAATGATATTTGAACATATTTTGCTACTTTTTCTTCTTCATATTTTACATTTTTTATATTTAATTTTTCATCCAATCTAAATTTTCCCCCTTGTTCCTTTAGAATTTAATGTTTTTATGACATGTGTATAATTTGTTTAAAGGTATTGTACCGTTAATAAATGTACCCGTGTACCGGGCATTATTATTATAATTATTATTATACCTCTATATCAAGATATACCCTATACCCTAGACCTCACAGTCCCTAGACCTTAGTACCGTCTATGTCTATACCTTTATATCAAGCTTTAGCCTATACCCTAAACCCCAGAGTGTCTAGACCTTAGTACCGTCTATGTCTATACCTTTATATCAAGCTTTAGCCTATACCCTAAACCCCAGAGTCTCTAGACCTTAGTACCGTCTATAACTCTACATCAAGCTGTAGGTACCAGGGTCTAGGGCACTCTAGGGGCGGTGCTCTGTTGTGGCCGCCAACAAAGAAATGTTGCCTAATTTCAATGTAAATATAGGCTAGGTACTCAGTGAGCCTGGGTGACATTTCTAACCTTTATATTTCATTTTTTGTTCCAGGAATCATATACAATTTGCTAATGTGGATTATGTTCTAGTTCCAGCCTGCGACATGTGAAGAATCACTTTCCTCTCTACAGGATAAGGAAAGTGGAAGGGGACGAAAATCCAAGTGATGGTGAGTTGAGAATTAATTATTTCTGACTTATATTTACGCTACCATAATGTACCGATGTATATGTATAAGTAGGTAAGCACGAGCAACAAGGGAGCGGACTAGTAAAGTGGAGGTCGGTATGGTTCGAGTCCCAACTTCCCAAGAGTGCGGCAATTATATAATGAAACAAAATAATGTATAACTACATATTTATGAAGCAAAAATATAGGTGTAGTAATCTACTTACATACGAGTACTTACTGAAGTTATCATGTTTGTGTTTATCACGATGTGATATTACAAAAATCTTACCTTAATATGGAAAGTAATATTTAACAGTCCTACAACGGTATGGTTTAGTATTGATGAGAAGCAGCGGGTTTTAGTTAGGGTAGACAGCCATGGATACCGGGCGGTCCATGTCTGAGTCCCACACTTTTCGGCATGAGATTTCCCCTCTTCAAAAAAAGCTTAATTTGGAACTCGAACCACCGACCTGCGGTTACGAGTCCGCCTCTTTATTGGTGAAGCTACTGAGTATACTTACTTATCTATGACTGTGTCAAGGACAGAAGACGGAAAGTACTAGATAGCGAATTGTTTACAAAAAAACGACCGACCTCCTCTTAAATCCATCTAACTGAGAAAACGGAATTGAACGCAAATGTTTGTCTCACTAGTATTTCTCCGTTGATTCCGTACTGTTGTACACCGAAAGGTCCGAAAGCAGAATCCATAGTCCATTTCAGTTCATTCATTGCTGTACTTCAGTTTCTATTTAATTTACCTAAAATGCAAGGTTCGCTCTTTTTAATAATAATGCTAGAATTCCAGACACTTGTCATAGCAGCGCTAATTAATCGCAGCAAAACACAGGCACTGACGGCAAAAGACAATACTTTGCTGTAGATTCAAACTATCTAAAGCAAAAAATTGTAAAAAAATATGGCTTTAAGATAAATCAAAAATATCTACAAATATCATAAACATATTTAAAATAAAAACACTCATTTTTTTATGACATGTTACTGGGTAGGTACCTACTTATAATGGCTATAAAGAAAACTGATTTTGGAATCCATGAAATGAAAAAGATTGTAATTAGAGAGGAGTAGAGTAGGCAGGTATAATAATAAATGTATTAACACGACACGCTGCAGAGCCGAATTTTTCAAGACATTTGCGTGACGAAGTGATGGAATTGTAACAAAAAGTATACGTATTTGTATATCAATGAATCACTTTCAAAAGTGGGTAATTTACATACATAAATAGGTACTTTTGACTATTATTTAAGCAATACATAGTTATATCTGCCAGCGTCGATGGCACCTTGAATACACCAGTTCTCGTGGGATCACCGAAGTAAACCCAGGTTGAGTGAGGTTAATGTGGGTAGCAGGTTTGTGAGTTTCCTGCGAATGGAGGGTAACACCTCCGACTTGAGATGACCTAGCTCTTGAATGGGACGTAAAACCCCAGTTAATAATAATAATAGGTATATCTGTACTGACATACATATACTAAAAAATCAGTAATATGATGTGCTTAGCAAATTTATGTACCTATATCCAATATACCTTCTTAATAATAATAATCAAACAACTCGGCCGAGGTGTGAAGAACGCCTATACAAAGAAAGAGACAGCCCGGCAGAGTGTAAGGTTATTATAATAATAATAATGAATAGATCTTATTTATAGATGAATAGATCTTATTTATATTGCCCAAATAGGACTCAAGATTTTGTTTATTTTTTTTCTCTTTCATATTATTAATATTGTCAATTTTTGTATTTAATTTTTACCATTATTTGTCAATTCTATTGTATCATTTACTGATTCGTATCGTACAAAAATTTGCTCTCTGTTTTTTATTTGTTTTTAGTGTTAAATTACCGTTATTTTTTATTTTCTATGTGTTAATTGACGTATTTTTGTTCGCTGGATCCGAATTTGTAATTAGATTTTTTGTGTGACGTTTTATAAAAAAGTTCTGTTTCGTGAATTGTTTTTTCTTTGTTCATACGCAAGCCTAGGTGAGGTACTAGATACATATTATCATATAGTTAATATCTATCTCTACCTACCTAATATTCAAACCTAACGGTCCCCTATCACTTTGAATCAATATTTGACCTTGAAATACTTGGATTATTTCATTCATTTGCTTTATCGGTTATCTTCTACCTATCGCCTACCATGCCGTCTTCGGTCCCGAACCAGTTACCTGAGAATTCCAGTGCTTCTACTAGTGTACCTATTGACAAGTACATTAGTCAGTTAGAGAAACGTGTGACTGAACAGGAGCAACTGATAAGTCTGCTGAACAAGAGAATAGCCGAGCTGACGTCATCTGGGTCGAACCTGGGATCTGAGGCTGGGTGTTCTCGAGTTGGTGCGGAGGACCGCGGCGACTCAAATGGCAAGGATCGTGGTGTTTCCTTTGTTGGATCCCGGAAATCTGACGTCGTGACAACGGTTCCATACACAAAGTACACACCTTACTTTGTGTCTAGACTAAATCCTGATGTGTCCGCGGAAGCTTTGGCCAAGGATCTGATGTCTAATGTTCCTGACCTGTCTTCTGTCAAGTGTTCAAAGATGAAGTCACGCCATTCATCCTACTCATCATTTCACTTGGTCATTCAGGCGGATCAATGTCACCTGGTCGCGTCTGGGGGTGCCTGGCCTGAAGGTTCCTTTGTGAAGATTTTTAGTGGTCGGTTGCTGCCTCAGTATGTTGTGGAGACATATGACAGCAGCGGCCCACCTCATAAATCATTCAGTAAGGGTCCGGCCAAGAAAACGGGAGACCAATCTGGGAAAGCTCCATTGAAGAAGCCATCTGTTACTAAGAGCGCTGTGAAGCAGTCGGATTCGGCTGGACCTTCTTCCCTAAACACCTCTGGGAGTGGGTCCACGGATACTCAGGAGCCGGTAGCGGTTCTTGCGGCTAAGTTTGATGCCAGTAGTTCGGCTTCAAAAAACTCCGAGCGAAAAGTTCTTCCGCCTCGAAAAGCGAAGAACGTTTAACTTCACTGACATGCTATTATCATAACGCTGGCGGTATCAAATCCAAGTTGAATAATTTAAGACAAATTGTTAATGTTTCTATTTATGATTTTATTTTTCTTGACGAAACTTGGTTAAATGATGATATATCTGAAAGTGAAGCTAAATTTCAAAACTACGAGGTTTACCGTTGTGACAGAGATCTGTCACGGTGGGGTTTTGGCTCGGGTGGGGGTACGTTAATAGCAGTAAATAGTAGGTTTAAATCCCATAGGATCACTGTTAGTCCGCCTTCTTTTCCTTATGAACATGTTTTTGTTTTTGTTCAGGTTGGTGCTACTAGCTTACTATTGTGCTGCGTCTACCTTCCACCATGTACCGTTCAGGAGGCCTATGTTGAGCACTGTACCGTTGTCGAGGATCTTTGCTGCAGATTTCCTGAGTCCAAGGTTATTGTTGTGGGTGATTACAATTTGAGAAATGCAATATGGAGTATCGATGAGGATTCGTCTATGGTTGTAGACTGTCCTCTCTCGTCATCAGCTGTTCATGTGTGTGAGTCGTTCAACAGTGTTTCACTCTACCAGGTTAATACCCTTCCTAATAACCATGGGGTCTTCCTTGATCTCTTGTTTACGAATGACGTTAGCGTAACTACAAGCCCCTGTGTAGATCCATTACTGTCGGATAACTTTCACCATAATTCTTTCTCATTTGAAATCCCCGTTCCTCATGGGTGTGAGCTTCTTTCAAGAGATAGTACTGTCTATGATTATGCCAAATGTGACTTGGTTGGTTTGAATCGATATTTAAAAAATGTTGATTGGTCTTTTCTTTCCCTGTATACTGATGTCCAAATTGTTACTGAAACTTTTTACGACATTCTGTTAACAGGCATATCATCAACCACACCACGGAAACGCGTGTTTCATTCAAGTTTTCCCGTTTGGTTTTCGAAAGAACTTAGACAGACTATCTTCGAGAAGAAAAAAGCTCATGTGGTTTACAAAAAATCTGGACTGCAGTCAGACTATATCTGTTTTTCAAGGTTACGTTCCCGATGTAATTATCTTAACAAACATTGTTATGATGATTACTTGAAAAAGTCTGACGAAAGTTTGAAATCCAACCCTCGGTCTTTTTGGAAGTTTGTAAATGTCACTCGGAAAATTGATGGATTTCCCAAAAATATGTATTTGAATGACGTAGCTAGTAGCAATGGTGACGAGTCTGCCAATTTATTCAGCACATCTTTCTCGACTGCGTATGTGTCTTCTAACCGTCCTATTCCAGTTTATCCTCTGCTGAATAGTATTGACTTTGATGTTTTTTCGTTGTCTTCTTTTGAGATTTTCAAAGCACTTTCGGCACTTACAGAGAAATATTCTTCTGGTCCAGACGGCGTTCCTCCTTATATTCTAAAGAAATGTGCATCTTCTTTGGCTACTCCTTTATCGTTCTTGTTCAATTTATCTATGTTTTCAGGAGTATATCCAACCTTGTGGAAATCTAGTTATGTCTTTCCTATTCATAAAAGCGGGGATCGTTCCAATATATCGAATTACCGAGGTGTCTGCATACAATCTTCTATACCTAAAGTCCTTGATAAATTGGTTTCATCAAAACTGTCATTTGCCTGTAAGCAGTTTATATCTGATCATCAACATGGGTTTATGGCCAAGAGGTCGACAGTTACCAATCTTTTGTGTTTCCAGAATGACATTTTGAGTTCTCTTCAGTGTGGCAATGAGGTCCATGCCATCTATACTGACGTTGCAAAGGCCTTTGACCGAGTAAATACCAAATATCTTATTGCCAAATTAAGATCCTATGGCATAGGCGAGACCTTTCTTCGTTGGTTGGACAGCTCCTTCACCGACCGTTCTCAAATTGTAAAAATTGGTGACAGTGTTTCAGGTTCAATTCTTGTGTCATCTGGAGTTGGTCAAGGTAGCCATTCCGGTCCGCTTTTGTTCAGTCTTTTCTTCAATGATCTCTCTAATGTCATTAAATATTCTTCTTTCCAAATGTTTGCAGATGATGTGAAGATTTACAAAGCTATAGCTAGAGAGGATGATTGCATTCTCTTGCAGAAGGATTTAACATCATTCAGCCAATGGCTAAAACTCAATGGCTTGCAACTTACCTTCAGTAAGTGTGCTCATATGTCCTTCTCTAGATGCAGGGAGCCCAGTAGCTTTACATACTGTATTGATTCACAACCTCTCAAACATGTCGAACAAATCAAAGATCTGGGTGTCAGTCTTGATCCGACCTTATCGTTTTCTACCCATATCGCCAATCTCTCAATGCGATGCCATCGAATCCTCGGTTACATTTTTAGAACATCAAAAGGCTTGTCTTCTTCTTCATTTAGACTTCTTTATTTCTCTCTGGTTCGATCCTTACTAGAATATGCCTGCGTTGTATGGTGTCCTTATTACAACGTGCATGAGCTGTTATTAGACAGGGTTCAGAGAAGGTTCCTGTATTATCTTAATATCCGTTTTCCTAATCACCAGATCGATATTGAATGTCTCAAGGATCGCCGTCTTCAAGCTGATCTAAACTTCTTTCGCAAGCTGTTATCTGGCGAGGTGGACTGCAGTGATCTTTTGAGTGGGGTTTCGTTGGACTGCCATCGTAGACTTAGGCGTGCTCATACTTTTCACATGAAAACATGCCCTACCAACTACACACACTTTTCTCCTCTAAACAGGATGATGCGCCTGGCAAATGATACTACTGAGTTTGACTTCTGACACGATCTTATAATTATAGGATTATAATATGTATTTATTTTTATTTTTGTTTTGTTTTATTTTATTTATTATTTTGTTTATTTTTTTATTTTGACAGTTTTTTTTTGACATGTTGTGGTTATTTCACAATTTTCTATTTATTGTACTTTCTAGTATATTTTATGAACTTTAATTTACCCTTGTGATGTATTTGTGATTTATTATTAGTATTTTTGTAACCATTGTTTATTTTTATCCTTTTATTATTAATATTATTTGTGTATTTGTGTAAATAGAGCTCGGCTCGTTAATATACACCCGTTCTGCGGGCATTTATCATTTATCAATAATTATCTTTATTTGTTTTCATGTACATTTGAATTCCCATTACATCTCCATGAAGTACTGTTGTACTTTTCGGGTAATTATTATACATATACAATGTAGGTATCGATCGAAGCCTGGGTTAGGCCGGAAATGTAGACATCATTATAATTAAACTCGAGAAGAAGTGGTCAGAACGACTACACCAGTACCTACACCACGAAGGATGGAGATGGTCAGATGTGAAAGGGATTTCACATTAAGGGCGAAATTAAGAGACGTTTTAGTAATATGTACATACCTATAGTAATAGAGCGCACGATTAGCTCAGTTGTTAAGCACTCGCTTTCCCTGCGGAAGGTCCCGGGTTCGATCCCCCGTCCCGACAAAAATTTGTATTCTTAATTTGGTTACAAGTGTTTGTAAGGGATACCTTTCGGTGCGCTCGTGTTGACCCAGCACCTAAATGGGAAGTATTGTGTCACTTCTCGCCCATCAGAGGGGAGGCATACTACGGGATGGGCAGACTACAACACAGACCACAAGCGTCTACAGTAGCTCCTGCTTCATGGCTACGAAATAAAAAAAGGCTGTGAAACACTCATCTTTTTTTTTAATACCTCTGTGGCGCTAAGTCACAGATTGCGTACTGTGTAAGATAAGGAAAACTCACGCTTAGCAATGACTTAAGTTATAGAATTTGTCTATTAATTTCGCCCTAAATCTAGATAAAGAGAGACTATATTTATCGAGCAACAATAAGCAAGAAAGATATGGAAAGCAATATGTTATGTGCACTTTCAGTAGGTACGAAACTGATGAGAGTAAATGGCTAATCAATAATGTCGATTTCGGTACGACTTAGCTCGCAAAATTTAAAGTGACCATTGAAAGAAAATCGTACAATAGAAAGGAAATTAAGAAATTATTATTTCACAGAAAAATAATAATCTCCCAATATTCAAGAAAACATAACCAGTGGCACACTCTGCTGACGATTGTCAGAAACATTTTGTTCCTAATGCAGCGGCTCTCAACCTGAGAGCGAGATCACATCAGGGCCTCCGGAAACCAAGATATTCTGTTCATCTGATACAAAACCTCACTCAACAAAAGGAAGAGAATGCCGTTGGCATTAGCACCGCCCTTGATCAAGTTTTGTTTTGTTAATTTTAATTTCTATGTATGTATATATTCTATGTTATTTGTAAATAAAACTTGATCCAAAATGTTTAATAATAATAACTTGTTATTATATCCTTTTCCAAGACCTGTATTTATGTACATTCCACCGCCACCCCTGCTATAGCCAATTGAAAGCTTTCAGAATGGTCACCTTTTGACACTAACCAGAACTCCGTTAATTTCTTCATCAAGTCTAGCGTTTTACTCCACTTGTTCTTTTTGATCGATAGTAAATGATCATAGAGCAATAAGGATGGATAACTTTACTACCCTACACCATACCACTTTAACCACGTACTCTAGGGTTATCGTGCTACAAACTGACAAAAGCAAAGAACAATTACTAATAATAACACTTTTTTGTAGAAGGTAGCCACCAGGCCAGGTTAATGCTCAAAGCATTTTCTACCACCTAACAATCAGAGTCTTATGATTATGTGGTCACAAACGGAAATGAATGAGGAAAAATGTATGCACTTTGTGGGATTCGAACCCACGGATCCCTACGATACCTGGATTATAAGACTAGCGCCTTAACCACTTGACTACCTAGAGTTAGAATCCCTACATACTCCAAATAAATAAAGGTAAATCCATTTCAAATACACCTTGAAAACACTTGTTGTTCACTGATATTTCTGCTGTAACTACCACAATTGTGTGTAGCTACTAAAAAGCCATGTTTGGCTTTTTTTGTAACTTCGAAAACTTTGAGTTTAATTATTTGAGGCTTGTTTCATGAAATCTGTGGACCAGCATAGCAAAAGTTTGGGAACTACTAGAAGTTTTTCCAGTACGGTGCTGCTCTCTCGTGCTCAGTTTAGGAATTAGATTCAAGAAATAATAAGAAATATTTCGAATGGAAGTAATTCTCACTGTCAAGGTCATGTGCTGAAATTATCTCACTGGTGTGGAGGGGGAGGAGGAATAGGGAGGGAGGCAGGGACTTTTATTAATAGGAGTTAGGAGGAGGGAGAAAAATCGACACAAAAAGTGGGGGGGGGGGGGGGTGGGGGGGAATAGGAGAGAGGATGAAGAAGGAGTTACTGAAGTCTTGCTTATGAAATCCTACTTACGTAAGGTTAAGTTTCTGGCAGGTTTATGGATTTAAGGAAGCTCATTGGAGACTGCTCAATATAGAGGAATATTAGTTGGGAGAAAAATGGGGGAGAGAGAAGATGGAAGATAGTAAAAATCTAGTGAAATTAGAGATGCAATTGAGAAAACCAATCTAGTGGTTTCAGTTGTGTTTTTAAGTGGAACTCTATTGGCTATCTTCTATCGTTGCTTTCGGACTCCATGGAAGTGAAGTAGATAGTAGGTAAACGGTTATATATAAAAAAAAAAACGAAAATTCCTATAATTCTGCGCTACCTACTAAAATAGATGTACATACGAGTATAACAAAACAAGAACACAGATTTTATTAATATTAGCTTATGAAAGGCTCACCAACAGGAGAACCATCCGCGCCAACCACTACACTTCTTACAGGGTGTACCAAAATACTTTAAACCTTGGACCACTGACTGATCACTCACTCCTTCACTCTGTACAGTGTGTACCAAAATACTTTAAACCTTGGACCACTGACTGATCACTCCTTCACTCTGTACAGTGTGTATCAAAATAC
Source organism: Bactericera cockerelli (assembly GCA_024516035.1). Lineage (NCBI taxonomy): Eukaryota > Metazoa > Arthropoda > Insecta > Hemiptera > Triozidae > Bactericera > Bactericera cockerelli. The sequence goes on from CM044958.1 coordinate 21,946,901, forward strand.
TTTAACCTTGGATCACTCCTTCACTCTGTACAGTGTGTACCAAAATTCTTCGCCCCCCGGATCATCGAAGCTGAAGAAGCCCAAAGGATTTGACAAATAGCTGGGTACCCCACTGTTGTTCTCTTGTCATAGTTTAGTATTGAGTGAACACAGCTGGTGGTATCTCAACTATCTGTGAATAACTCTGCAACGGCGGCCAACCTCAGTAGCTCTATTGTTCAGCGAATTTGTAACTCAATGGATGCCAGATCGAGTCCCAAGAATTGCAGATTTATCTCTTAGAAGACCTTCAAAGTTTTTTTTTAAATTTGAAATAAAACTTTATTTATTGAATATATTTAAATTTACAATTACTATAACACCTCCTAAGCTAAATTTAACTTATTTGCTACACTGCTACACTAAAAAGCTAAAAAGCTAAAACAATTGTAATAAAAATTAATACTTCTTTTTGTACATATTTCTAAGTTTTTTTTTAAATTATTGTTATGTTTTTTGTTGTTGTTGATGATTGTTTTGTAAAAAAAAATAAAGTGTAAATAAATAAATTTGTATAAATGTTTCTTTATAAAGAAAATAAATAAATAAACTATTATTTAATAAATAAACTATTAAATATGGTTTTAGCACGAGAACTTTATCGTCAGCTTTTTGGTATTACATCTAAGTCTCATTTTTATTTTTGTGATTTAAATCTATTTATGCCAATTAAACTAATACTTATAAACGAATGCCTATAAAACTATACCCACTAATTGTCTAATACCTATGAGCACAAATACATTATTGAGTTTATTTTACTGTTTTTAGTTAAGATAATCTTATAAACAAGCACTACCGCTGCAGTATACAAGGTATCCCGGGAACAGATGCAAATATTTTAAGGGTAGATCCGGCATCTCACCATAGAAGCGCATATTTCAGTGGGGCATTTTGCTTTTTTTTTTAAAGTCAAGGCAAATCCCTATTTTGCCACAGTTCAAGAGTCTCTTTTGACTGTTTCGCTTTTTTTTTTGAAGAAATGAATTTCATGGACAATGATTTTTTAATATACAGGGTGTCCCACCAAACTTGGACACCTCAAATTACTCGGCCCCTGAAAGAGTTTTTGAAAAATAAAAAAATCTAAGGTACATGTGCTAATTATGCGGTTTCAGTTATGAAATTTTTTTTATACAGGGTGGTTCAAAAGTCAGAAATTGAGGTGTCAACTTTCGATTTTTAAATGAATCGACCTGAATTTTATTTAATAATTTTAATTCTAAATGGTGTCTGAGTACTTTTTTAAACAAAAAAATTACATACAGGGTGGTTTTTTTTCGACCAATTTTTTTTCTAAATCTTGAATAACTCAAGTTCGGTTAATTTTTTCGATAACAAGAAGAGAATGTGTTTGTGTAATGAATACACGCACTTTCAATTGGCATCAAAAATTTTTATACAGGGTGGTTCACAAGTGAAATAATGACTTGATTTTTTTTAAAACCGAGTTTTTTTAATTTTTTATTTAGAATTAATAATTTTCGTCTAATTTTACACATTTTTTGTTGGTCATATTGAAAAACAAAACTAAAGTGTTGTACAGGGTGAGACATAATTTTTTTGTAACACCCTGTATATGGGCAGTCAAAGAGACGCAAAATTAAATATAATGACTAAATATGCAAGAAAAACTTTGATTTTAAATTAAACTAAAAAGTTATGGTGTTTTAACTAATATTGTCGCATGGACCACCCTGTAGATATTTTCTTAAACTATCATGTAGGTACTCTAAGTTGTATAAAATTCAACGAACACTTCGAATCATGTGAGAAAAACAAGTAAAAAACACGAATTTGAAGCCATTTTCAATTTGGTGTCCACACTGAATGATTTTAAAACTTGAAATAAAAAGTAGGTAGGTGTAGACACAAAATTGAGCATGGCTTTTTGAATTCATTTTTTTTCTTTCAGATTTGGACTCCTCGTTGACAGATTTAGACAGTTTCGACTTCCCCTATTGATGGTTTAAGAAAATATCTACAGGGTGGTCCATGCGACAATATTAGTTAAAACACCATAACTTTTTAGTTTAATTAAAAATCAAAGTTTTTCTTGCATATTTAGTCTTTATATTTAATTTTGCGTCTCTTTGACTGCCCATATACAGGGTGTTACAAAAAAAATTATGTCTCACCCTGTACAACACTTTAGTTTTGTTTTTCGATATGACTAACGAAAAATGTGTAAAATTAGACGAAAATTATTAATTCTAAATAAAAAATTAAAAAAAACTCGGTTTTAAAAAAAATTAAGTCATTATTTCACTTGTGAACCACCCTGTATAAATTTTTTTGATGCCAATTAAAAGTGCGTGTATTCATTACACAAACACATTCTCTTCTTGTTATCGAAAAAATTAACCGAACTTGAGTTATTCAAGATTTAGAAAAAAAATTGGTCGAAAAAAAAACCACCCTGTATGTAATATTTTTGTTTAAAAAAGTACTCAGACACCTTTAAGAAGTAAAATTATTAAATAAAATTCAGGTCGATCCATTTAAAAATCGAAAGTTGACACATCAATTTCTGACTTTTGAACCACCCTGTATAAAAAAAAAATTCATAAGTGAAACCGCATAATTAGCACATGTACCCTAGATTTTTTTATTTTTCAAAAACTCTTTCAGGGGCCGAGTAATTTGAGGTGTCCAAGTTTGGTGGGACACCCTGTATTTTATGGTTGCATCTAACAAACAATATTAAAAACACTAAAGAGATTGGTATTCATATTAATAATCAATCAAAAGTTCAACATGTTTGGAAAATTCGATTTTTCTCTTTTTCTTCTCAAACACGTTGCACTTTTGATCGATTTTTAATACTTTTAGATGCAACCAACTGTATGTAAAATTGTAAATTTTATATTCTAATGAACCGACCTCATCAGTAGCTTGATCGATGAGGCGGCGGAATTGTAACCTGGAGGTCTGTGGTTCAAGTCAAGATTTCAGCGTAAATTTAGTAAAACAAGTTTGAGTAGTTCTGATATCACGAAAGTGATTAACACAAATATGATAACTTATTATATTCTAATGGAGAAAGGATTCTCAATTTGCATGATTTCTTTAATTTTTTAAAATACCCCCCACTGCAACTTGGACTTACATGATAGTCCCGGAGGTGGCGAACATACCGTTATAATATTTGCATCTGTTCCTGGGTCACCCTGTAGAACCTCCCACTTGACTAGGTACTCGCGAATTATTGGCAAGTGTAGAACAATCATTGATTGTGATTTGTGATGAATTTAGATGGTTTATTTATGTACATGATGTGATAACGGATTCCGAACGAGGAGGGGAAGGGGAGGGAGGGAGAGAGAGAGAGAGAGAGAGAGAGAGAGAGAGAGATAAGTGGGTGCACTGGTAGTCAAGTGGTTAACGCGCTAGTCTGGTAATCCAGGTAGCGTAGGGGTCCGTTGGTTCGAATCCCACCCAGTGCATGAATTTTTCCTCATTAATTTGAGTTTGTAACCACATAATAATAAGACTCTGAGGGTTAGGTGGTAGAAAATGCTTTGAGCATTAACCTCGCCTGGTGGTTTCCTTCCACTAAAGAGTGTTATTATTATTATTATTATTATAAGTGGGAGGTACATTCAGAGGCTGAGAGTGAGAGATGTCAAGAAAGAGGGGCTAAGGTAGAGAGATAGAGTTTTGGTGGGTTAAAAGAGAGTGGGGTTCAGAGAAAAGGAGGGAAAGAGAGTTTTGCAGGGAGGTAGGTGAAAAGAGAGATGGGTTCAGAGAAAGAGAGTAGGAGAGAGATATGGGTGAAATGAACATTGCTACTTATAATAGAAGAGCATAGAGAGGGAGAGAGCCCGAGAGAGGTTATAAAAAAATAGGAGCTGGCTTTCCACACTGAGCACAACTTTTGTTTCGAAACGTTGCCAAGCCTTTCATGGTCCACTCTTCCTTCATAATGAGATCGACTAAAACATTGCCTTGCAACACTTTGCATTCAAAATTCGAGATAAAATATCGCAAAGTTTGGAAACAAAAGTTACGCTTAGCAATAAAAGAGAAAGCAATAAAAGGGAATAAAAGAGAAGTTTGGAGAGAGGAGGGAGGGAGAGAGAAGGGGAAGAGAGAGAGAGAGAGAGAGAGAGAGGGGAGAAAGGAGGAATAGAAAAAAGATTAAGAGGGGGTAGGCAGGTAATTAGGTACAGAGTAGATAAAAAGAAAGAGGGAGAGGAAGATAAAAACTGTGGCACCATAGAGTGGGTCAATGTCGGGTCATAGGCTTGAGGGTAAAAAGTATATAGGTAATTATTATTTTCCAAATGTCTAATGCTACTAGTCAATGATATTAAATAATTTCAAGTCTTAAATTGCATACAATGTACGTAGGTAGGTAGGTACATGATAATATAAAAGGATCAAGTACAAGACCTTTTGATCATTTTAATCGACTAAATAAAATTTGTCTTTTTACCCAAGCTTATATACAAGTTGTATAAACAATTAAACATTATAAGCATCACGAGAGATAAACCACATGCACGATAGTTTGACGCGGAAATCCACTTGACGTGTATCATGATAGGATCATGCGAAAATATTAACGATTGCAATTTACATTGCTAATGATGATGATTGCATTCTTGGCTAAGGTCATATGCGGTGTATAAGGGGCTTGCCAAGATCCCCCCGCACTCAGTAAGCCCCGTTCACAAGCAGAATCTACTTGAACTGCAAGTTTAAATTTGTTTAGAAAATCAGATTTAATCACCCTTTCTGCTTTGATTGCTTAGTGACTGTAAGGAGCAGTTTGAATATTGTCTATGAGGTTTGCATTATCCTTTGTCCGTAGATTGCTTACTTTTTTCTTCCCGAGTCTGTTGGTGACTTGGTGTCACTAAATTATTTTTTGTATGAGATATACTAAGGGTCACACTATGAAATATGATTAAAAGTTAATCTAGGTCCGACGCGCCCTCAAGTCGGAGTTTTCAACCAATCAAAATGAACTATTCACTTTGTAATTTTTTTTACCATTTGCGAAGGAGATATAAATTTTTATTTTCTTTCGATTAAAAAAAAATACTAGGGAATGATAGAATAAGTGGTATATATTGTGTAGTTCTTATATCTCGTGCTGGACATATTATTTTGGTGGATGTGCCATCTGTTCCTTGACACAAGGATTACCGATTAATAAATTATATTGATATTTCTTTCTGTACCTGTGTCATAGTGGTGGGAGGATTGAGAGGGGTATTAAACCCCTGGACGCTCCTTCCAAGAATGTGTTTTAAAATCTACACTCTTAAATTTCAATTTGGTAGGAGCTCTGAATATTGGTGTAGTCATAGGAACATTAAACCCTTTGGACTATCCACAACAGAAGCAATATCCAGTGATTTATTCTACCACAAGAACTTCAGTGGAACTCCAGACAGTTCCATAGTAATAATGATTACACTCTATACTGGAAGGTAACCACTAGGCGAGGTTAATGCTCAAAGCATTTTCTACCACCTAACCCTCAGATTCTTATTATTATTATGTGGTCTCAAAGTCAAATTAATGAGGAAAAATGCATGCACTATGTTACCTGCATTCGATGCCTTATAATTGGTTATCTATCTAGCAGAGTTGTTCTTTCGTAGTGTGAACGAGTCTTTTGAGATAATTAAGTATTTGCAATGCACCCACAACGACCTACAGCATTATTCAACGTGAACATACTTTTGTGCATATTTGAGCTTGGATGGCACATGTGTGTGTAACTGTATATGTAGTTTCATCGGTACGTTCAATGTACATTATATCAAGATCATTAATAGATATTAAAAGCAATACATTTTCAATGCTGTTGGTTGGTTGTATCACCTTAGCAGTTTGATTCATTATTTCTTTTGTTTCTTTAATTTCTCTTAAGCTGGATACCAACAAACCATCTTCTTTTTTTCTCTTTTTAAGATGAGTAGTTCAAAGCCTTTTTATATTTCATAGCCATGACACAACAGCTGCTTTAGCGCTTGTGGTCTGTGTTGTATAGCTCACCCATCTCGTAGTATGCCTCCCTTGTTTTGGGAGAGAAGTGACACAATACTTCCTATTTAGGTGCTGGGTCAACACGAGCGTACCGGAAAGTATCCCTTAGAAACAACTTACTGTATGCAAATTTAGATTACCATTTTTTTGTCTGGTCTGGGATTTGAACCCAGGGTCTGCATGGCAAGCGAGTACCTTACAACTAAGCTAATCGTCCTATCCACGTTAATTACCAGCCTGGTTCGAATTTGAGTGGTCACCCTCCAACCTAACCTAGCTGGATGTTCCTTAACTTCACTGATCTGACAAGAACTAGTGTATTCAACGTGTCATCGATACTGGCTGATGTTTATTTTTATTTTTTTCAGAAGGATTAGGGAAGAATCTTTTAGACATCCAAAATACCTTTTCCTTAGAGTTTTTCACCCACTATAATCGTAATGTTTTTAATAAAATAAATAAAATAGATTTATTAATTTTTAACAAACAAAATTTATTGATTTTAGTATACACAATTACATACATACATTCATCCACAAAAGATTTCAGTTGGTGAGTCTTACGGAATGGCTTTTCAAAAAAATGAAACATTTAGTAAAAATCAAGTCACCATTTGTAAAAATATCAAAGGAGTAATTTCCTGTCTTACCTTTGTAACGTGAAATTTTGAGTAGCATCAGCAGAGTAACGTAGAATTTTGAGTAGCATGAGCAGAGTAACGTAGAATTTTGAGTAGCATCAGCATAGTAACATTGAATTTCGAGTATCATCAGCAGAGTAACGTAGAATTTTGGAGTAGCATCAGCAGAGTAACGTAGAATTTTGGAGTAGCATCAGCAGAGTAACGTATTTTGAGTAGCATCAGCAGAGTAACATTGAATTTGGAGTATCATCAGCAGAGTAACGTAGAATTTGGAGTAGCATCAGCAGAGTAACGTAGAATTTTGAATAGCATCAGCAGAGTAACATTGAATTGGATTGGGAGAGTTATCATCAGCAGAGTAACATTGAATTTTGGAGTAGCATCAGCAGAGTAACGTAGAATTTTGGAGTAGCATCAGCAGAGTAACATTGAATTTCGAGTATCATCAGCAGAGTAACGTAGAATTTTGGAGTAGCATCAGCAGAGTAACGTAGAATTTGGAGTAGCATCAGCAGAGTAACGTAGAATTTTGAGTAGCATCAGCAGAGTAACATTGAATTTGGAGTATCATCAGCAGAGTAACGTAGAATTTGGAGTAGCATCAGCAGAGTAACGTGGAATTTTGGAGTAGCATCAGTAGAGTAACATTGAATTTTGGAGTATCATCAGCAGAGTAACATTGAATTTTGGAGTATCATCAGCAGAGTAACATTGAATTTTGAGTAGCATCAGCAGAGTAACGTAGAATTTTGAGTAGCATCAGCAGAGTAACATTGAATTTGGAGTATCATCAGCAGAGTAACGTAGAATTTTGGAGTAGTATCAGCAAAGTAACATTGAATTTTGGAGTATCATCAGCAGAGTAACGTAGAATTTTGGAGTAGCATCAGCAGAGTAACATTGAATTTTGGAGTAGCATCAGCAGAGTAACGTAGAATTTTGGAGTAGCATCAGCAGAGTAACGTAGAATTTTGGAGTATCATCAGTAGAGTAACATTGAATTTTGGAGTAGCACCAGCAGAGTAACATTGAATTTTGGAGTAGCATCAGCAGAGTAACATTGAATTTTGGAGTAGCATCAGCAGAGTAACATTGAATTTTGGAGTAGCATCAGTAGAGTAACATTGAATTTTGGAGTAGCATCAGCAGAGTAACGTGGAATTTTGGAGTAGCATCAGCAGAGTAACATTGAATTTTGGAGTATCATCAGCAGAGTAACATTGAATTTTGGAGTATCATCAGCAGAGTAACATTGAATTTTGGAGTATCATCAGCAGAGTAACATTGAATTTTGAGTAGCATCAGCAGAGTAACGTAGAATTTTGAGTAGCATCAGCAGAGTAACGTGGAATTTTGGAGTATCATCAGCAGAGTAACATTGAATTTTGGAGTACCATCAGCAGAGTAACATGGAATTTGGGAGTAGCATCAGAGTGACTTGTAATTTTGAGAAAACCTGAAAATAATTTTTAAGTACCTAATTATTGGACATGCCCGGAATATTTTACTTTTTGCTAACAAATTACCTATCCACTTTAAACTTAATACCTACCTCGACATTTAATTTTCAGCTTTCATTTGTATTTTTACTTTGTTGTCATGATGTAGATGCAAGAGTATGTGAAAATCTCGAATCTAAAATAGTATAAAACCAATTAGATACCTAAGAGTACGTACATAAGTTTTGAATAACTTTAAACTTACCTGTGAATAACATTCTTGGTGGTTGCAATACTTTTTTTTAAATAAAAAAAAAGATTATTTTGTTTTACTTATTGGTGACTTGAAGGTGTAATTTTGTAAATTTAAACAGTTTACTGAAAAGCCATTCCGTAATATTTAATAATTAGTATTGGGAATGAGACTGTATTGATAAAAGGTGAAGTACATTGAAATAAAAATGGTAAGTACCAATGAAAATAACGAAGGTAAAAGCAGAATTCATAAACATAAAATGCCTGATAAAAAGTAAGTTCTCAAGGAATATTAATACCATGACAGAGAAAGTAATACTAGTTCCCATGGTGATTTTGAGTCAAAGGTTAGACAGAGAGTTCAGGAATTCCGCTTTTTATATCCCCGAAATATCTAAGATCAAAGGAGACGATAGAAAACCCTGAAAAATCACAGGAATTTCCTCGACCTATCAGAAAATTATAAACATGATTTGTCCATTGTTCTCGTGATATTTGGTCATAGGATCAGTTGCGATCAGAAGATGTTAGGCATCGGGAGCAATATTGAGTGCCAAATGTCATCGAAGCCAAACGAGCCAAGCATTTCCATAAATTAGAATCTTGAGGATTTTCAATTTCACTTATTTTCTTTAGAAGAATTTAAAGAGTACTTTCAGAATTTAGGTATTTTGTGTGATCTGATTTTAAATTGTTTTGCTGTTTTTTACTATGTCTTTGAGTTAATATCTGGCCAGAAAATGAGAAACAGTTTACAAAGTTACTTAAAAAACTTCTTGGCTCATATTTCACGAGTGTCTCAAAAACCACAGAATTATAATAATAGGTAATAATTTTATTTATTGTAATATAATTTTACAATGATTCACTATAAAATCATATTAGGTAAAATATTATTTCAAATAATGAAATTGAAAAAAATAAATAAGTTATCATGTTTGTGTTAATCACTTTCGTGATAGCATAACTAGGTACTCAGACTCGCTTTTACTAAATCTACGCTGAAATCGGGACTTGAACAACCGACCTCCAAATTACAAATCAAGCTACTGAGATCGGTCAAATAATGAAATTATTATTATTATAACATAATCTTTCAATAAGCTACCGAATACTATTAATTTTTTCAATCTTATTTTCATACTTATCCAAAGAAGATTTTAAGGGAAACAAAAATTATACCTGCAATCTTCCAAGTCAAATTGCATTTATGGAACAACTACAATGGGACTATCTCTGCATGTAGTGAGGGCGTGGCATCCGCCCTTGACTACTCAAACGTATTAGTCAGCAACAATTTATATTTCAGAAAGATAACTTATCTTTTTGAAACATTTTTTTCTTACTGGCTGCCTGTGATAGACAGACATAAAGAGACAATATTTTATTGTACATATTTTAATTTCCCAAATAATAAATTATATTGACCTAAGTTAAGGAGTAGCGTGAAAAGTAAATGAATAGATAATAAAAACATACCCTTGTGTAAACTACGACAAATAGAAATTTAGACAAGATTACCGAAAATGAGTAATAATGGTTAAGTTGTAAGTTCTTTCACCCAACGAAATCAATAAAGGCAGAAAACTACAAAAGCAGTGTGTCTTAATCACTGTCATATAGGTTTCAAATTCAGAAAAGAAATAGGTTAATCCTGCAAGCATGAGATTCAAAATTCTTCACTCGTCCTCATAGACAAGTTTCTGTACGGCAATTATAATAATAATAATAATAATACTTTTTAGTGGAAGGTAACCACCAGGCGAGGTTAATGCTCAAAGCATTTTCTACCACCTAACCCAGAGAGTTTAAAATTAATGAGCTCAAATTCTAGCGACAAGGGTGCTATCCTTTTCGTACAACATTTGCTCCAGAATTATATTTCCATCTCTTTCTCATTTCAGAGCCTCGTCACTAGTCCTCCGCCAGGCGAGTCTAGCCTCGACTCCTTGTCCCTGCTGATATGATGCCTGTGAGCTCTCACTACAAGGTAAGTTCCCTCCTGTACATTAGTACACGCCATTTGCTTGAACCCAACTTTGGACAGGAAAGTAAAAATGATCTAGTACTTATGTCGCAGGACACTATTTCCAATATTAAAATGTAATTATGTACATTGTACAAATTTATGTTTACGATAAATTTATGTACAAATTAATACGATACAATTTACATTGTCTACAGGTATCTATCAAGTACTTTCGAACCTTCTGAGGCTTGGTCATACAAAAGCCCAGTTGAAAAATTACGTGATTCGAATCGACCTTTAAAAACCTCAAACTGATGTAAAAATATCCCTGGGATCTTTAGATAATCATACTCGGCAGTAAAAATTATTTCAGTTGTACAGCTACATATGACTACTAGTTAGAAATAATATTCATACTGTATTATTAAATATTAAAAGGTCCATCATCTGTTCCGGTGTCAAAGCACTGTCACCATTGACTACCAACAATACTACAGTCCTGCTGCACAGAGCCGAGAGTGCTTTCCTTCAATCCGTTGGATTTTAAATCAAAGTCAGCCTGAAAGAAAACAAGACATGCCTTAGAAAGTGCTAAAACCCGAAGCTTCCCAAGGAGACTGATGAGGATTTCAAGCAGGTAAGATAAAACATCACTTCTATTCCATATAGCAGGAACAATATTGACTAATATTGAGAGTTACAAATCATTTTATGCATGTGCCAAAGCCCTAAATATTGCTGGGTTCTATTTCAATGATTAAGACGGAATGCATAAATTTTAATGAGTAAAATCATTAACGGCTGGTCTTGAGTAGAAACAAAGTTGCATCATGACAGATGATTATTCACTAGCTTCACACATTCAGAATGAAGTGTCGTTTGTGAATTCCGCTCTTAATTTTGCCTTCTGACCATCTTCTTTTCTTCTATTTTACTTTTTATTTTATCCTCTTTGTTAAGTTAAGAGTAAAAGAAATCTTGGAAAGCAATATTTGAACCCATCTTTTATAACTAGATATCGCATTTTTCTATTATAAAAAAAACTTTTACTAATTGACAGATATAGTTAAAGGTAAATTTTTGTTGGTCCTTCGGGCCGAATAAATTCTTTGCCGAATTTGAGTTATTTTAGTTGGAGTGATGGTTTTGTACACTGCTTTTAGGTTTTTTCTTCGCTAGATCCTAGAAAAAATGATAACGAATCAAGAGTTCTGAAAAATATTTATAATTGACCTACGAAATCTGTGTCAACACACTGACACAAATCTCCCATCACAGTCTCGATCGATAAACGATCAATTTCGCCGCGATCTCGATCTATTTTTGATCGAGGAAAATGACCAACCCTCCCTTCTTCCGCCCTACTGAATTTAGAATTTTAATAGATGGAATTAAAATTGAACTAGAGATATTGTATCTATCGTCCGCTAGATGACCGCTGGCGCTTCCAACTGCATACAACACATTCCTATGTTACTTATGGCCGCACTCCGCCTCAGCCTCACCATTCAAACAATTTTATTACCATTGGACAGAGAGAGCAACTCAAGATAATAATATTATCATAACCCTTGTGAAACCAATTCAGTTTTGTAGACGCATCTTTCAAAAAGTTTTCATTTCAAATCAAAAATCTTTCAATTAGCTCATTCGAATAAATTTAATTCTAATTAATGTTCTTTCAAACTGATAAAAATTAATAAAATAATAATTGACCTATTTTTTTTAATTAATAAAAAAAATAATTTTTAATTATTTTTTTAAAAATAAATCAATAAATTTAAATCTTTTAAAATTAATTTTAATTTTCAAATAAATTGTTATCTTGAGTTCGACTCAGTAGTTTCTCCATTAATATTTTACTTCCTTGTTTTCATTCCATTTTATTAATAATTTGTTGTAAACATACGGATGAGTTCAATTATTAGCAAATAAGTCAGTGGGATAAAAAGAAGTGTTTTTTATTACATCTCGTGCAGAGGAAACTAGCTGCTCCGGGCTTATTTATGTTTCCCAAGTAGGTAGGTAGTGTAGGTACTTAGGAAAAACCATATGCTGTGAGATATGGTAAGTAGATAACAAGTAGAGACAGGGTGTTGCGAAAGCTGGGAAATTCAAACAATTTTCATGATAAATATTCATTGTTTGCTTGTAGTTTCAACTACCACATTATTTTATAATGTTCACAATGATTTATTCATGAGATTCTATCTGAGGGTGATTTTCTTCAGAAATGAAGTGTTGTTGGGGCTGTAGGAAAACTTCTTTTTTTTTCAAGTGCACCCAGATAGGGCTTTAGTCAAGAGATTAACGCGCTAGTCTGGTAATCCAGGTTGTGTAGGTATCCGTTGGTTCGCACCCAGTGCACGAATTTTTCCTCATTAACCCAGATGGGGCTGACGTCCTTCCAGAAGGACGTCCTTCCAGAAGGACGCTGTGGATTTTTCTAATTAATTCAACTTGTTGGGGATAGTTGGCGACACCTCAAACTCTTTGTTTAGAGTCCTAGTGAAGTTGACCCCACTTTTATTTTGATTTATTCTTGCGTGTGACTCTGATAAGAAAGTTTGGATAGCTGTAAATTTCAATGGATGAACGAGACAAAAAAATTTACCGCGCTATCTGGGTTAATTTGAGTGTGTGACCACATAATAATAAGACTCTAGAAGTCTACAGGGTTAGGTGGTAGAAAATGTTTTGAGCATTAACTTCGCCTGGTGGTTACCTTCCACTAAAGAGTGTGATTATTATTATGAGGTTAAGCAGTGCGTAGCTCCCGTTTTTTGTACCCAGTATATTTTAATGAGTAGCAATTGATGAAATTCTACAGGTACGAGTACCAGTAATCACTTCGAGAGATAATCCCTGGAAATTACAAGAATCATTACTGTAAACTTAGCTGCAATTAATGTAATGGAACCGAATGGAATGTAATGAATACAGCCAATTAATTGAGCTGTTTCAAGTTGCCTGAATGACGAGGCGGGAAATTTTGCCCGCGTCACGTGTTGCAAGTGTGTAGGCCAAACTGCATACATGGAAATGCATACTGCAGGCGGAGGGAGTTCCACTGATGGATATCTATAAGGAGGCATATCGAGCCAACATGTCTATTATAATAGGAGGCAGTATGACTCATTGGATCTGACAGCTAGGCGGGATGCATTTATAGACTTGGGATAGTGGTAACTATGATGAATATACATATGGATGTACTGCTTGATTTCCATTTCACATCGGAGGTACTATCTGGGTTAAATCAGCTGCCATGCAATTTCGCGGAATTTGCAAATCTCTGATTTTCTCAAGGCCTTCATCTCCATAGTCAGTAGCTGAGCTAATTAGTAGTTTATAACTCGATGGTCCGTGTGGTGAACCTATTAGACTATTCACCATGCTCGTCGTTACTGAACTTGAGTGATAAGACGGGAACATTTCGGGGACTTCAATGAGTTCTATGTTTAACGTTTAGAGGCTCTGCCTGAGGCCAGTTGTGACGGGTGAGTGATCTATTGGTCAATTAGAGACGCACATTTGTCATGCTTGTCCGGGTCTCACGTTACTTTGTGCCTCGGCTGCACAGCTCTATGGAGAGTCCAAATAAAGTCTCACCATGTCCCGTAAGTAGACATCATCAGTTGCAAAAGGCAGCGGATAGCAGCAAGTATACAGGGTGTCTCTATGGGAAAATTTATAAGCTAAGATTAAAACAAACATAAAGAAAGACCTTGTCCGAGATTATTATTATTATTATACAATGCTTTATTAGGTATAAATGGACATTATGTACATAGAAATAATTAATTTAACAATGAAAAAAATGGAAACAATATATACAATGAAAATGAAAAAGAATAGAAAATATATAAAAACATAAGTCCTAACTAAAGGGCGGGGTTATTGCCTATGGCAATCTCTTCCACCCAACCCTTTGAGGATATGATTCTCTGTGATTTGAGGAATGTCCCACTTGAGGGACGCTCTTCCTACATATTTGTTGTTCTCATTTTATAATGTGGCTTTTATTCTAATGGGTGATTGAGTGACCAGTGGTAATGACTGGTAATCAGAAGGGACTTGGGGGTTTGGATCCTGAACTGCATTCATTGTGTCTCTTTAACCACATTTCCATGTCACCTAAAGGAATTGTTGCATTAAATAGAGTTGAAAGTTTGGACGCTACAAATAAAAATTAAAAGATAGTACATTATTAGGTATGCCTTGTTATGAAGAGTGATGAAGCAAAAGCAGTAGGGTGTTTTTTACCAAGTTAATTATTAAATTCTACTTTGAACTATTAAAAAGTTTGAAGAAAGCGACGTTCAACTAAAAATAAAAAGAGTTTGAGGTTATTTGTCAGTATAATAGGTTCGCTTTGAGCATAAAGCAGACAAAGAATTTAGCCACTAATTATTGATACTGACCGACTGTTCGAGATGATTCATCTTCTGATCAAGAGTAATTAATATAAATTTGAACACCAAAATACTCCATATCAAATCACACATATTAGCTTTCTTGTTTTGCACACTCTGTACACGGGGCTCATTCTTCGGAAAAAGATAAAAATAATTTACAAAATCGAACGGAGCATATGAGCTACGGACAGATAAATGAAACGTAAATTGTCTCTATACCTCGCACAGGTAATGTGTCCCGACACAGGTGTTTCTCTCTTCCTCCCTCTCATCCCTGCTGGGCAGCGGAGATATAGTTGGCCGAGTGACAACGTCTGTGTGCACCAGGTATTTTAGAATGTTCTGAGAAAGAAAATTCCAACATCATAAGAGAGGTCCCTGGTCCCCCAATATCCGGGTTCTCTGTTCATTTTGAAGATTATAGTCTTCTTATCATATCATAGATCATAGGTGTGTTACTCGAGTGATGCCTCAGTTATTCAAAACCGCCTTGATAAAATTAGCCATGCTTCGGACTCAAACCACCGACCTCCAGGTGACGATCAAGTGACTGGCGTTAGTTCTGGGAAGAAATTTGTATGCCTGATCTCGCTTTTGTAAAAATTGTCATACAAACATACAATATTACACATCCTCTTGATAATTTTATTATTTTACATACACATGAAATATGTACATCTGATAAAGCACTTGAGCATGTATGATTATTAGTTTTCAATGTATGTACATATGTATGTATGTATGTACAATTGTACATTGTACATGTACACATTGTACACCCAGAGAGTGTAAAGTTACTAGATACACAATGATTCGCCCCCTCTAGTTCTCTTTGCTAGCTTAAAGCATATCATTTTGATTTCTTAGTAAGGTTTCTTCCAACATATAAACTGGGTGACTAAAAAATCATTTTATTAGTTTTGAACAGAAAAAAAATCTGAAAAAGAATTTGTCGTGTTTAGTAAAAGCGTGGTGTCAATAGTATGAAGTTTGGAAAACACTGAACAGACCAGCGGAGATGAGACGCTGACTGTACATTACGCATATTTTCCTTCGGATCACTTAAGTTAGGCAACGTCCTTACCAAATCCTTACAAGAAACATATAGGTTTCCTGAGAGGAGGCAAAATATTTTATGTAGGTACATTCATAACATAGTGTGGGATTCTATTGCTTGAGCCACTGCGCCTCACAAACCCTCCTCCTTTAAGCACTCCTATCTGCACCCTAGCCACACCCATAGTACAGTACTGAGGCCACTGAGAGTATCTGACGTAGGCTCTACCTCCTGTTACTCCCTGTATCCCTGAAGGTTCGACCTCTTGTTACTCCCTGTATCCTTGCTGTTACTCCCTGTATCCCTGAATGACATGAGCTTGTGACTTCCCCCACTCCCTCCACATTCAATTTGTTCAAAGTTTGAAAGGTTTCCTTCTATCTTGCAAACTAATTGTTATTCTTGGGAAAGCGTGAAAACTCACACTCCATTGCGTTAAAGAGGCGGCATTTCGATAATTGTGAGCGGGAATAATGCGTATGGCATTCTTTTTCACTGGACGTCCGCCGCCCCCGTAGTAATTATATACAGTGGTGGTCCATCTAACACAGGAATTCCAAGTAGCACGCACGGTGACCTGGGTTTGAACACCGGTTGGGTAGAAAAGTTTCTACTATGTACTGTGATTGTCCGGGGTCCGCTCATACTTAGTGAGGAAAAATTAATAGTTATTTGTATGAGTAACCGACCACCGACTAATGGAATTAACGAAGTAAAAAGAAATTTTTTAAAGGATTTTAAAAGTATAGGAGGCTTTCAGTAACGCTAAGCTACCGACAAAAAATGTGAAGAGAGAGATATTCATACTACTGTAGGGTTTCCAGGCTGTACTACAAGTATGCAAACTGACAATACACCCCTGGAACATGAGTCAGGCAAACTGACTATACACCCCTGGGACATGGGTCAGGCAAACTGACAATACACCCCTGGAACATGGGTCAGACAAACTGACAATACACCCCTGGGACATGGGTCAGGAAAACTGACTATACACCCCTGGAACATGGGTCAGGCAAACTGACAATACACCCCTGGAACATGGGTCAGGCAAACTGACAATACACCCCTGGAACATGGGTCAGGAAAACTGACTATACACCCCTGGGACATGGGTCAGGCAAACTGACTATACAGCCCTGGAACATGGGTCAGGCAAACTGACAATACACCCCTGAAACATGGGTCACTGATAAATCCTAGATGGGACCCCACACAATCACCCATCAGCTGACTCCTTGTGATCGTCAAGAAGTAGGTGGCTCTGATAATGGTATATCAGCGGACCCTTGTTTCTATACTTGTTAAGGTACAGGTTAAAATAATTGATCTTTTAATTGGGCGGCCAGTTACTATCTTGCTGTTATTAAGACGAATAGGTGGCTCATAAACAGGGTGTAGCGGAATTTTTTTCTTACGTAAAAAGAACAATTGATATAACTTACTGAGCAAAATAATATCCATGAGTTTAGTATCTTAAATTCACAAGTAATTTGATAACTCATTGTTTTTCGAATTATGTAACTCAAAATTTTCAATAGGCTGCTTTATAAGATAAAGTTTTACAATTTTTTAAATCATACAACCATGAATGAACTTCTCTAAATTATTGTTACATAAATAACAATTCATTAAAAAGGTCCGAAACGGCCTTCATTTTTCCTTAAAAGTAAATAAATAAAATTATCAGATAAAAAATTGAATTCAATGTTTAGTTACTTAAAAAGTGTGTCCAAATAGTGACGAATATACGAACTATGAGATCCTCCTATCCTTTGGAAAAGAAACTCTCTTCAAAATTACAAAATCATCGAGGCCCCAAAATGACCCCAACGAAATTCAGAAAATTAAAAATGTCTGCTACGGAGTATCGTATCAGGAGCGCATTTATACGGAACAATTTAAAGTTGTAAATGCACTATCTGGTACGACATTCCTAGGCGATTTTTCAACCACTTGTAATCTTACTCTCTGACACTGAAGCCGAAGATTTGTAAAGCGTATTCAAACATTGTTTTCCAAGCCACTGATACAATTCCATTTTCCATTTTTCTGGATGTGCATGATTCATATTGGGTATTTTCTTGCTTTTTACTTCTTCTAATTTTATTCTTATTTAATAATTTGGTGGAATTTTTTTTAGCAAATTAAAAACACCAAAGTATGAATTATTGGTGATTTTTTTTTTTTTTTTTTTTTTTTTTTAAGCTTTATTAGGAGGACAAATATGCAACAGTATAAAATTAAGAAAAGACAGAAGAAAAAATAACAAACAAATGACAAAATAAATAAGTAAAAAAAAAAGAAAAGAAAATAACAATAATGTCCTACCGAAAGGGCGGGGTTATTGCCTGTGGCAATCTCTTCCACCCAACTGGACATTTATTAGTTTTCTTACTTGAACTTCTTAATTTTGTACTTTTATTTCAATCTTGTAACTTAATGGACGTACGCGGACAAAATCTTGCAGTTGATAGTTAGTAGTTTAAGGGCCGAATGATGAAACAGGATTAGATGTATTCTAAGTGGACACTATCAGCTTACTCAGGCCCTGAGCTCCCACTAGAGGGTGTGTTAAGGGATAGTGTCCACTTGGATTTAATCTAATCCTGTTTCACAATTTGGCCCTAGAGATTTTCTTTTAATTTATGTAGATATATATACAATATTCATGTAGGTAATAACATTATGATTATAATAAAATAATAATGCTTTTTCTTTGTGTTATTATGTCACAATTTTAGTGGGTAGCGCAGAATCATAGGACTTTACCACTTTAATTTACAATATCTTGTATTATTTTTTTGCCTAAGATTCTGCCACTGGTCGCTGCTTCACATTAAAGCAGCTACTCATTTTTCCTCACGAGGTATGAGTGGACCCCGAACATCCAAGTACAGAGCAGAAAAAATCCTCCCCCGCTGGGAATCGAACCCAGGTCACCATGTGTGCAATGCCTAGCGCGCTAACTCGCTCTGCCACAGTGACTACTACATTATGATTATATACAATTATACATACATACTTGGATTTTTTTGCTTCTCAATAGCCCCCACTCCGGCGCGAACAACATGGTAATCGCCTTGTTAAAGCGCCGTTAGTTACTTAATTAAAAAAAATAATAATAATAGAAGGAAAACATCTGCGTACGGCCATCTGATATTATTTATTTGTGGGTGAAATGTGATAAAATATTCTTCCTTATGAGCATTATACAGAGAAAATATTCTTTTACATTTTGAAATTTTCTATTACTTGGTCTTATAGTATTTTTAAAGTATCTTCAACATCTAAATTCTAGGTCTTTCGAGGCGGAAATTCATATAGTACTTCTTGCATGCAACTTTAATGTACAATTTTTTACATTTTTACTGTGGATTTTTTCAATGGTCCTTTTTCGAGGCATTGAAATAACCAGGAAATCAATTAAATAAAATCAGCCGACCAAAATTATTTATTCAATAGGTACTGTTTTGGAAAGATCTTTTTGTGCTTTTTATGCAAATGTCTCAAATACACGACATATCCACATTATTGTTTACCAACTACTGCCTTGAATAACGCTTTTCTTTTTTCATAACAAATTTTCAGCTCTATAGATCTTCAGGTAAATGTCAATTTGAGATTTTTCTCCGGCACTAGTAATAAACTACATATTATTTATCTACGATCTTACAAAATACATGATGTGGAGAATGTTTAAAAAGCCTAGATTAGATATTAAAACACGAATAGATCATGGGGAGGGCACTTTCGATATACATAGAAGAGTCTATAAATAGTCCTGTAACACAAGCGTGTTAATGGAGGATAATTACTTATGTAAAATATGACTAGCTTGTAACTTTTAAATTGCCAGTTTACAGGTATGAAGTAGGTAGGTTACAAGGTGGATCAAATAGTATTTTTTCTGGCGTAATGTCTCCTATAATTATCTGGAAACTCAAAAACCAGCTTTCCACATTAACCCTTATCCACCCAAGCTCGGCAGAGTGGTCACACAAGTCCTAATCTCACTACGTTTCTAAACTTCACATTTCCAGTGTACGAGATTTCCGGGAGTATTTAAAAAAACTATAATTTAATTTTTAAAAGATTTTTTATTTCGTAGCCATGAAACAGCACCTACACTAGACGCTTTTGGTCTGCATTGAAGCTTGCTCAACCCGGAGTTTGTCTTCTCTCTGATGGGTGAGAAGTACCAGCACCAGATAGGTGCTGGGTCAACACGAGCGCACCAAAAACAAACAAATGCAACCAAATTTTGGATTCCATTTTTTTTTATCAGCTCAGGGCATCGAACCTAGGACCTCCCGTATGGGAATCGAGTATCTTACCACTCAGCTAATCGTGCGCTCATCATTATTAGTAAACTCTATTTTACTACATACGATTGTATTAGTAAACGTGTAAAGTTGGATGTAAGAGATTTGATTTGATTTGATTTTTTTTTTTTTTTTTGATAATTTTCATATATTTTTTTTTTTACAATAAATTAATCTTAGACTACCACTTAAGCTAATAAAATAACTTCTGAGATACTCAAGGGACCTGAAATTTTTTCCAAATCTAATCAGGTTTGTGTTATTAAGAGGTTATTACTTTCCTTATCCTATAATAAGGAAAGTATTGTATTCGTCGAAAATTTGACCTACCCAGCTTTTCACATTTCTGGACGAATCATAGCCTCAGGATACCAAAAAAGTGGTTTTCAGCCATTGGTCCGTGCGTCTGTCTGTGTGTCTGTGTGTGTGTGAACAGGATATCTCAAGAACGGTAAGAGCTAGAGACTTGAAATTTGGTATGGTAATTAATTTTATACACCAGACGAACCATGAAACTTTTGGTTGAAATCGGCCGCATTCTGCGGCCGCAGGGCCGCAAATATTGGCCGCAAGCACTGCTTCTTTGAATTGGTTAAAGATACAAAAAAAGTTCGAGAACAACATTTTCTCAGATTAAAAAAATAATAGGGGTTCACTCTGATCACTTTTTTGATATCTTTAACTTTTTGGAAACCGGCCCCAATTTACCGGTATTGTAGGGGGACCCGATTGGACTAACTTTTTTATTATTCATCCTAGATGGGGGTTGTGACATATCAAATTAAATGATTTTGAAGTGCTGATCACGAATTTGGCATTGATTTTTAGTTATCTGTTACCGTTCAGTCACCAGTGGCGGAATTCGACTCCTTTTTGGGAGATAAGGAAAGTCGTGTGATGTTTACACCAGATTTTTTTTTTAGAAGGGGAGGTAAATTGGACCGGGAATTAAATTTTTCTCTTAGATCGAAGATTCTTTTATATCCAGGTTCGACTGTATACATACATAATTATATTACTACAGTGTTTTCATGACATCATAAGTCATGAAAACAAACTTGATGCTCCACGTCCGATGGCTCGTAAAATATACCACTTCACCTGATATATTCTATCCCCGTCTTCTTCGCAGTTTTTAACTTTGAAAACGGATATACCTTCCTATTATTACTTCCAAGAAATTTTCGGAAGTATTGTGTTCGTTTTTGTAAAAAAAAAAAAATATTTTTTAGCTCTTTATTTCAATTTTTTTCATATTTCTGGGCGTTTCATAACATCCTGAGCAACTTTGGTTTATTTTTTTGTTACAAAATCGAACACAATACTACCGAATTCTATTATTAGAAATTCCTCGGAGGTAAAACGAGAACATATTCTTTTAGATACACGAAACGAACTTAGGAACGAGAGTACCATTACCTCAGCGAAACTAAGCCTTTGCCTGAAATATTCCCCCGCGCGTCTGTCCTTCGTCTCAAGGACCAACATAGTGTATCTTCAACGGATTGTTCACCCTGTATATTAATTATATCAATGATCTAATTGACGCCTTCTGACCAGTGTGAATGTAATTGAGCAGTACAAGATAATCTATAAATACGGGATACATCATGGATTACCGGGTTGCAAAAAAGACACCGACAGTGTCCCACCCTGAAATGTTTTGGTTGTCCTAGTGATTTCGAGGAAAAGCACTCAGACAGTTGATTTCCACAAGAGATCCTCAACTTTCCTTGACTAGATCCTGGAGACTGGACTGGAAGCTACCACAAACCCTGGATCGAAGGGTTTGGTTGTAAAAGGCAAAACTTCGGGTTCACAACTTGATCCTCCAAGAAATAAAATAATTATATTTTTATAAAGGATTTTGTTTTTACAAAAACTTATCAATGAAACTCTTTTTTTTATACAAACATTTTTATTACTTTGAAATATTTACGAAATATGCATAGTATAGACATTTTACAAGCAATCTATTAAAGTTCAATTACCTCATTATTATACAGGGTGTAACAGACTAAATGTGTTGTATAATTGGTGCTTCACTTCCTAGAGTTAAGCTTAGTAGCCTTAAGATCATACCTCCTTGTAAAATCTGTGTCTGAATAAAATATAAACACACGCGACTCTGCATCTGGTCGTGGTACAAGAAAGTACGTTGTTCCGTCTTTTTCTCTTAAACCTCATTCCTTATGGACCCCCATCAAAAGCGTGCAACAAAGTAACAAACTACTCGGCTACAAACAAGACATGGCTGGACGAGAACGGGATTCGTGAAGGAATGCAGGATCGACGAGATAATCATGGATAAAAACGCCCTCAGATAAGTACCCTAGCAATAGAATGAAATAAAATAGTCTAAAACCCAATCTAGTCAAGTAACCACTTATAATATTACTGTGTCAAAATGTCCCTAGTATCACTACCTAAAACCTCTAAAGTGTTTGAAACATTAAAAGAGCTGAACAACCATAAGAAACAGTTTCAGTGGTATCTTACTGCAAATGAGCTTGGTGACAAAAGCCAGGAGATCAAAGTAGCACACCTTAGGTGCTCACTTCCTGAACCCTTAAATGATCTGGTGGATAAACTGACAGGAACATTAACAGTGGATAAAATATATGATCACATTCAAGCTGAAGTAATCCCCAAAGACAATAAATGTTTTAATCAATACTGTTTTTTCAATCATGTTCAAAAAGAGGGACAGACATTCAATGAGTACTATTTTGAACTAGATCAGTTGGGAAGGAAATGTGAACTAGGTGAAAAATATGAAGAAGTTTTGAAAGCAAGGCTAGTATGTGGGTTGTGGGATCAAAGTCTTAAAGAAAGACTAATGAGGTCACCTGAGATGACTTTAAAAGAAATGAGAAACTATTGCAGGGTTACTGAGGATGCCAAACTAAAAGTTGAACAAATGGTGTCTATAGGAAATGAACAGAACCATTCAACAGCCGAGGTACATGTTCTTGAGTCCAATAAGAGATCAAGACATACCTGGCAAGCCAAGGTAAATGCTCATGAATCCAATAAGAGAACGAGACAAACCTGGCAAGGTGCACATGGGCATGCACAAACAAGAACCACAAAGAGTTCAGTGCAGACAGTGCAACCACAAAAGTTCAACTGTAGTAAGTGTGGAACCAACCACTTGCCTAGACAATGTCCCGCATTCAATAAACTTTGTTTGAATTGTTCTAAGCCAAACCATTTTGCAATCTCCTGCAGGTATCCAAGGTACACGTCCAATGGTCAACAGCAGCCTCAAAAGCGTCAGCAGACTCGAGTACATGGCCTCGAGCAGTGTGAGTTATCAAGTTCAAGGGCGTCAGCAGCAGATGAATGGACAGGAGACGTCAACACACTCTCAGTGGATTCAATTCGGGCTTGGGTCCAACGCTTCAAGATAGGAGGAGTGGATGTGGAGTTCAAGCTTGACACAGGAGCGGACATCAACGTAATACCAGAATCTGTTGCTGAGAGAATTCACCCTGATTGGAGATCCAAAGCGTCAAAGGAGGTCAACACTGTAGAAGCATATGGAGGTCACAAAATCCAAATCCTGGGTAACGTACAGATCAAGATGAGGAAAAGTGAATTGAGTCACACCTTGACATTCTCTATAGTCAAAGATGGTAAGGGTATAATACCTATATTAGGGCGTGAGGCCTGTGTTGATCTGGGTTTAATAAAGAAGGTGGAAAACTTGGACCATGTTTTTAATTTGGATAAATTCTTGAATGAATATTCCGAGGTTTTTGAAGGCACTGGGGAATTTCCTCAAAAATATAAGATAATATTAGATAAGACACAAACCCCTACGTGTCAAGCCCCACGAAGAGTGGCATACACTCTAATGGATAAATTGAAAGTAAAATTAGATGATTTAGTAAAAAATAAAATAATAGAACCAGTCACACAGCCTAAAAACTGGTGTAGTAATCTGGTTGTTAGACAAAAACCAAATGGTGATCTAAGGTTGTGCTTGGATCCCATAGATTTAAATAAGGCAATAAAAAGGGAGTACTATTTAATTCCAACATTGGAAGAAATAAAGACAAAGCTGATAGGAAAAACAATATTTTCAGTAGTAGACTTGAAAGATGGGTTCAATCAAATAAGCCTACACGAAGAGTCTAAAGACATTTGCACTTTCAACTCTCCATTGGGATATTTTAGATATCTCCGTGTTCCTTTTGGACTTGTCAGCAGCCCGGAAATTTTTATGAAGTATAACATAGAATGCTTCAGTGGCATTGATGATTTAGTCATTTATTTTGATGATATATTAATAGCTAGTCATGACCAAAAGAGTCATGTTGAAACATTGTCCAAGGTTTTTAAACGTGCAAAAGAACTTAATATCAAATTCAACAAGAATAAATTGCAATTAATGCAAAGTGAGATAGCATACTTGGGTCATATTTTCAATAAAGATGGCTGTAAGATTGATAAGGATAGAGTTAAGGCTATTGAAAACCTAAAAGAACCAAAGTCAGTAAAAGAATTGCAGTCTATGTTGGGGATGTATAACTACCTAAGAGAATTTGTTCCCAACATGTCTGAGATAACAGCCCCCCTGCGGGTGTTACTAAAAAAAGATGTTGCTTGGCACTGGAATGCTGACCAGCAATTGGCTTTTGACAAGCTCAAAGAAGCTATTGCTGGCTCCACAGTTCTGAAAAATTTTGATTTAAATAAAGATGTTGTCATTCAAACAGACAGCAGTCAGAATGGATTGGGTTGTTGTCTCCTTCAAGACGGTAAACCTATTGCTTTTGCATCTCGGAGTTTAACAGAGACAGAGAAAAAGTATGCTCAAATAGAAAAGGAAACCTTAGCGATCAAATTTGCTGTAAGAAAATTCCATAAATACATATGGGGTAGACGGATCACTGTGCAGAGTGACCATTTACCATTAGTGTCAATATTCAAGAAAAATATTTGTCAAATAGTATCAGATAGAATAGTCCGAATGAGACTTAGTCTTCTAAAATATGACTTAGATGTTAAATACTTACCTGGTAAGGACATGCTGATAGCAGATCATTTGTCTCGAAATTTTCCTGAAGAGTCTTATGATAATGAAATAGAAATAACTGACTTTGTACATAACATTTACAAAGTGGACAACCTTCTAAACTATGAGTTAATAAAGAAAGAGACTGAAGACAATCTAAGTCTAGCCAAAGTTATGAAATACTTAGTTGAAGGTTGGCCTCAGAGTAAATGTTATCTAGAAGATAATGAATTGATCAGGCATTTTTTCAAACTCAGAGAAGAACTCATATGTAATGATGGCATAATCTATTATCAGGACAGAATTGTGATTCCTAGTAAGCTAAAACAGCTAGCATTGTTCATGTTGCACTCTGGTCATTTGGGTATTTCTAAAACAATACTGAGAGCACAACAAACATATTACTGGGTAAACATGAACAATGATATTGAAGCCTATATAAAAAATTGTTTGACGTGTCAAGAAAACAGACCGTCTAAAATTAAAGAGCCATTATTACCTTATGAGATACCTGATCGGCCATTCCAAAGAATTTGTTTAGATATCATGAATTATAAAAATATTGATTACCTTGTAATTGTAGACAGCTTTAGCAAATGGATTGAGTGCCTCAAGCTTAAAAGTAAATCCTGTCATGAAGTGATTATAAAACTTAAAACTCTTTTTGCTACTTTTGGTATACCTGATATCATAGTAAGTGATAATTCACCATTCAATTCATATGAAATTAAATGTTTTGCAACTAGTTTTAACATACAGTGGCGGACAAGCAGTCCACACTACCCCACTTCTAATGGGCAAAGTGAGAGAGCTGTAGGTATCTGTAAAGATCTACTTAGAAAAGCTGACAGCTTTAAGTTAGATTTTCAAGACCTCCTCATGGAATATCGTGCTACACCTATTGCTTCTATTGGTGTCTCCCCCAGTGAATTACTAATGGGAAGACTCATTAAAACTAAAGTCTTAATTAATCCCAAAAAATTAAGTCCTGTTGAAAACTTCAAACAACTCACAGAACAGGCAAAAGAGAAAATCAAAGTAAAACAGAACAAAGTAAAAGAACACTATGATAAAAGTAGCAGAATAGAATCTGAATTTACTCCTAATGAAAACATATTGCTTCATGACAAAAAGAAATGGGTCAGAGGTAAAATTGTTAGTAAAACCCAGTATCCTAGGTCATACAATGTTCAAACTGAAAATGGACAAATCTTGCGAAGGAATACTAGCGTATTAAAACACACGTCCATAGAGTTTAAAACTGGCAAGCAGGGACATTGTATGATTCCTGGAGCTGTGGGTGTGTCCTCTGGAGACAATTTTGATGACTTGTGGGAATCGAGACTAGTTAATAAAAATAATCCTCAATTTGCTCAGCCGTTAAAAATGCAAAGTGAGTTAAATAATTTCCCTGAAAGAGAGGAAAGTGAACTTGCATCCACATCAATAAATGATAAAACCATTGCTCAGAACCCCACAGAGTTAAATAATTCCCCTGAAAGAGAGGAAAGTGAACTTGCATCCACATCAATAGTTGATAAAACCATTGTTCAGAACCCCACACATAGGGTAGGCATATCAAGTGAAGAAGAAGAAGAGTTTGCAACCCCATTGAAAGGGTCCCAGGTAGAGGACCACACTTATTGCAAAACTCCTGCAAAGAAAGAGAATAGACCAAAAAGGGAAGTTAAAAAACCAGCAAAGTTTAAAGAATTTGAGTTGGATTAATTAAAATAAAATAAGTGCTAGTGAATGAACTACACCTCTAATGTAATAAGAAATAAATAAGCCAGATGTAGAGTCATATGTTATATGTGTCAATAGATAAACTTAATGTTCTATGTGTTAATAGTGTTTCATGTAACTGACAAATTAGAATACAGAGAACAAAAGTTATGTTAATATAAGCTGAAAAATTGATAATAATTTATGTACCGTATCACATACCTAACAAAGAAAAGTAAATGTGAGTAACGAAGATTTTTAAAATTTTATTTAATTGTTACATAAATAGTACCTATATATATTTTTGGCTTTAATTTTTTTAAAACTATTTTACTATTGTTTGATTATGTTTTTATGTACAATACTATTACTAGTTTAAGTATTATTTGTTTATATGTATAATGTATACTGTACCATACCAAGTCTGAGGAGGCAGATAATGTGTATTTAGAAAACTGTTAACTTGCAAAATGCTAATTAATGTAAGCTGCATATTGTTTTATATTATTAAATCTTAATCCCAGGTGGATGGTGATAGCTTCCACTGAAAGGAAAACTTAAAGGGAAGGATGTTGTATAATTGGTGCTTCACTTCCTAGAGTTAAGCTTAGTAGCCTTAAGATCATACCTCCTTGTAAAATCTGTGTCTGAATAAAATATAAACACACGCGACTCTGCATCTGGTCGTGGTACAAGAAAGTACGTTGTTCCGTCTTTTTCTCTTAAACCTCATTCCTTATGGACCCCCATCAAAAGCGTGCAACAAAGTAACAAACTACTCGGCTACAAACAAGACAAAATGTAAAATCTCTTAAGAGGTGGTAGTATAGATCATTTCCAACCATTAATGTTCTATAACACTTTTGATTGAACTCAGTGGTTCTCGAGATATTATTTTTTTGAATTATTTTTACAAGTCCCCTGCCGCTCGACAAAGAATGGCATCTAACTCCGTAAATACAGTAGATGAAGCAATAGATTTAACTTTTTCCATAAAAATAACAATATTTCACTATTATTTAGACTAGATTTATTCTTAAAAAGTGCACACGTACTGAAAAAAATTGGCAGCAGCGGAAAATTTATCGCGAACATGAAATCCACCTGAAACTTCAGCCGCCATTTTCTCAAAATACTGCCCTCATAAAGTATTGGTTTCATTTATGTAAAAACTTGCTTGGAGTCTTATCTTTCAGAAAGTATGACACACTTGATATAAAACTTTCATTTTTTATTGAAACCAAGAGAATCTAAAAAAAAAGTCAGTCAGTACTACTAACTGTACCTACTAGGCTACCATCCTACTTTTACCTAGGGAACTAATTTTTTTCTTCAATTTAACAAATTATGGTTGTCATTTACTTTCCAACGGCCCAAAAAATTAGCCTCAGTCGATTCATTGATTAGGCTGCGGACTCTTAACTTGGAGGTCACTGGTTCGAGTCTCAAGTATGGCAAATATTTAGTAAGACGAGTTTGAGCTATTGTGACACCACGATCGTGATTAATTGACCTTAATATTTTAGTATGTGTGTATGGTTTTATTTGTGGTGAAGCACAAGGCCTTTTCACATTTTTTGTGGGTAGCGCAGCATTACTAAGAGCCTCCTTTACTTTTCGAATTATTCTATTACATTAATTTCTTTTTACTCTGGTAATGCCGCCACTGGTCGTTACTCATACAAGTAACTACTCATTTTTCCTCACGAGGTTTGAGTGGACCCCGAACATCCAAGTACAGAGCAGAAAAACTCCTGTCCCGCTGGGGATCGAACCCAGGTCACCATGCGTGCAACGCCTAGCACGCTAACTCACTCTGCCACGGTGACTACTAATTGACCTTAATATTTTAGTATTCCATGTGTTTTATTAAAATTCGGTACCTACTAACATAATAATTTGTACCTCTATGTACCAACCTATGAATGTTCAGTATTTACCGTACCACCTTTACCTGTGGGTGTTAACTATGTAGGTACATTGTTATGTTTCATTTCATTCAAACCATTTTATCATTGAGACCCTTTCCTCTTATGAACAAATGAACAATTACGATTAATATTGATTTCTGAAGCACCACAGCTAAAAGTATCATACATGGATACGTACATACTAATTTGCCACACTTGAGACTCGAACCAGTGACCTCCAAGTTAAGAGTCTACTGAGGCAAACTTTTGGGCCGTTGGAAAATAAATGGCAACCATAATTTCTCAAATTGAAGAAAAAAAATTAGTTCCCTAGGTAAAAGTAGGTTGGTAGCCTAGTAGGTACAGTTAGTAGTACTGACTGACTTTTTTTTTAGATTCTCTTGGTTTCAATAAAAAATGAAAGTTTTATATCAAGTGTGTCATACTTTCTGAAAGATAAGACTTCAAGCAAGTTTTTACATAAATGAAACCAATACTTTATGAGGGCAGTATTTTGAGAAAATGGCGGCTGATGTTTCAGGTGGATTTCATGTTCGCGATAAATTTTCCGCTGCTGCCAATTTTTTTCAGTACGTGTGCACTTTTTAAGAATAAATCTAGTATAAATAATAGTGAAATATTGTTATCTTATGGAAAAAGTTAAATCTATTGCTTCATCTACTGTATTTACGGAGTTAGATGCCATTCTTTGTCGAGCGGCAGGGGACTTGTAAAAATAATTCAAAAAAATAATATCTCGAGAACCACTGAGTTAAATCAAAAGTGTTATAGAACATTAATGGTTGGAAATGATCTATACTACCACCCCTTAAGAGATTTTACATTTAGTCTGTTACACCCTGTATAAAAAAAGACTAAACTCGTATTTCTCTTATGTGTCCACATTCTCAAGACCTCAAGACAGTATCCATGTAGCAAGGTTTAATAAAGTCAATGGAGCATCGCTGACGCTCAGCAACGTCCAATAAGGTTAGGATTTGGCGGGCGACCATCTAGATTTCAATACTTCCAATCCTTGTGGTTCTGGCTATTCCAGGAGCAACACAGATTGGAGAGTCCTAACGTCAGTAATTGGTCTGCAAGTTCCACAGGAAGTGGAAGTTGAAACCGCCTCTCTTTAGTGACATGTTCAATGTCTAAAAGCCAAATTATAAAATCGGATTAAAGTTAAGATTAGCCAGACTGTCCCTCAACTCGGGCTATAGTGCGCTGTGATTGGTTGAAACTCCGAGTTGAGGGCGTGTCTGGCTAAGAGAATATTCCGAAATTACTATTATAAATGGTACAAGAAATTCAGCCAGATAGTGGAGTAATGACTCAGCACTTCTACCACTGTCTATACAAAGAGGCTAATAATTGACAAGGGCCCCCATGCAGAACCAAGCTAACGCTGGTCTACTCCCTGTTTATAATCCCCCAGCCAGACTATGTTTAGTGATGCTAAAATAACAGAATGGCCTGTTTTCTAGCATACTCTCCTTCGCCTTCTCTACTAGAACGTAAAGCATCCGAACAGAAGAAAACAGTGAAACCGAAATGGTAAGGTCATTGCATTATTTTGATACGATGATGGATCCTTATACTTGAATAGCTGCCAGGTTCTAACCCCGATCTATTTTATGGCCTAAAACATAGATGGGTTATCCATTGGTTGTAATTAAAACACACCCAATATTAAAACATCAACATTAATAATAAATTTGTAATGGTATTTATTCTTATTGGTATTACCACCCGTGTCAATTAATTTGTCATGACAGAGTAAATAATACTACTTAGTTGCAATCAGTACAACTTTTAATAGAAAAAAAAACTTGACATTAATAACTTGAGGGTACCTTCATTTTCAAGGAAAGTTTATTTATTCTGCTCTAAGATTTGGAGGAGACATTATTTAAAGTAAATTTTATCATATAAATTCCTGATCAATTTCATTTAGTACCAGTAGGCACCAGGTGTGATGATAATACATGGATCTCTGTAAGTAAATTCTAATGAGACAGATTACTACCAACATTCAGAGAAAGGTTATTTTACCATAGATAATCATAATAACACTCTTTAGTGGAAGGTAACCACTAGGCGAGGTTAATGCTCAAAGCATTTTCTACCACGTAACCCTCAGAGCATTTTCTACCACCAGACCCTCGTAGTTTTATTATAGATTCTATGTAAATCTGATGGTTAAGGGTTGGATTTTTCTACCATGGGAAATTTCCTAGCCTTAATATTAAGTAATTACAATACCAGACACTTATGTATACCTACTGCCCGATTAGGACTAAAAAGTCTCTTCATTCCAGCAGTTTTATTGTCATTTTGTGAGTCAAATTAACAAATAAATGAGGGTAAATTCGTGCATTGGGTGGGATTCAAACCATTGGATCTCTACGCTACCCGGATTACCAGACCAACGCCTTAACCACTCGAATACCAATGACTTAAATTTCAAATCTTTATTAAAAAAAAAAAATTGATTTCTTTGTGGTGAATCACAAGCACAGCATTACTAAGAGCCTCCTTTACTTTTCTAAATTATTTTCTATATGTTCTGGAAATGCCGTCACTGGTCAAAAATCACTAAACACCTCGGCCAAGGTGTGAAGAACGCCCTATACAAAAATCTGGTGTGACACCACACGACTTTCCTTATCCTCCGAAAAGAAGCCAAACTCCGCAACTGGTGACTCGACGGTAAAAGATTGCAAAAAATGAATGCCAAATTCGTACTCTGAACCTCGGAATCATTGGATTTGATATGTTACAACCCCCATCTAGGATGAATAATAAAAAAGTTAGTCAGAGCGGGTTCGGCCAAAATACCAGTTAATTGGGGCCGAGGTCGAAAAAGTTCAAGATATCAAAAAAATGATAAGAATAGATGTCTATTATATTATTTTATTACTGTAAGAACAAGTTGTATAAATTTTTCGTATCTTATAGCCAGAACCGCCTTGTGGCACCATTTTTTTTTCTGAAAAGTTTCGTTCTGCGTCCTTTATATACTTATGACCTCTGTACCGAATTCGTCTCTAGCTCATGCCGTTTTTGAGGTATTCTGTTTACACCAGACCGACCGCCAGACAGACACCAATGGCTGAAACTTTGGATTCAGGCTCTGGGGACCCTAAAACGTGTTTAGGCACTGAACATTGACTATCGAAAATTTTGGGTGATTTCATAACTTTCCTTTCTATAGGATAAGGAAAGTAAAAAAGAGACAGCGCGGCAGAGTGTAAAGTAACGGAAAACATAGTTCCCAAGTACAAGTAACAACTCATTATTCCTGACGAGGTGTGAGTGGTCCAGACATCCGAAGTAGGGAGTAGAAATTTTTCTACCTCACCGGGATTCAAACCCAGCTCACCGTGCATGCAAGACTAGTACGCTACACCACTCGGGCACGGTGGCTACTTTAGAGTGATTGTAAGTGTCCCTTCGATACCAGAAAGTTTTATGCTCTATTCGTAAGAAAATTGAACGGGGAGTTATTTGTCTGGACCAACGTTGACAATTATTGATCACAAAATTATTTATTCTCACTTAAATCCAGTTTCAATTTTTGGCAACATGTGAAATGTATAAATAAATAAATTTAAATGTATAAATAAATAAACATTGAACTTCCTTACGAAATATAGAGTATAGATGTTTTATGAATCTAAGAATTATCAATAAAGGCGCTCAACTAAGCTTGTTAAGTATTCCATATAGCCAGAAGATAGGTACACAGTACAACACTGTCATTTTTTCTGCTTATACAGATACATGACATGCTTTTGATTGTATTAAATATGCAATTTGATATCATTTGTTTATAATCCTCACTATTACGATTTTTTCTGCTTATACAGATACATGACATGCTTTTGATTTTATTAAATATGCAATTTGATATCATTTGTTTATGATCCTCACTATTACGAATAGAAAATCTTCGCCACTAATATTGTTCTCTTCAAATATTTTCACAGATCCTGGACTTGAACCTGCAACCTTCACGTCACGTGATCGACTGTGCACACATTGGCAGTGTGGTTAGCTGGTTGTGTGAGTTTATATCACGGCCACTTCCCGCACTTCCTCTGCTCCACATGTCAAAACCAGCTATGTCACCAATCTGATTCAAAACCAGCTATTTGTATTTGTATTTATTTATTTTATTTTCAACAGGTAGGTACATACATTACAAGGTTAAAGCCTCTATTACAATATACCCTACCTATTTAAAGAATAAACTATTTAATAGTTTGTTACAAGAAAAGAAAAACATGCATATCTGTAAGAGTTACAATAGTAGACATTGGGAATGATGGAATTGTCACCAATCTGATTCAAAATCAGCTATGTCCCCAATCTGATTCAAAATCAGCTATGTCCCCAATCTGATTCAAAACCAGCTATGTCCCCAATCTGATTCAAAACCAGCTATGTCACCAGTCTGAGTCAAAATCATCTACACCACCACTTATAATCAGCTGTGTTCCCGAATCAAGTCAAAATCAGTTAATATGTTCTCAATTTGAGTCAAAACAGATAAATTCCCAACCATACCAAACAGTCAAAATCAGATGAGTGACCAGAACTGAGTCAGAATTGGTTTTCTGTTGTAGAATTTACGAGTGCAAACACTCATTATACATGAATTTCGGAACATCTAAAAATTCCGTAGAATAAAAAAAATACGAATAGCTTAAAATACTTAAAAATAATGGGGTAGAAGGTCATGGTAATAGGGTAACAAAGTATAAGTATAAGTAGTGCTTTACTTAGACTGTCAGCGCAAGACAGAGTCCCATTATGCCAACAGTTTCTGCGAACAGCCAAAGTCACAAACTGAAAGGTTTGTCTAAAGCTTCAATCAATATGAGATATATTTCCTAAGAGCAACTATGATCCCAGAACGGGGTGAAAGATACTTACATATATCCTATACCTCAGTTTAAATGTCAACAGTCTAAGTGAAAATCAGCCAAGTAACACGTATTTCTTACATGGGATCATTCATGGGCACATTGACTAGGAGGTTATTATTTAAACGTACGTAAAGAATAAAACGGGTCAATCATCAATAATAACACATTAATAAGCTTTATTTAATATCAATTATATTTAGTCTCGTTGGGAACTCCTCTTAGTTGGACCACGAAATGTCTCTCAAACAATTTTTCAGTTCGTACCTAGAAATTAAATTACCCCTTTAAAGAATTGCATGATGGATCTTATTAAAATTTGGAAACAATTTTAAACTTCCTGGGTAGGTTCAGAAATGTCAACGTCTTTGTATCATATAAACTTAGTCATTAGTTAGCATAAATAATATTATTAGATAGTAAGTTTTAGGTACATTGTATGTAATAGTATAAAAAATTAATCTTATGTTTTGTAAATTGTGTATAATGTTATGTTAAACAACACAATAAATAAATGAATTATGAATTATATCTTGGATTAAAGTCATGGGAACCACCTAACATGACCTTTTTTTAGAAAGGAACGAACTCATACACTTGAATTTGAACCGAATCTTCATTAAATTTCATAGTAAGAGTAGGTGGCCCTGTTTCGAATCCCGTGAGAGT
Organism: Bactericera cockerelli; assembly: GCA_024516035.1. Lineage (NCBI taxonomy): Eukaryota > Metazoa > Arthropoda > Insecta > Hemiptera > Triozidae > Bactericera > Bactericera cockerelli. The sequence continues at coordinate 21,981,310 of CM044958.1, forward strand.
TGGAGTTTTTTAGATTCTGTACTTTTGATATTACAGGACCCACCGAGAAACAGTGAGTGCCCATTTGTATGCAAGCAAGCAATAAGTTGTACTTGTCGAAATGATGTTACTAGTTATCTCGTAATACTATGCTAGAAAGTAAAGATTTATTTTTTTTATAAACAAAAAATAACACAAGGAAATTACATACGAACATATACATGCAAGAATGGGGGACATTGAGGGAGCCAACTCACCAACCACCGACAAGATTTTGGTACCATTTATTCAATGTTTTCGTTTGGTTCCCCTCCTCAATCTACCGCCTGCTGTGGGCAGGGGAGGCAGGGGAGTTTTCAGAAGGTACATTTTGTCCGTGCCTGGGGCGGGAGTTACGCCTACAATCTGTAGCATGGGACCGATCCTGAAACCAAGAGAAAATTTAGTTTGCTAAGAGAGTGGCTAAACTCTGTAATGTGTAAAATAAAAAAGGTTGTCGTGTGTAGTATAATAATAATACTGTCTATTTATACTGCCCGATTAGGACTATTAAGTTCCATTATTCCAGCAGTAAGCCCAAGACGTATTATTATGTGGTAAAAATCCCCAACGGGAGGATAACTTGTCACGTCCCGGCTGGGTTTCGAACCCGCGACATCGGGAATCCCTGGATTCACACAGTGCCGCCTTTACCAATGAGCTATTGGGACAGACTAATATGTATCAGCAAGGAAGTGTCATTGCGTATGATTTTTGGGAGGACACCCCAAGACCTCGGATTATTTTAGTTCAGTTCAAGGAATAGTTTCCCCAATTTCACACACCGGGTAGATATAGGAGGAAACTTGGCCCACCATCTATGAGTTGTAGCTGCAGGAACTCTGGCATTAATGTGTAGATGGGGGATGAAGGGGATACACGCATGTGAAAACTACGCCCACACTTGTGAATTACAAAGCATGCATCAAATGCTGAAAAATTGAATTTAGAGGAGGTCATTGATGGCAATAAATCGCAAAATATTTTTTCTCGCATAAAAGGTTATAGTTTCTAGTAACAATGGCATTTTTCTTAGGAATTAATTTTTCATGTCAAGTTCAAAGGTTAATGCTCAAAGCCTTTTTAACCACCAAACCCTCAGAGAATTTTATTAATGTTATTATTATGTGGTCACAAACTCAAATTAATGAGAAAAAATTCATGCACTGGGTGGGATTCGATCAAAGTTAGAAAAGAAATAAATATGAGAAATTTAAGCCAGGCAGGCACCGGTATAGATGCAACTCCTGCTTTTTTTTCTTTTCTTTTTATTGTTGATTTTTGTCCTCCGTTCGTTGGAAACAGATACTCAAATTAACCTCACTCAGCCTGAGTGAGGCCGGGAATAGCCAGCATCACGAGTGTTCGAATTTGAATGTTCACTCATCCAAGACGTAGCCTCGCTGAGCGTTGCCTAATTTCAGTGACATAACGAGAACTGGTTTATTCAATGTACCATCGACAGTCCCAAGATTTTTTGTTGAAAAAAACTTACTTGTCGGCTGAGAAGGGTACAGAGGAGCACAGGATCTTCAGATTGAGCACGTAGCAGCAAGACAAGAGGACCAGGATGATCACGTGACACAGGACTTTATCCTGGTTCTGAATAGTAAGCATCCTGGGGGAAAATGAAGAGAAGTAGGAAAATTAGGCGTGAGTTCAAATTTCACGTGAAACTTTTGTCAGTTTGACACTCTTAACTGTTAATATATTGTAACAGCAATTAAAAAACTACTGGAGATTAAAAGACCTTTATAATCAAGAAGAGTTTCTGCAGATAAACAAACAGTACCTTTGTTCAAAATTTAATCATAAGTATAATACAATGAACTTCGATTATAGTATCAGTTCCTTGCAGGTCTTGGGGCCAAATTAAGAAATGGCATTACAACGAGGACAAGAGAAGTCAGAATCATATCCCAGGTATAGTTCGCTGGGATTGATAGAAAAATCTTCCATAACCTTTACTTCTTATTAAATCTAGTTTTATAGCTGGTAGCGCACTTCGTATAGGAAGGAAACCAGCTTCGAAAGAGAGGGGCATGGACGTCTGATTTAAAATTCAAGTGTGCTTCACACTTTCAACCCTTTTGGGGATCTGTTCAGGCTCCAAGGGGGTCTATATAAATACCCAATTTCAATATTCGACTACGGATCCAAATTTTACTGTTTGAGAACATTCAAAGGATACCCAATTACCCATATTGAAAGTTTGGCATTGTACTTTACAACCGGCCTCAGTAGCTTGATCGATAAGGCGGCGGACTAGTAACCTGGAGGTCGGTGGTTCCAGTCCCGGGTTCAGCAAAGATTTAGTAAAGCGAGTTTGAGTAGTTGTGACATCACAAAAGTGATTAACACAAATATGATAACTTACATTGTACTTTACACTTTCAGCTCTCTGTCGCTGGAAGTGTGAAGGACCCCAGATGGCCCAAAGGCGAAGGACGACATTTTAAACATCACTTGACATTCTTCTGGATTTCTTTAATATGTGCTCAAAATTTGGTCAAGATGGGTCAAGGCGAAAATCAGTCAATGTGTAAGAACATACAGATAAAAAAGACACGAATTTTTAAGTGAAAATCAGACATTCATTTTTATAAAGAATTTTCCTTCGGTGAACTAACGGTCTTTAAGTCTCTTTAGTCTCATCTCGGCAGTATAAACAAGGTAATTTCTATTCTATTCATTTAAGTCACCTAACCGACCTCAGTAGCTTGATCGATAAGGCGGCGGACTTGTAACCTGGAGGTCGGTGGTTCAAGTCCCGGTCTCAGCATAGTTTTAGTAAAGCCAGTTTGAGTAGTTGTGATATCACGAAAGTGATTAACACAAAAATGATCACTTTGATTGACTTTGACACTTTGACTTCATTTAAGTCACCTTTTTCCACCGCTCAGAGCCGTATAGTTATCGAGAATATACTGATTCGTCGACGGCAGATTGGATGCCAGACAGAACCCCTTGTTGCTCCGTTCCAAATCTCGTCTGGAATTGATTAACTTGAGCAGCAGCTCACAGAAGATCAGCATCTTGAGTCTTTGCTTCAGAACGTCGGGTTCGATCTTCACGGCGGACGATTTGGTGATGGCTCCCACGCTTTGGATGAAGAAAGAAGTATACCTGTGGATGAGAAACAATGAATAAATCTTCTTTTTAACGGTGTAGTACCATTAATTTTTCTATTCTTACACGTCTAGATGTCTGGTCCAACAGCTCGTGTCATGTATTTGTGTTGGAACTTCCTTCAAAATTTCAACTCTCTGCCTTTAGCATTTAAATAGAGAAAAATCCGTCCCTCGGCTTTTTCACAATTCTGTATACATGTTTATTGGGTAGCACGGAATTACATGGCTTTTTCAACTATCTTTGATTCCAGTAATCTTAATAAATAAAATCCAGTTACATTCATTCATAATCAACAGATCTCTGAAACAGTTGGACCAAATGAATCCAAATAAGGCACTGAGTCACTTTAGGCTTTTTAGTTGCGGACTTTTGAAAATTGCAACAACAAAAAACCCCCAGCCACAGGCAAAAAACATGACGGCGACAAAGTCCAAGGTTGTACCTAGTATACTACATCTTTGACTTTTATGTCATCTAGGGTCCAAACCCTAATGGTAACTAGTCACCACCATAAGCAGCTCACTTTAAAGCAGATACACATCCAAAGAATAGAACCGAAATGTATTCCGAACCGGGATACCGTGCATGTGTGAGAGTTTCTTTCAACAAGAAACTCACAAACCAGCTTCCAACATTAACCTCACTCAGCCTGAGTTTGCCCAGAGAACTAGTGAATTCAATTCAATGTCCCATTCACACTAGCTAAGTAGTTTTTGTGCACGCCGTATATCTTAGTAAGTATGCAACCTGCCCAATTGATTTATTTTCACTCGAAGGCAATCCAGCTCAAGTGATAGCGTTGCCCGTGTTTTACGCTACTCTCATGATGTTGAGCTTGAAATCTCCCTGAAATTGTCAACCTATCTATGTCAATTCATTACTACTCGAGGCTTTGAGACTGACTACACAAGAAAATGCTATAAATGTTAAGTAAACACAAATTTAGTGGGTAGGTCAGCAGTGCGAAACTCCTCATCAGATCAATTGACCAAGTAAGATATTCCTTATTGTGATGCACCCAGTTCTTATCCATCATAACATTCAAAGTGCAGAGGAGAATATTTTCTACAAAGCCAGGATTTGAACACAGATCACCTGCACACAAGAAAAGGGTGCTACCAAATAAGGCAAGGTTTTATACTTTTAATGATTTTGAATAATAATGTTTTGAAAAACTTACTCTTCCTCAGAGAGGGTACTAGAAGTCTTCACTAGTGCCATTACAGCTACTGCGTCTGTCTCCAACTCATTCATGATGTCCTCAGGAATAATAGTGTCAACTCTGTACACATCTTCCTTATTGGTAGCAAATCTGTTACATGGAGGGAGTATTGATCCATCACCACTGCTATTGGCTCCTTCACTGGAACCTACATCTACTTTCACAGCATCCAGTGTCTGATAAATAAGAAAGAATAACTGTGAGATAAAAAAAATATTTGTTAATCACTTTCATGATTTTACAACTATGTACTTGAACTCACTTTGCTAAATATTTGCTTAACTTGGGACTTGGACCACTGACCTTAAAATCACAAGTCTGCCAGCTTATTGATCAAGCTGAGGTCAGTGTTATAGAAAATTAGCTTTTGTTCTTGAAGTCCACCTTGGGTTACTCTTAAGAATCCAGAATGATTAATTTCTTTAAAAAAGCGATTTCGACTAAACAGTTCTTTTACAATTAGCATGCAACTCATCCTTCATCCCAAGATATTTCAAACCTTTGTAAAATACAAGCATAGTTAGTAGTGTAGGTACTTTACCTGTTGCAAACTATCTCTCACAGTTCCTGATACAATGTACATCTTCTGAGTTGACTCATGTTGACGGAGTCCCTTCTTGGATCCAAACACCTTGTAGAATTTGTCTGCCTTGTCAAGTTCACTAAATTTGCTATCCTGGGTGATAACCTCAGATTTTCTTTCAACAAGTAGTGAGCTGCTGGCTTCAAACAATTTGACCTGACAAGAAGACATTGAAACAAATTTATGTTGAGTATATAAAAAATCTGGAGCTAAACTAGACTCAATACAGAGATGAGAGTTTTTTTAATGTGTGTGTAATGGATGTCCTTTGCTAAGATAAAGAAATTTGCTCAAGTTAATACAAAAATCCTTTTTCTCTAATTTTGTAAGTACTACAGGTATCTGTAACTTTGTTGATTTTTTTTGTACTAACTGCAACTCAAACACCAACATTGTATGTTTGATTACACCTCATTGTTGATAGTGGCTTAATTGTTATTTTTATAACTTCTTACCACACAGTCAAGAGAAGTGTCTAATATATGAACAAAATAATATTAAATTCAAAATGAAAAACTCTTGACCTAACATATTATGTAGTTATTTCTAAGACTCTATAACACGGGTGCCCAACCTTTACAGAAGCAGATCTACTATAAAGTCTCAGATAATCAATGCAATCAATTAAGGAAGGGGATCTCAGATTTTCACTTGTGTGAGATGCCAGAAAAACTCGTTCACATTAATTTTGTACTTTAGAGATCTAGACTTTTAGAATGTCATCACACCTCTCTGGACGTGATTGACCCAAAATCACTCCGTGATCCACCAGTCAATCGCAATTGACTAGTTGGGCAGCCCTGCTCTATAATATAACATTTGTGACTACTGCCAGTGGTCCAGAGATTGATCCCAGGGTTGGCAGAATATTCTAAGCAAAAAATCAGTTCCCTCAGAACATGTGAGGCTGGCATTTCCAGCCCACACCAGGCTGGGTGATGTTAATGTGAGTAACTGATACAATTCAAGTAAAATGAGGATAAAGACCCGGTCCTGAATAACTCAAATCAGGACTTTAAACCAAATAGAATCAACTAGTCACAACACATAGATCTAGGTTGCACCATTAATTATAATTATGTAATTTCCTCTGAAGCCCTACAGCTAGGTCAGATAATAATAACAGAATCATTCAAGAGAAAATAAGAGTGCTTTAGATTTCATTACAGTAAAAACATCATATTTTTTTAAAATAAAAAACATACCTTACTGTGAGATGGTTTCTTTTTATTTTTACTTCTAACTGCAATAAATGTGCGACAAAGTGGCTTTTGTGTAATTTCTCCTTCATAAACAGTGTTTTCTCCTATTGATACTTGAACAGAGGAGAATGAGGTAGAACCTTGCTTCTTTTGGATATCACAGACAGAGGAGGATAACATTTCTTCTTTTAATGTTCCATGATCCCAACCAACTGAAAAAGAGTATAAAGACATAATTATGTACCTGATATCTACTTAGCTATTTTAGGATTTTGATTAAATGTCAACAGAAACTATTCCCAGCTTATTTTGGGGAGTGGGGGGTATTTTTGGCATTGGTCACTCTATGTTTATAATATGACAAGGGTAAAAGTCTGTATGGAATGTTCCTTGATCCTTACCCTGCATGGCACATATTTAACACATTGGGTGACTTGCCACTCATAATGAGTGACAGCATTGTATTCTGAGAGGCCATGTCTCTTATATTGAGTGACATTAGATTTTACTTTCAAGTATAGTCTCCCAATATTGAGCCATGCTACAATGCATTTAATATGAAGAATTTGAAGGGTGGCCATGAGGATAGTCCAGGTCTGTTTGGCTTTCATCTATCATGATTTTCTTTCATTTTGAGAGACAATTTTTGAATTGTGGCCCCAGGGATTGATCATCATTTTTTGGGTTGGCACACAATGTGTTAAATATATCTGTATAACTATACCTGTACTTGTGAGAATTCCTCTTGACTCCTTCCTTTCACATTCAACTTGCAATAGCACATGTCTTTGTACATGCTCCTAAAAAAACATGTTCTTGCAACTCAAAAGAGGCATGCCAAAAGAGGCAGCACATGCCTGGCATATCTGTTTCCATGCATCATGATTAAAGTGAAAGGGAAGACAAAAGCGCACAATTGCGGACAAAGCTTTCAATATTACTCACTTATTATGGGGCTGACAACATTCTGTGTGTGCTGCTGCACTTCTGTAATTTTGCATTTACCCATTCTTGATTGTAAAACAGGACACAGCAACAGCACAGGGTTCTTAAACAATCAAATTTAACTATTTTAATTACCCATTAATAATTCATTTATTTGTAATTTTCTGCCTTTCTGAGGGCACAGCAGCAGCAAAGAGCACAACTTCATTTTTCAAATTTCAAATTTACCGCTTCCCGCGGTGAAATGTTCACCAAGTATGAAGCTAGCAATCTTTTGATAAGCAACCTCAGCAACCAAAAAAAGAATATTTTACACGATCCATAAATCATCTGTTCTAATCGTGGAGCGGCAAGATGCACAAGTTTTGAATTTGTAACGGTTTAACGATAGGTACCTCTACCTATGTCAAAACCAGGCTGTGTGAGGTTAATGTCTGCATTGGGTTTGTAAGCTTTCTGTGACAGTAATACTAAGATAAAGGCTTCAATTTTTTCACTGAGGGCGCGATTCGGGTATGGTGGGGGATATGACGCACTTGTTTCAATGAGCATAACTCGATAAGTACCTATATTCATTTGATTGATGTATAAAATATACCAACGGATTGGAAATTTAGTATCCAAGAACACAGTTTCATGGAAATGTGCTCACATAAATTGTCAAGAATATAATATAATTATATCATCAGTTTTTCACGGAATGGTCAAATGCGTCATATCACCCGACCGCTGGGGTAAATTAACGCAGTCTTTTGGGTAATACGACGAAAAAAAAATCTCGAAATAAAATGCAAATAAGTACAAAGTAATAATTTTTTTTCAAGACAATGCAATGTTATATTTGTATTTATTAGTTTGAACAATCTAAATAGGGCCAAAGATTGAACAAACGATATTTCAAAAGACCTTCTCACTTTTATTCCTTCCTCTTCCTTCCTTTTCTCGTGCAAAGGTCACACAAGTATAGTCCTTGTCACTTTCCCATACACTTCACTCTGAATGTGACCATATCCACACATCACACACCGATACCACACGTCATACTACCCCGACTAGGATGCGTCAAATTACCCCAAACCGAATTTCTTTTAAAATAATTGGATGATAACACACTGAAATGAATAAACTGAAAGAGAAACAAAAACGAGAATAATGTAAATGTAAGGTACCTACTCGCTTGGCATGAGAAAGGTCACAGGTACAAATGCTACGATCACAGCGCTGACAAACTGAAAATTATGGACACAATGCTTCCTCGTGATTGGTTCACGCAAGTCGTTGCTAGGCATTAATTAAGCACATTTTTGTCTAAAATTTTGAATTTCTTAAGTATCAGAACTAAAGCATATTTTTTTTTTAATTTTCAATTCAATGCACTAACACGCTAGTCTGGTAATCTAGGTAGCGTAGGGATCCGTTGGTTCGAATCCCACCCAGTGCATGAATTTTTCCTCATTAATTTGAGTTTGTGACCACATAATAATAAGACTCTGAGGGTTAGGTGGTAGAAAATGCTTTGAGCATTAACCTCGCCTGGTGGTTACCTTCCACTAGAGTATTATTATTATTATAAAACACTATAAAACACGCATAAACATACAATTTCATGAAAATCGGGTGTACCGTTCACGAGAGACTTCCCGGGTTCGGGAGCGGCACATTAGTTCCACATATTATACAGGTTCAAATTTATTATTATTAGCTACATGAAATGAAAACAGTGTTTCAAAAATTAGATTGAACTTATTCATTTTAAATCTTTATTACGATACGAACAGAAAACAGCAACTTCTTTAATATACTTAAAATTATGAACAAAACAAAATAGGGAAGGAGTTTTATAGTAAATTTAAGGGCGGAATTAATAGACAACATCAATAACTTAAGTCGTTGGTAAGTGTCGGTTTTCCCTATCTTACATAGTACGCAATCCGTGACTTAGCGCCACAGAGGTATTACAAAAACGTCTATTAATTCCGCCCTAAGATTCAAAATGTTGAATTTATTAATAAAGAACTTTTGAATGCTCTTGTTAATTACTTACAATACCCAAGTAGGTATGTAAATATAAAAAAATCCTAAATAATGATGAATGTACTAGTCGCGTTGCAGCTAGTAGAACTGCGGCGCTAAAGGCATGGCCCTACCTGGTGAAAGGAAAATATTTGGTACTTGCATAATATAGGTATATGAGTAATTTTATGCATTACTCATGAATCTTATGATTATTGCTATCTTCTCAACGAGATTTTTTTTGGCCTGAGACACTTGAGCTTTCAAACAATCACACCTCAGCCGAGGTGTTTGATTGAGGGCGTGTCTGGCTCAGATTATCTTTAAATCCTGTTTTATAACTCTGCCCTCAGTGTTTCAGTTAGAAATTTTGATATAAAATACTCAGTAGAAAAAAAAGAAAAATGTCTAGAAAGAAAATGAAACTATGCCACAGTCAATAAGATTGGACAAATGGTTTCGGAGGAGAATATAGGTAGATATGGTTGATCTTCATTTTAAAATATATCAACTTTGTCTTTAATGTCCTAAGTTTTTCATTTGCATTTTTATGAAACTTTTATCCAAATCCATTATAAAATTATTTTTTAAGAAATGGAAAATTGTATAACTGTCATACAATTTGTAGAAAATATAAATTTGCAGGTACAAAGAAATTAAACAAAAATAAACGTTTATCTCTCTACAGTAAAATTTACAGCGGAAAATTTATATGTACGTATTTACAAAATAAAATATATTTTGGTTTGGGCATACTGAAATTTACTTCAGCTTTGTTAATAAGGTATGGCTGTAAGGGTAAATACAGTCATGTCTTTTTGTACTTAATAATAATAAATGGTACTATGATCAATTTTAAGGACGGTAAATTCATCATTATCATTATATTTTTTTTCTTGATTATGTTAATGTTTGGACTGTAGAAATGGAACAGAAACAGCCTGATAAAATTGATACAAGTAGTTTCTTCTATAGATTTCCATTGGATAATTTTCCAGTGAACGAAATTAAAGAGTCATACCTAAGATTTTTACAATTTGTCCATTTATCAATATCCTTTACATAATAATTATGTAGTTGAATTTATTGATTTCTACAGCTTTTGGGGATGAGGTTGAGAATAGATATCAATATCACAGAGAGAAAAAAATGTGTTATCTTTAGATTGCTTATAAGCTAAAAAAGTAAGAGTACATGGTTGCATATATTGTTTCAACTTTGCATGGTTGAAAAAAAAAGAGGTAAACATGTACCATTTAGCCGTGTCATCATTAAATTTATAATTGATTTTTATTTTTTGTTGAGTAGATATGAAACTTATGCCCATGCATCTTTAGTTAAAATAATTGGCTTGTTATTAGCTAACTGTTGGTCCATTAGTTCTTACATAATACATCTGGTATTAGGAGGATTTTTTGAACTAAAAGACATTAGTCCTAGTTAGTTTAGTGAGATAATCTATGAGATTGCATCTCCACTAACACATGAACTTACTCTCATAAATTGACTGTTTACCAAAGTAATGGTATATATAAAAAAAAAACTTATGGAATATACTGACCAATAATAATAAAATCGCCTTATTTATACTGCCCGATTAAGACTATTAAGTCCCATTATTCCAGCAGTAAGCTCAAGACATATTATTATGTGGTAAAAATCCAATGGGAGGATAACTTGTCAAGTCCCGGCTGGGTTTCGAACCCACGACCTCTGGAATCTCTGGATCACAGAGTGCCGCCTTTACCACTGAGCTACCGGGACAGATTTTTAGTCAGGACAGAATAAGTAATATTCAGATAGTAAAAATAAGGTTTAGTTATTGTCTTATATAGTATGACAAGCTTTTTGGTTTTCTTTGCTAAGTTGAACTCAGTATTGCAACCAGACATTTGCTCAATGTCGTCTGTGCTTCTTGTCCACATTGGGAGAATTGGAGACACCATGTCTCTTCTGAATATTGCTGAGAGGCACAGGAAGAGATGCAACAGGAGGTATCATGGCGGTCTGAATGCCTAGACATTCCACTAGGACCTGGAATTAAATGAGGGGGAAAACTATTAGCTTCAACGACGAAATGATTTGAATTTAATAGTTTTACACATTTGGTTCTTAAAATAGCTTGTCAAAGATTTTTGGAAAAAGTCTAATTAAAAAAAATTCACACTTGAAGGCACCATCCATGACTTTTTGTTGTTTACCTAACTAACTTTATATTGAAGATGGTCAATTCCCATGAAATTTTCGATATCTCTCAGTTAAAACCAAATTATTTAACTTGATTTTTTTTTTATTAACGAAAATCTGACACTGGTGGTTACAAATTCTGAAGGAGAGACACGAACAACTGGCAAAAAAACTTTGCAGACACAAAAAGTGCGGTATTTCTATGTATCTGTTTTACCTTGTGCTGAGTGGGTGTAAGCTCTACAAACATTTGCCTTCTGGTTCCTGCTTTCTCTTGATCGCCTTCTCTGTCTCCACCATTCTCCTTGCCACCTGGTTTTCCTCTGAACGGAGCTATGGTAAACATGCCATCACCCCTGATTCCAACCTGCAACACAGCACCTTTCATTAATCACTCTGAACTGATTTGTTTTACATTTACTATATTAAGAAGAAATAGTCATAGAGTATGGATAACTTGGTGTTAGTTACTTTCTTGCATATCAGAAAGAGGCATACACAGGTTAGGTAAAGAACACCAGACCACAAGCATATAAAGTTTCATTATTTTTAAGATAACAAAATAAAAATTATAATTCAGCTTTAAAAACAATGTGAAAATGAATATATTTAAAACTACATTACCTTAGCTCGATTGTCTCGAATTAAAAATGAGGTGTGAAAGATGTTCTCGATGGTTCTTGTGTAGCTTAAGGGATCTATGGTGAAGTGAAAGTAGCTGATGGGCCTCTCTCCAGACCGCTTGTAGTTCCGATCCAGACACTTCAATATCTGAGTGACTATCTCATTGATGCTAGGATCAGTTTTTTCAATACTTGCCACCTGGAGATTGGGGAGAGTAATTAATAATCAGGTGCACAAGTATGGTGGTACACATTAATTCTTTTAAGATCATGGTTAGAAAAAAAATCTTCTTTTCTCATTAAAGAAAAAAATATACTGCCAATTATGGACAGTGGACACAATACTTATTTATTTATTTGGGCTTCATTTTTTTTTTTTTTTAAACAAAACAATCAAAAATAAATTGATAGCAAGGAAAAAGAAAACTTAATGCACAAGGTCTTTATCTCAAAGATCCGCTGGTTTGAAGTTGAATGAATGTGACTATCTACAATCCATCTTAATATATAAATGTCAAAGTCACTGACTGACTGACTGATCATCACTGTTTCTCCGAACTGGTAAGTCCTAGGAAGCTGAAATTTTGTAGGTAGCTTTGTCTTATAGTTTAGATGTGCAATAAGACGGGATTTTTCGAAATTCCCACTACAAGACCTGGCGAAAAACGACTTTTTGCTTTCACGGCCATGCCTCGGCCCGCAAAGCGGGCGACAGCCCGCTAGTCTCTTATAATTGCACAAAATTTCGTTCAGTAGTTCCTGAGATTTGCGCTTTGCAAGGAATGCAAATAACGGCATTTATTTTTATACAAAAACAAACACAATACTTGCGATATATTCGAATACATATTAGATATTCTCAGAAGTTAAATAGCACTATACTTCACAGTGCTTGATAAAAATCTTCAACAATCTTGGCTATTTTTGTAAATATCCCTAACCTTACACTCTGCCGGGCTGTCCCTTTATTTGTATTGGCGTTCTTCACACCTTAGCCGAGGTGTTTGATAAGAAGGGCTGGGTCGAGATAGTCAGACTGGCTACTAACTCGAAGTGAGCAAGGACTTTCTATCAATATGTAACAGTGTAGATAGAACTTCATATTTTGTTGGTTCAAATAATTCAATTTATAAAATTCTAAGCATGATAGGTAAGATTACCTTCTCTGAGGTTTTCTTTTCCGCCACTGCGTCTTTCTCCCGACGTGTGATGGTTCTCTTCTTCTGCTCGATCTCCACCACTGATGGAATGAAAGTGTTCAACAGGATCGGATTGCAGAAGGTTCGTCGAAGTACAATGTCACCAGCCTTATGTAGGCGGGGCAGATCTAGGATGCCGCGGTCATTCTGATATGTTTCCAGCTTAAAGTAAAAAGAATTATTTTACGTGACAGTTGATTATACACTCACCGGAAGAATTAACCGGACACTTCCTGTTTTCCCCTTTAACACCGTGTATTTCCATGCGGCTGCAAAAGGTTGTAACTTCTACTGTAGATAACTTTTTTATATGACTTTTGTTTTGTATAAAAGAAAACAGATTAAGGATTTACACTCATTATAAGAAAAAATTCAGGAAAAATCATTGCAACTCATGGAAAGAAAAATTTAAAATTTCAATTTACCGTATTTTTGAGATTTTTGAAACATCCTCAATGAATTGTGTTTTTTTTAAATCCTTGTATTAGTAGGTCATGTTGAAATTGAAATCTTTAGGTTTTTGTATTTTTAAGAAAAATCGAATGATAAAAATAAAACAGTGAACTGAGTGTGTTCTAAATAAAACACCTCTAAAACTCTGTGTTTTGCGAGTTTACATTTGTCTTTCCATGAGTTGCAATGATTTTTCCTGATTTTTTTTCTTATAATGAGCTTAAATCCTTAATCTGTTTTCTTTTATACAAAACAAAAATCATCGGAAAATGTTATCTACAGTAGAAGTTACAACCTTTTGCAGCCGCATGGAAATACACGGTGTTAAGGGGAAAACAGGAAGTGTCCGGTTAATTCTTCCGGTGAGTGTAGTTTCCATCATACTCATTTTAGCTTACTTGTGGACTAAGAATATCATTTTTGCAAATTTCTAAAGTGTTATTGGAACACACAAGTCCTAATTTGAAATTAAACATTTCTATATTAGTATAATATAATAAAAATCTTTGTCCCCATTATGCTCACAGCATTTCCTATTTGAATGGCAATTGACAAATCCTGTGATGAAAAGGATTTTTAACTTTTTGAGCATACTTATCTTCATCTTTAATAGAAATAATATACAGGGTGAGACATATTTTTTTTTTTGCAATATAGTCCTCTTGCAAGAGACTGGTCTTCTACCCCCAGCCAGACTGCTGTAAAAGCTATGGATTATTTATTATTACTAAATAGTACAACCATCTTATTCTTATTGAATTTTATATTCAAAGTAGGCATGATTTCTCTGTAGTATTTTTTCATTATTAACAATTCCATGTATTTATTACATTAAATTATCCTTAACAATTGATCAAGCTACTGAGGTTGGTAAAATTAGAAATAATATAAAGTAAAGAAAACTCACCAACTTGTGAGCAAAATCAATTGGATTAAATGATCTCATTTTGGAATTGACATTTTTTGCCAAGTTCTTGGCAGCAGAAGTTGTAGATGCAAGAGCACTCATATCCAGAAGATAATCACTTGTTGTTTTTGCTGAAATAATTGAAAATCATCCATGATAGATATAAATTAATGAAACATACCACATTGGGTTAGTACATAGGCTGCATAGTGCATCTTGGTTTTCTTTTATGAGTGTACATATTTACAGAAAGCTATAATACCATGTGAAACCAAAAAGAAGTTGTTATTGAGTTCAAATGCTAGGGCCAGGAAAAAATAATCAAAATCATTTACAAGTGCTTGATGACCTGGGCATAGTGAGAGTTGATACATTATAAGTTTCTTATGACATGATAAGAACAAAATGCATTCATATTTTGACTTACTTTCCCGGAATGTCTCCTCGATGACTGAACATATTTGGTTGATTTTATGGAATGATTCTTTGAGATCTGTGTCTTGGGTGTTACCTGAAAAGAAAGGAACAAAATAATATAGTTCTCAAATAAAAACACATTCAACACAATTAATTTTAAAAGAGAGGATATGAAAATAGGGAAAAAAACTTGTTGAAATGTTTCACCTACTATACTTTGTCTTTTTTTTTAATTTGGAGCCCTGTGCCTCCAACATTTAGTCCTTCTACAATTATGTACCAGCTGTTTTAGTACAACTTGGAAGGCCAAATAATTTCCATAAATGAATATACTTCATCCTATTTAATAAATAAAACTAGTTTTTGGGGGTTTTCACACCTTGGAAGAGTGGTAATTGAAGTGAAAGTTTTTTAGGGCCAATAATTCATAACATTTTTTTTTCATAAGAAATTTGCAAAGCTAACTTATCAAATACTTACCATGGGTACATTGTACAGTTCAAGTTTGTGACTCACCTAATTGCTCTGTGTAATCTATGATCTGAGAATACTTTGCTCCAAAGTCAATTGACTCTGGTGTTGATTGACTGAATGACATAGACATCTTAGATTGAAATATTTTCTGAAAGAAAAACAAAAATTGCTTCATTAGAGTAAAATCAGCCAACCATTGACATCACATGACTTATGGTGAGTTTTATCAAACTCAGATTGGCTACAGATCTTTTGATCTTCTAGATTTGGATTGGAAATGCTAGTTGTAAAAGGGTTCATCAAATTAGTGCTATGGTCAGGTGTTCAAACTTGAAAAACACTGATTTGCTACAAATCTTGGATTGGGAATGTTAGTTCCAAAAGGATTCATCAAATTAGTGCTAGTGCAGTGAAATAGTGAATCTGAGATTGGCTTGACAAGTGAACAGTTTTACTTGTAAAACCAAGGTGGCATATTTTTGTAAAATATGTGCTAAGGTAACAAAAAAGTAAGTGCCAAAATTTTAAAATTCTAAAGCCTAAACAAAATGGCATAAATATCAATTATATAAAAGTTGAGTTGAAATAACAGAAAAAGCACCTGTCCTTATCAAAAAAGTGATGAAAGTTCTCAGTGTTGAGTCCCTACAATGATATCAAACCCAAAAGTTAATTTTTTATTTTGGAGTTATTGCCACAGGCAATAACCCCATCCTATAGGTAGGAAATTTCTCCTTTTTTTTTCTTTCTTGTATATTTGTTTAATCTTTTTGTTTTTCTTTATATTTCATTGTATTCTACTGAATATATTTTTTGTTCTACCTAATAAAGCTTAAAAAAAAAAAAAAATATTATATGACTTGAATTACCTATTTCTTAATTAATCACAGTTGAAAACTGCTTTTGGACTGCTTGCGTTCTTTCAATTTAATTTTTTTTTATATACAGGGTGAGCATAAAGTCTCACCCCACCCACCGTATCTCGAGAATAGCTGAAAATACAAGAAAACGCAAAAACCCGTATTCCTTAATTTTTAGGGGGATTAATATTCAGCCAAAAAAAATTTGCCTACACGGCCCCAGTCTGGCTGGGCATGGTCCAACTTTAAAATCTTAAATAGAATGGTATGTCTTGTGGCAAATTGTTTTAAAGGTCTCATAAATAGAAGTTCAATACAATAAATTTTAGTGAGCTACAACTTACCGTTCTCGAGATACAGGGTCGAACGTCCTGCGTAATATCCATATATTTTGACCTCTAACTCGTTAACCGTAAATTATAGAAAAATGAAATTTGTTGATAATAACTCCTTATGACAAGCACTTTCGAAAAAATTATAACTCGACATACTCTGTTGATATTAGTTTCTGGTCGGTTTCGTCAGCCACCCGGACGAAAAGTCCGAAAAAATTTAACGAAAAAACAAATCCAGTTTTAACTTGTTCGAAAGTTCTTGCGATAAGGAGTTATTATCAACAAATTTCATTTTTCAGGAATTTACGGTCAACGAGTTATAGGTAAAAATATATGGACATTACGCAGGACGTCCGACCCTGTATCTCGAGAACGGTAAGTTGTAGCTCACTGAAATTTGTTGTAATGAACTTTTATTTATGAGACCTTTAAAACAATATGCCACAAGACATACCATTCTATTTAAGATTTTAAAGTTGGTCCATGCCCAGCCTGACTGGGGCCGTGTAGGCAATTTTTTTTTTGGCTGAAAATTAATCCCCCTAGAAATTAAGGAATACGGAGTTTTTGCGTTTTCTTGAATTTTCAGCCATTCTCAAGATATGGGGGGTGGGGTGAGACTTTATGCTCACCCTGTATATACATTTTTACCACCACAATTTTGATTATATTACTGCCAATCCTGGACAAGCAAACACATTTTGATAGAACGCAAATTCCTAAGAAGATTTTGAGTGAATCTAGGATTGGGACCAAAAAGCTTTGATTTTTTGATAGACCTGAAGCCCATTGTGTTTTGTTCATGATGACGCCACCCTATGATGATGAAGCCTAATCCAGAAACACTCTCACAATCTCCAAATCTCTCTCTCAACTGTCACACAACACACTCTGATTGGTTAGTTAGAACACAATAATTAATCAGAGTGTGATTGGTTAATTTGAACACAATAACCTATCAGAGTGTGTTGTGTGATGGTTGAAATGGAGATTTGGGGATTTTGAGAGTGGAGTGTTTCTGGAATGGGCTAGGGGGAGTCTCATGTTAAGTTAGACAACATTCACGTGAATTTGAATGCATATTTAAAACAAAAAAAAACTGTTACCATTGGGACATCAGTGGTACTTTTTTCAAGTCATAAAGAAAGTTCTGAGGTGTCACACCAGTTTATTTGATATCTGGTATGGTTTAAAAGATTATTGATATTGAAATTATCAGAATACAAGAAAATACCTAAAAAATAAACCGTAGTGTATTCCTTTACATTTTATGCAGATGAATCAGAGCCGATTCTTCATTTTTGCCAAAAACACGAACCACCTAACCTCAAAATCAGCGTTTCGCTCGAAATACGCTTACTTTTTGCAAATTCAGGGATTGGCAAGAATATAAACAAAATTGTGGCGGTAATTTAAAAAAAAAACCTTCATTATGTGAAATTGAGGCGTATTTGGTGTTTGATCATTTGTCAAATAATTAAATATAATAATCTTTACTCTATAGAAATAAACAACGAATTTGATTATTCAACAGGGTTCAACAAACAACCATAAACATTATTTACGAAAAATTCTCTAGAATAATTCATTTTTAATTCTCATTAAACTATCCCTTTTTCTCTTTTACCTTACTACAGTCATTGCTTCCCAGCTTCATTTTTATTTATTTATATTTCTTCATCTGTTAACTTGCTGATGAGGGCGATGAGGTAAAGTGAAGTCGCTGAGATTAACGTTTTGCAGAGCGCGCATGGCACTTGGTCTATTTTTGTGCATAAATTTAAAATTGTCGAAATCGAATTTTGTTTCAATGAAATTCGGATCGCCCTAAAAGATTATTGCTTTAAACCTGGCGGGACGCAGTCATATATATATTATATACGAATGTCAAGAAACCAAGGTCTGTCGTAATCTAGCTTGTGATCAATTGTATACTATGGACATAAAAGGAGCCTAGACATTGGTTTTGGGCGTCCATATAATCCTCTCACCACCGTGATTTAGGTATCAATACCTATCTCACGGACACGGAATTATTATTATATAATTGTATACTATTTGTAAAATATTTTTTTTTGTAATTATTACTAAGTTACGCGCGCCCTAAAACTTTTTATATTCTTGTTGCAAATAATATTGAATGTTATAGATGGCGGCATGCAGTCATATCCGACACTGAAGGAACTAACATTACGACAGACGATTACAACAGACCTTTTGGTTCCTTCAATGTCGGATATGACTGCGTGCCGTTAGGTTATAATCAAGTTATTTTGCCTTAAATTACAGGCCATTATATTTGCAACAATAATAAAAAAAGTTTTAGTGCGCGTGTAAGTTTATAAAAATTACAAAATTGATTTAAAAATTTATATCATAAAAATAGAACGCAAATGACTTCTGCTAGTAGTGGGATTATATCGTCGCTTAAGATGAGGTACCTCGTAAGTCCGATTTTTGAACTTTTCAGGAGACAGTAAAAACTGATTATAAAGTTGTGGGCAGGTTTAAAAAAAATAAAAAAATCAGTTTATCCATAAACATATACCTGTTTTATCGATTGAAATTACTATTTTTTTGATAAAACTTGTATTTTTACGAGATATCGGACATACGAGGTACCTCTCAAGTGATTCTTGTAAAATTTTCAGAAAAGCAGGTGTGCATTTTTTGTAGAGGTACCTCGTATCTCTGATTTATTTTACACAATACACATATATTACTGATTGGAGATACGAGGTCTCACCAGAAATTTTCTTCAAAACAAAAATATCGATTTACGAGGTAAACTTTAATCGATTATTGTGGCATTTTTTGTATTTGAATGGTCATATAAAACCGATTTTAAAAAATCGATATTTTTTTCCGATTCCAACGATACCAAAAAAGTATTATCGAAAAATTCGGACTTACGAGGTACCTCTTCTTAAGCGACAATATTTACTCTGCAAGAAAAAAACATCTTAGTAAAAAAATCTTGTGACTGAGGTATGTATTATTAGTACCTCTTTGGTAACTTCAGCAATAAGAGTTAAAATATTTTGCCGTACCCTGTAGAAATTTCAATAAAAATTTCAAGACGTTGGTAGCTTCGGGTACATTAGCTTTTCTTGTTTTTATGCTTTCTGTTTATGTTTAAATTTTGGCGCTTTTACTTTTTTGCTACCTTTGGCGTATATCACAAAAAATACGCCAACTCCGTTTTGCGAGAGCAAAACTCTACTGGCGCTATCTTGAAGAATCCTTTGGAACTAACATTTTTCGAAAAACACGGTGTTTTTTTGTAAGTGAAGAACCCATCATCAGTTTCCTGAACAAATTAGAAAGTAAAATACTGCTCATATTAGCCAAAAAATGCAGTATGAAGCTTGCTGTCTAAACAAGACATTCACAGAAACTTAAACTTGAGGGCAAGCTGGTGGTATTACCTGGCAGGAGACCATCATCATTAGTGATTAGAAGGAACTTTTTGAAGACTCTCGTGAGAAGTTACTACATTTGGCTTTATTTTCTATTAGGAGGGTAATTATCCTTAGTAGCTGAAATATTTTTTCCTAATGGGAAGGTGGGTATCAGGATATTAGACTCTTTTCTTACCTTCTGTTAAAACTACTTCTATTATTCGATCAGCTTTTAGTAGGATGTCATTTTTCTTTCTATGGATCAACTTCACATGGCTTCAATGTAATAAAGAAAAAGAACTTCCACTTAAATTGCTTCTTTTAGTTAAACTACAGTTAGCAAACAAGACATAAGACAGCGCTCGACACAAAATTTTACAACTCACAAGTGAACAGGTCAATACCTGAAAACCGTTCGTATAAAATTTCAGAAAATTCAGTTTCACCGTTCGCGCTTCAGCTTTCGGCTCGCGCCTCACAACTATCAGCTGATGTAGCGCACTCGTGAAATATGTACATCGTGTGAAAAATCCTTTTTGTTTTCTTTTCCAAAAAAAAGAAACATCTGGCAACACTCCAAACTGAGAATTGAAATATTTTTTAAAAATTCTACAGGCCACTTCAGGCCAGCCGTTCTCAATTTCCTTGACAGCAAGAATATTGAAGTGATTTGAGCTTTTTGGTGCTGTGAGCTTCTTTAAAGACTTTTCCTTGAACTCCTGTTAGCAATGGCACTCTCTACACTGTCAAAAAATGCTTTCAAAACTCTAAGAGGTAAGATTCTTGAAACGCCAATATGTGAAGGTTTGAGTCCCAAGGACATTTTACTGATAAGAGATTTGTGCTAACCCTTATCAGGTCTACTTGACTGTGAAAATTTATAATTAGTTTCTAAAATGTGACGATGCCATGTATTATTACTATG
This sequence comes from Bactericera cockerelli, assembly GCA_024516035.1. Classification (NCBI taxonomy): domain Eukaryota; kingdom Metazoa; phylum Arthropoda; class Insecta; order Hemiptera; family Triozidae; genus Bactericera; species Bactericera cockerelli. Next base: position 22,002,206 of record CM044958.1, read on the forward strand.
TTTAGGATTGACATCAGCTTTAGGTATTGTATATTATAAGAGCAACTTAATCTACCTTCAATAGTGACCTCTTTTTGTATCAGGCGAAAAATTGAGCTAAAATTTTACTGCCATTACTTCATAATGGATAGAAAAATATGATGGATGTGAATTACAAATTACTGGAAATTGTTAACTTACAATTTTTTGCTAGTGACATAATCTTCATTGAATTCCTTGTAATAAGTAAGAGAATTAAATTAATTTGCTTGGTGTAATGTCAATTTCAACTGCATTCATGTCACAAATTAATTTGTTTCTTTACATTATTATATCACAATTTTAGTGGCTAGTGCACAGTAACAGGACATTTCCTTTTCCTTGAATGTCCTAATATCAAAGTAGAAACTCATTTTATGAGGTACGGTATGAGTGGACCCCCTAACATCTAAAGTACATAGCTCTGTAACAAATAATAATTGCAACTTTACTGTTGCTAGATAAGGTTTATCTAGCTTTATTTGGGGGAGCAGCTCCTGTTTTTGACTTATCCACTTCCCCCCTTAATTGTTGGTAATATCCTGTGTGTATTCTGTGTCTTGTTAAGTGATGTCTTGATGTAGATCATGTTGTTATCTTCCTGCTAATGTAACCACAGGAAGATCAGGTAAATTGTCTTGGTGTAGGTTTGAAACAGTTTGTTTATTAAGTTGTTTGTGTACAGAAAGTACATACCTAAAAAAAATTGACTCCACTGGGATTCAAACTCAGGTTGCCATGCAAGCAAGCTTAGTGCCCTACCCACTTGGCCTCAGTGTCTACTTATTTTGTGAGATGTCCCATTAAAATGAATCAATCCCACAATAATTACCAACATGATTATTTAAGAAATTTCACATTATCTTTTTTCTGAGTACTAAACACTCAAATTAAGAAACTGTGTAAAACACACAACTTTTAGTTTCTTGGGTGAGTGAAGAAATTTTTTTTGTAAAAATAAATAAATGAGACATGATGTGACAATGGTCTCATGATCTAGTTCTAAGTGTACCTGCTAGCAGCATAACATCTCACTTGCCACACAAGACATAATATGAATGCACCTTACACTAACCTTAACTTGTGGGCCCTTCTGTAAATTTCATTTGGTGATCAGGAGCAGAAGTCTCATTCATACAGGTATGTTATCAGACCAATTTTGAAGAATAACAAAGTGACTTGTTAAATAATTTACTATACCCTATATCCTAAATGCCTTTTTTATAACAACTATTTGATATAGATTTATTAATACATTTCAAGTTTAAGAAGTAAACGCTCACTCAGATCATATTTTTGATAACTCTCAATTATTTCTACAGATAACAAGGGTTTAAAACATTCTTTCAACTCCAAGGCCCATGTATTTTTTTTGTTGAATCATGAAAAAATACTCACTACACAAAATAAAAACTAATAGTTAATAGTAAATATGCTAGAGCCTCTTTTCTAATTAAAATTGAACTTGTGGCAATGTTTGTTCCAATTTCAGGTGTAAAGAGTTCACTTTCATTGATGAAATACTCAACTCAACAAGGAGTTCTGACAAAATCAATCAACCTGAATCAAATGGTTCAAAAATTCAACACTCAAAAAGTTATCCCAGTAAGTTTGTTTGAAAAATCTAATGTACTACATATTTAATGAAAAGGATACCATTTTTTTAACATTCAATTTTTTTAAATACTTTTTATCATGTATTTTTTATAAACATATAACAATTCATGCACTGAAACATAGATTAAATAGATAAAATAATATTATATACATAGATAAAATGCTTAAAATTGTTTTTTGTGTGCAAGCATGTGTTGGGTCTACCTTGACCTTGATAAATTAATAAATAATTATGCTTTAAAATGATAAGGAAGATCCATTTGCTGGGGAAAACTTGAAACCAGTATTCCAGGGATCCATATAATATATGTACTACCAATGCCTGGGTGGTCTTGACTATTGACTTCACTGATTTGATGGGGATTGGATCTACATGTTTTTACAAAATAAATATTTATATTTCAATCCGACCTACCCTTATCATCCCAAAATATTTCATATTTTTTGTGGTTACATTAATAAAGGCCAATTCAATTCCTAATCCTTATAATTTACTGTAGCACTAAAATTGAATCAATTAAAAGGAGAGCAAGAATACCCTACTCTAAATTAAACATGAGCCAGATTTTGTACTTGATTTTCATTTCCCTGATGAGTGTTAAAATGCCAAATACCATGCATCAGAGCTCTGGTTTCTTAGGGAGAAAAAAACACACACAGACCAAAAACTAGGTACACTGGTACAAGTCAAGTTTGATCACTTCAAAGCTTTGTCACAGAGTGGAAGACAAATCCAAGTATTCTGATTGCTGCTCTGTAATCCCCCCACACTCTGCTGGTCTTTGGTATGAAATATTCAAAGAGACTACTTAGAAGTTGGTAGTGAAAAAAAATAATTTCGAAGGGGTAAAGCTATAGTGACAGGGTTATTCAAGGGGAATCTTGGGCTTATTTTACCTTAACTATGCCATATTTTTCTCAAATTTCAAAATTATTTTGTGAACCATCAACTTGGACGCCATGGACCACAGGTTTGTGACTGCTTCCATATATTTGGTGATAGTGTTGTTATCAGCATCACCATTTTCACTCTTTTCTCAAATTTATTTGGGGTTGGTTTATAAGATTGAACCAGTTTAAATAAAGCCAATAGGTAATACAAACCATTTTTTTTTACTTTAAGCTCACCTCAAGCCTGGTCAGAGATTTCTCAACGACTAAATCCAGTCTTAGTGCTGATCACTCTAAATCAGACCACACAACCCTATGGACAATTGAAAGGTTTCTGTCAGGTGTATTACTGGCTGTGATCCCTGCTGCCTACTTGATCCCCTCACCTGCACTGGAATATGCCCTTGTGCTTTCAATTGTGATGCACTCCCACTGGTAGGTTCTGTGTACAAAACTATATCAGAGAAAATATAGCTTATTAAAAAAAGATGTTCATCTTGGATGTCACTCAATCAGCCACACAAGTTTTACTGTACAGTTTTCAGACTTCAAATGTACCTATATATTTTCTTTTCAATTTTTTTTTTATTTTATTTTCTTTGTTTCATTTTCTAAAACTACAACTACAATTAAAATTTCTTCAACATTACAACAGCTCTGTTTTAGGGATTGGTGGTATGGAGTAGTAATAAATTATTGACTAAGAAACTGTAAGGCATTGGTTTGAATCTTAATAGACTCATTATAATTATATCCTAGTCAGTTAGATATATTACACACTAGCGGGCTGTCGCCCGCTTTGCGGGCCGAGGCATGGCCGTGAAAGCAAAAAATCCTTTTTCGCCAATGGCAGGTGTTATAGTGGGAATTTCGAAAAATCCCGTCTTATTGCACATCTAGACTATAAGACAAAGCTACCTACCAAATTTCAGCTTCCTAGGACTTACGGTTTGGGCTGTAGAGCAATGATCAGTCAGTGAGTGGTCAGTCAGTCAGTGACTTTGACATTTATATATTAAGATAGTATTACCATGATAGTTTGAGGCTGGTAATTTTACAGGTCCCTCTGAAAACATGTCAACAATAATTACTTATCGAAAAGCATCACATTTCCTTTGTTTCAGGGGTATTGAAGCTCTGGTTGTAGACTATGCCCGACCAGAAGTTGTGGGTGTTGCAATAGCTAAAGTCTTTCACCTGTCTGTGTACATCCTCTCTATTGTCACACTTGCTGGTCTCATGAATCTGATTCTCAATGGCGGAGGTGTTGTAGAGGGAACACGGAAACTGTGGGCTCTCAAGTCTCACTAGAACAACCATGTCCTCTGAATCACACCGTAGAGATCTGTCAACTACATACAATTATCCGTTTCATCCGTTACAATAAATATTGTTTCTATCTGTCACGGGATAAAAGAAATATTAGTTGAAGGCAAAATGGTATCAACAGATAGGTATGCTTAGTGTGTGCAACTATGCATAGATGACTATTCATTAGTTCCCTTGTTCCAAGTATTCATCATCTAACATACTACAAACCTCTTAAATGATTCAGTGATAAATTTTTTTACCACAATACTTCTGATATCAATAGAAATACTCGGAATTAATACTAGTGCCCTAAAGTAATACAGTTAAAATAATGAAAAAATAATCCAATATAGTATAAAAATATGTTTCTATTTATTAAAATTTATTATTACTGGATTTTTGATCATTCCCTGTTGAGAAAATTGACCAACAGAGGTAATCAATTTTTTTTTTTTTTACCATGAACTGTAAATAGGACAGAGGAAATAATCGACGATCCATTTGAAATTAGTTCCACTTCATTATTCAAAATTAGCTTAGTATTCTCACTTTTTGTTGGTTAGTTTTTTTTAAATTTATTCTCACGTTTAATACTCTTGTCCCTGCTCTATTATATAAAAACTTTTTTGAAACTGATGTTGTCAAGTAAAAATGATAAAAAAATGAACCATTATTGGTTATAATCATGGTAGGTTTAATATTAATAGTTATGTTTTCACTAATATAACTCCACAAAAAATGTAGTCCTTGCTTGTAAAGTTAGTGGCTAATAGCTATTAAAAAAATTGATCATTTAATTTTTCAAATCATTAAAATAAAATTTGTAGATTTTGTAGCTTTTAAAAATGATGAATACATTCTTCACATGAAGTTATTTTGAATATCTATTGAAATTATTTTTTCCTGCATTATAATTATGTCAAGCTCTAATTTTTCCAAAGTAATGTCTGATCTGTGCCATTTTTAAATTTGTACTTAAGATTAGTATTCTAGCATGAATCATTTGGATAACTTTCAGTTATTTTCTAGACACATTAGATCAAAAATATTAAAAATAAAATAAAAATTGTTCTGTTTCGCAAATAATTTTACAGATTTTCATTGCAGTATATTTGAGACTAAGATTCGTGTTACTTATTTTTAAATCTAATAATTCAGTTTTGAAATAGTAGTACATATTTTAAACCTTCTCTAATATTACACCTCTAGGAAGAGTAGTTTCTAGGGAATTTACTGGTTATCAGTTTAACTATTGATTGTAAAAAACGATCACTTTTTTCATTTATATGAAAATGAAAGAACACATAATCGTCCAATCTTATTTAGTAGGCGCCCATAACGAGGAACCTAGACCCTAGGGCCTGTAACTAGATATAAGACAATTTTCAGGACTCTGTTGAGGCCACTTACCTTTATTAAACAATTTGGATCAAGTTTTATTTACAAAATAATGACATAGAATATATACATACATAGATATGTATACAGGGTGTCCCACCAAACTTGGACACCTCAAATTCCTCGGCCCCTGAAAGAGTTTTTGAAAAATAAAAAAATCTAGGGTACATGTGCTAATTATGCGGTTTTAGTTATGAAATTTTTTTTATACAGGGTGGTTCAGAAGTCAGAAATTGAGGTGTCAACTTTCGATTTTTAAATGGATCGACCTGAATTTTATTTGATAATTTTACTTCTAAATGATTCCTGAGTACTTTTTTAAACAAAAATATTACATACAGGGTGGTTTTTTTTCGACCAATTTTTTTTCTAAATCTTGAATAACTCAAGTTCGGTTAATTTTTTTGATAACAAGAAGAGAATGTGTTTGTGTAATAAATACACGCACTTTCCATTGGCATCAATTTTTTTTATACAGGGTGGTTCACAAGTGAAATAATGACTTGATTTTTTTTAAAACCGAGTTTTTTTAATTTTTTATTTAGGATTAATAATTCTCGTCTAATTTTACACATTTTTCGTTAGTCATATCGAAAAACAAAACCAAAGTGTTGTACAGGGTGAGACATAATTTTTTTGTAACACCCTGTATATGGGCAGTCAAAGAGACGCAAAATTAAATATAAAGACTAAATATGCAAGAAAAACTTTGATTTTTAATTAAACTAAAAAGTTATGGTGTTTTAACTAATATTGTCGCATGGACCACCCTGTAGATATTTTCTTAAACTATCATGTAGGTACTCTAAGTTGTATAAAATTCAACGAACACTTCGAATCATGTGGGAAAAACAAGTAAAAACACGAATTTGAAGCCATTTTCAATTTGGTGTCCACACTGAATGATTTTAAAACTTGAAATAAAAAGTAGGTAGGTGTAGACACAAAATTGAGCATGGCTTTTTGAATTCATTTTTTTTCTTTCAGATTTGGACGTTCAATTTTAGAGAGTTTCGACTACCCATATGATGGTTTAAGAAAATATCTACAGGGTGGTCCATGCGACAATATTAGTTAAAACACCATAACTTTTTAGTTTAATTAAAAATCAAAGTTTTTCTTGCATATTTAGTCTTTATATTTAATTTTGCGTCTCTTTGACTGCCCATATACAGGGTGTTACAAAAAAATTATGTCTCACCCTGTACAACACTTTAGTTTTGTTTTTCGATATGACTAACGAAAAATGTGTAAAATTAGACGAGAATTATTAATCCTAAATAAAAAATTAAAAAAACTCGGTTTTAAAAAAAATCAAGTCATTATTTCACTTGTGAACCACCCTGTATAAAATTTTTTGATGCCAATTGAAAGTGCGTGTATTCATTACACAAACACATTCTCTTCTTGTTATCAAAAAAATTAACCGAACTTGAGTTATTCAAGATTTAGAAAAAAAATTGGTCGAAAAAAAACCACCCCTTATGTAATATTTTTGTTTAAAAAAGTACACAGAAATCATTTTGAAGTAAAATTATCAAATAAAATTCAGGTCGATCCATTTAAAAATCGAAAGTTGACACCTCAATTTCTGACTTTTGAACCACCCTGTATAAAAAAAATTTCATAACTGAAACCGCATAATTAGCACATGTACCCTAGATTTTTTTATTTTTCAAAAACTCTTTCAGGGGCCGAGTAATTTGAGGTGTCCAAGTTTGGTGGGACACCCTGTATATTCTATGTCATTTAATAACATGGTTAGATTATTTTGTGTGGTACCAAGACTACCCTTGGGACTAAGGTTCCGTTGTGTTCGCGCACTAATTGTAAGTAAAGTATCACCTCCAATTTTTCTGAGGTTGGGAGAGTTCCTCTCATTCTTCACGGACATGGACAGCCTTCCTAGTTTGTTTATTATCATTCTGTCTTCTTCTGCCCATGGAATAAGTGCCTCCACTGAAAATGCAGCAAAATGGAAGTTCTGCTTGATATTGGAGTGGTGCTGATGTTTTCTTTTTGCTGCATTTTTAGAAGCAAATCCATAGCCTGCTGTTGTCTCGATGTTATCTGTCGCCAGGGAGTCTGAACACCTGACATCCCACACGAGGTAAACCTTGTTCCCATGACACAATCCAGGCGGTTCTAACCAAGCACTCATGTTCGCGGCTCGTAGGGCAAACTTCAAAACCGGGTTCAACTCAGAATGACGACTATATCTTCCACTGCTTTACACACAATTCAAAACACGCAAACCCAACTCATCAACCTTATACAATGTGTACTTGGATTAGGGATGGAAGGCGCAGTGAATCACGAGTTCAGATGGCATTTGATAGGAATTGAACCAATTTGTTCAAAAAAAACTGTTGTATCCAATGGACTTACTCTATTTGGGCAGTATACCTTTTTCTCTCCCTTTGCCTTTTCCTAAAGTAACTTTGGTATTGGGGTTGGTATTGGTCAACCTCTTCCTCATGATTGAGTTTGTTTCTTTTCACTCCTACTTCCACTTTTTTATCGCTGGATACCCTTCCTAACGCAAACTCTGTTTAGGGTAAGGGTAACAATGATTTGTGTTATTGTCTTTCGGCCTGACTTGTCTCCAGTGAGACTTTTGGGCAGTATCAATAAGATCCATTATTACTATACTTGTATACTGTACTGATTATCATTGAGAGGGTCAGTAGTGGGCAGGGCCGGATACAGCTGGATGGGCAGATCCCACACCATGGTTTCTATGTCAAGTGAGGCAGGACCCTGCCAGTGCCAGTGGTTTCCGTTAGGATCCGAATAGTCACTTGGATCCGTCAGGCTTGTCACAAACTCGAAGTGGAGCCGCCACCGGAGTGAAACTGAGGAATTTATTATAGTAGAAACATTGAAAATCAAACGGAAGTATTTTTTAATTATCTAATTTGTTGTTATGAACACTCATAGATAAGAATTATTCAATTTGGAGTTTTTTCGAACATTCAAATAGTTAATTTTTTTAGACATTTTTTTTATTTTCTACAGTTTCTATTACCTGTAAGGTAAACAAAGTATTTTATTTAGTCACTGTTAAAAAAAAAATTGGTTTTGATTTAACTTCGCTTTCAACTGCATGGTCATATCACAATGGGGGTGTTACCCTCCATTCACAGGAAACTCATAAACCTCACCCAGACAGGATTGGGCCGGAATGCCAGCATGACGTAGTCTTCACCTTGCTGCTTTACTTCGGTGATGCTACGAAAACCAGTGCATTCAACGTGCCATTGACGCTGGCTTTTGAACATTTGGCTAAAGATGTAAAATTTTCACACTACTTACCTATAGAAGTACTGAAGGCTGGGGTCACATGCAGCGGAATTGGAAGGTTTATAAAGCACTGCTTCATGTTTAGGCAGTACTCGTGGAAATGGTTGAAGGATTCAATGGATTTCTCTTCCCGGCCAGGGATCTGCTCCTCACTCTGTAGGGTCACCGTGAACTGAGAAGGAAAATCATGATATTCATGTTTACTTTATTGTAATTTTAGGTCAGGACTCGGGAACCTTTCCGGGTTCGTGAACAAAAACTTACGTCCCAACATCTCTACCTTTTTTAGTATTCCAATATCAAAAAATAACCATCATTTAAAATCTCCCATTAACCATATAATGCACCATTATAATAAGTTAAACCCTAAACCTGACATATTTTAATATAATGTTAGGAATAATGTACCTAATTATAAGTTTCTTAAATTTAGTAAAAACATTTCAGTTATTGCTGTGTTTCGAACCATTTAAGGTCGAAACACAGTGTTGAAATTACAATAAAAAAAAAGAAATGTCATTGCAACATGTTTCAAGAACACAAAGGAAAAATTATATTCAAACAATCCACTGAGAAACAGTAAGTTTCTGTCTAAAAATATTTTGTCTGCCTCGGGTTCAAACTGGAAATTTTAAAAGAAATTGTGAAGAAAATCTCCTGGACTAAACCACTTCTGTGCTAGATATAATCTTAAGTGTAAACCACTTCTGAATACGAAAATTCACATAACATTCTAATATTGCACTTCATAGAAAGTACATAACAAAAAGTCAGCGTCCGTCAATGGCATATTGAATACACCAGTTCTCGTTCTATCACTGAAGTTGAGCAACGTCCAGCGAAGTTAGGACTTGAATGGGTTATTCAAACTCTCTTGATGCTGGCTTTTCCCGGCCAGACTCAGGCTGGTCGATGTACAATTGAGTAGCTTGTGCAGTTAAAAGCGACGTTAAAACAAAAAAAAAAAAAAAAAAAAAAAACAAATATGACCATCTAATTAATGTCAAATTAAAATTTGAAACCATCTTAAAATAATTTGTTTTGAAATGTTTCGCGAGGTTTTAAAATTAATTTTTTGAAAAGTGTTGCAAATGCAACCACATCGAAAATACACGTGTTAACGTAACATTGTTGTAAAGGTGTCATGAGTAGATGCTGGGGAGATTTATGACTTTCTCTTTTCCTACACTTTTCTCCAAACTTCTTGGGATTTATGGTTGTTTGGTTCTGGCAAAAACTATGGAATAGACCTTATTAAAATATCTGACTAGGATTAATATGCCCCCCTTTTTTTGTACTATAAATATTTATACCTAATTATTTATTTAATAATCACATATGTTTCTATCTTTTATTATTTTAAATACATATAAGCGAATGAAAAGCAATATTGGAAAGCATGTGAAAAGTTTTCATGTTAAATTTAATAAAATGGTTGATCCTTTGTTCATGGGGATTTCTATACAAATTGAAAACCATGTTTCAAAAATTTAATCCAGGATTTGATTTAGTAATCCTCAATCGCTTCTAGAGTGGGATCCAAACTCAGGAATTCTGCATCAGCTGGATTACTATTCTCACACTTTGACCACTCAACCCCCAAAGCATGAATAGAAGCATACTTACTTGTACACAGGGTATTGTTGCTGATGAGAAATCCAGGGTTGCCACAATATCTTCTCCCAACTTGTATGCATGCTTGAACAAACAAAACCGGGTCACTTTTCCTCTCCCATTGGTAATGTTGAAAAAGTTGAGACTTCGTCTGGCTGTGATATTCTGATTGAATAAAAGATCAGGTACATTAGTTTTAAATGTAAATTATGAACACATATCTTAATGGAATTTAATTAATACAATTTAAAAATTATTAATTCTTATAAGTTTTGTAATAATAAAGAAATACCTTTATTAATTTAGGGAAATAAATTAAGATAACATAACAAAAATGAACTTCAAATGATAAGTTCATAAAAAAATTAACACAACAATCAGGTAGGAAGGTACTTTAATGAGGTAATACTTTAATGAGGTAATGTAGATAATCCTCAGTTAGCACAGATAGTAAAATAATAAGGCCCTAATGCAAAGATAAAGGCTAATCAGAGAAATCAACTGATTAATCCATTGCTCAGTGCTAATGTTATTAAATTCCTAGTTCATTGAAATAAATTTTAGATTTCTACATAAAACAGAGCCGGAATTATGGGCTATCAAAGTTGACTATCTTAAATATTTTTATGTACATTAATCAAATGTTTGTGTTGGATAGGACTTTAAATAAGCATATTGAGGACACATTGAGCATTTTATTTATGTGAGTGAAAGATGAATGACTATCAAGCTCTTATTTAACGTTTCACATTGTTTCAGAATATTGAGACCCACTAAAATAAGTTTCTCCTAAAAATAAAAAAGTATTTTTTGCGTTTTTCTGACTTTCTAAGGGTTGTGTGTTATTGAGTTTTTAGGGGTGGGAAGATTTTTTTTCTAACGTCCTGCATGGACCACATAGGTAATGCTCTTATCTCACCTGTAGGATTTGCATTGATGCTGTCAGCTCATTCTCCTTCTCCTTGCTTTCCAGGAAGGGGTTACTGGGTGATAAGTCAACACTGTCTTCACAAATCATATTAGAGTTTTCTGAGATGCCTGGAAAAGAAAAAGATGGAATGTAAAATAAATTATTATTTGGCACCATGGTAAAAAAACACTGCCAATTATGGACACAATACTTCCTCGTGATTGCTTCACATTGTAAACACGTGCCAATTTTGAGATTTTTTTAGAAAATTACTTGTATCTCTGAAACGGCTCAACCGATTTTCTTCAAATTTGTTTTATATGGTAGAATATTGTTTTTTCTACATTCTAGATTCTACAAAAAATTCTGTATCGGCAAGTCGTGGTCCTTATTTTTTGACTTCTTTGTCCAAAATTTCGGATTTTCTTAAATATCAGAGTCAAATTATAATTAATTTAAAAATAAGTATAAAAAGCCTATGTGAAATAATAATATGCATAACCATACAAAATTTCATCAAAATCGGGTGTACCGTTCACGAGATATAAGCGTTTAAGTAAAAAGTTAGTGGTCAGGCGCATGGTCTCTTTCACCAAGAACCGTTAGTACGAATTCGATGAATTTAAAATGGGACCATCTACAGAATGTCTCCTAGATGTGTGCAAAATTTCATCAAAATCGGTCGAGTAGTTTCCAAGATTTGCGCGTTACAAGGAATCGTTTTAACAGACCGACGGACCGACAGACGGACACAAAACCAAATTTGCTCAGGAGGTTATGAAACGTCCAGAAATATGAAAAAAATTGAAATCGGAGCAAAAAAATATTTTTTTTTACAAAAACGAACACAATACTTCCGATTTCTAATATTAGAAATTTCTCGGAAGTAATATTGAGAGCCAAAAAGATATTCATTTCCATCCAATTAGTTTGGTTACAGCTGTAACCAAATTTTGAATACATTTTTTTTTTTTATCGGCGCGGGAGATCGAACCCTACCGCATGCGAGTGAGTATCTTACTTACAACTGAGCTAGACATTACTTCAAAATAATAATAAGTACAGTAGTCATATTGGCCTAGCGGTAGCATGCTCGGTTTGCACTCCAGGTGACCCGGGTTCGAATTCTTTGGCTCTATATTTTAGATGTCGGGGCTTACCCCAGCCTCGTCAGGACGATTGGGGTAGTAGTAGAGTAGGCAACGACCAGTGGCGGCATTACGAGATTGATATTGGATATGATAGTTGGTTGGAGATATGATGTATAAGCATTAGTTCTCGTAATGTCGATGCTACCCACTAAAAATTGTGACATAATAACACAAATAACGAGCTCTTTATCTTTTTTTATCTATAAATAATAAGTACACTTTTTAAGGAAACTATTTTTCTATTATCATATTCAATCAACCTCAGGACTAGGGCTGATGATACTCAAGTACTTGTGTTCTCGAAAATGACTAAGTAGTAAAATATTAGTCGCGAAAAATTACTCAAGTACTCGAGTAATCTTTAAGCCCAAAAACTCTGGGTCTGTTAGATAAAAAAATTCTAGGTTTTAGATGAAAAACTCTGGGCTTTCTTAAAAAAATTCAACCCTGTATCAGAGCCTTCCCAACAAAAGCTTAGGTGCTCGTGTAATTTTCATTACTTGAGTACCTACTCAAATAATTTTCACTATTCATGTAATTTTCTGTTTCATACTCAAGGAACCAAGTAGTTGATTCAAATCATCAGCCCTACTTAGAACCTTCTGATTATCTCTCATTGTCATGAATGGCAAGCACTTGGTTAGTACTGTTATTTGGAATTCAGAACCCATCAATTGTTTTCTAATTACCATGAATGACAAGGACTCGTATGGGCACAGATAGTAGTCTGGTAGCACTGCTCACTCGCTGGGTGCCCAGGGTAATCTTGTATGAGTACTTGACCAGCTGTCCCTTGTACGAGGGGGGACAATCATGAGGTAGGACTTCTGAGTACAAATCTGCAAGTTATGAAAGAGTTAAAAATAATGTAAGAATTAATCCTATGCCCCACAGGTTTAGGAGTAGGTGTGCTATCCTCTGAGTAAGGTATAAACTGGTTTATTTGGCATTTGAATTTTGGAAAATATTGAGAGGAGTTGGTAACCAGACACTCTAGATGGCCAGTTCTCTTGTACAATTTCTATCTTGTCTTGCTTTATGCTGCTCCATGAAAAACTGAGATATTACACAGATAGCTTTATCCTGGCACATCACCTTTGCAATGGATTTTTCCCATGGATAAAATCGTCTTTGGTATATCAAAAACTCCTCAATATGAACTTACAAGATCTGCTTTCACCAGGGGAGAGACGTAGGTCACAGAACAATATTCTAGGTTTTGTGGAGAGAATGATTTTACCACTATCTCCTTGGCATGGTGCAAATGATGTATCTGTAATTAATATAAAAAGGGGCATTACTATGAATATGAACTATGTAACACATGTTTTTTGTATCTGTGGAGAAGAGTCTCCATCTGCTCAGCTGCAGTAGAATTGCTGTAAGATTTCACTGGCATGGAAAAATTAATGACATCCTGAGAAGAAAATTTTCTTCTGTAAATATTATTGCCATATGAGAACTAACTGAATTGTTGAAAAATGATGGTAAAAGACTGGATGGTGTTACATTGATTCCTTGGCCAAATGGCAAGAGTTTGGTGTGGGATGCAACTTTTGTTGATTTGTTTGCACCTATGAACAATGCCAACCCCAAAAGCAACATTAGCTAATATGGGATAAAGGCAAGGGAGATATATATATGTATTTGATAAAAACATCTCATGAAGCAGAAGTGGCAACAAGAAAGAATAAAGTATACAAACAATAATAATGAAGGTTATATATTTCAACCTTTTCTGGTAAACACCAATGGTGCATGGTGTGTTTTGCCTTAAAGGAGAATGGCTGAGCCAACTGGGTGAGAAATTGGTTAGATGTGTGGGTAAACCCTAATTTAAACAATTTCTTGCACAGAGAATTGGTCTGATCATTCAGAAGGGTAATGCGGCAAGCATATCCTTAGGTCAATACGAGATTTACAAGAAGGTCATAGAGTGAATGAAGTTTTTTATTCATAAAAATAAAACTGATTATACATAATGATAATGTTATCATAAAAAAAAAAAATTCCATTAAAAAAATATTGATTTATTTTTAAATTACTCTAACAAATTATTATATAAGGTAAAATTTTAACCAGTTACTTACTTGACATAGCAACATGTGTTTTCTCTGGAGATGCCATTTTCTGTTTAACTAAGCTAGCAAGTTTACCACTAGTAGTACAAAGACAGTGGATTTGAGCACTAGCCCATGCTAGACTTTCCAATGTATCACTGGAAGCATACAAGGAAATATTTCATGATTTATTTGGCAAACTTTTCTCTGTAATTATTAACAAAGTTACAACAAAGTAAGATTTGGTAAAATCAAGTCAGCAAAATCACATGCTGGTGATAATGTCAAATGACACAGTCCCATTGTGAGAGAAAGGTGATGCATGTACACTGTACACTCCATATATCATATTGATACTTATGTTTGACATCATCACTATGAAAATGGTACATTTCATGCTGACTTTAAAAAAATAAATAAGTAGAATTGTCAATAAACCAATAATTACCATTATTTGTTGCAATATTTTTCTTCAGCACAATACAAATTATTTCCCAAAGTGCAATGGCCAGTCTATCCTATTATAGTTATTTATTTAATAAGGCACGAAAGGAGACAATAGTTGTTTCAAGCGAATAGGTTGCAGAAAAAGTAACATATATCGTGAGATGTATAGCCCTGGGCCTGGTTACCTTATTTAATAATATCACATATCCTTTGGATAACTTACATATTACTCTGAGAGCGTTTATCTGCAGGTAATGGAGGATTAGTGAATGTGACCCAACATCCAACTCTGTCACCAGGTAAATAGACAGGTCCACCAACTAGTTTAGCACTCACTTCAATCATCACTGAAACATCAAAAGTGGGTCATTCATTATTGTAAAAGCCAGCCTCTTTGGTGTAATGATTGTGACTACTGCCCATAATCCATAGATCTTGAGTTTGATTCCTTGTTGAGGCAGTATTTTCATTTCTGGCTAAACCCAGGCTGGGTGAGGTTAATGTTGGTAGCTAGTATGATTCTCAGCAAATGAAGGGTAAAACCCATGTCCTGACTATCTATCCCAAATCAGGACATTACATATGGAATCAACTGGTCACAATATATCTACTTATGTCACAGTGTTAATTGTAAGGGTTTCACTGAAAACCTGCAACCAGGTTAGATATAATTATATTTATATTATTATAAAAATGACAAATTATTTCAAATCAAAGTTGATTATTATTTTCTAATATGTATTAAATATTTTGTGAAACTCATGTGTAAATACAGTTACTTACTTACCAACTGGAGATACTTACTTAGCTTGGGGTGGGAATCAAGCACTTAGTAGAAACTCCTTCAAAGAACTTTGTGAATTATTTGAGGAAGAATTAAGCCAATTATGAAGAATAGAAGTATCACTGTCATTTCAGACACATATTCTTGATTTTCTCCCTTCATTAGTTAATTTTCAAAAGAACAATGAGACAAGTAGGTAATCTAAGATGCTTATTAGTCTTAATACTATTGTAGGAGTCTGAATATTTAAACCAAGAGAAAGTATTTTTTTGTTAGTTTGTTGTGAGACAAAAGCAGTGATAAGACCGATAAATTCTCAATTCTGGGAGTAAAATGATTGCCTAACATGTATAATGTTAATATCTATTTATCTGTGATTTTCTTGTGCATCTCTGGGTTATTATTGTCATTAGTTTGTAGTTTGTGTATGCTGACTATACGCTAGTTGATTTGATAAGAAACTGATAACTGCTGATAAGATAAATTATAAATGGAATGCCAGTAATGAGAAGACAGCACTCTATAATAGGAAAGTAACAACTACAGTTTTTCAAATTACTTCCTTCGGTGTGCGTTCGTTCAACACAAGTTCATACAGCATAATAATCGAAATCGATTATGTTGTGCGACCGTTATGCTGAGTGAATTTGTGTTGAAAGAACATTATGTCCTGCGAAATTGTGTTGTACGAACGTTTGAAATGGTTAAAATCCATGAAACTCTTTCCATTTCCCCACCCAGAGCTCAAAAGTTTCCCTTCAGAAGAGAATAGAGAAATTTTATCTATGAAATAGGGAATTTTTCACCGTGGAATAATGGAATAACCTTAACTCAATTATTATTTTTTACTTTTCTAGTTATCTTTTTTGCAGTTAAGAGGAGTGTATTTTTAAAATACAGTGAACTAACAATCAAAGGATTGGAAATTTATTTTAAAAAATAATATTAATGTAATAAGAAAAGTTTTATTTGAACGACAACAAGCATCGACAGCTGTACTAGTGTACTCACATTACTGAAGTCCACAAGGTTGAACTATGGAAACTAGAGTGTCACTAGCCTTTGATTGAATCTATTGTAATCTATAGATATGGGGATATGAAAAGAATATTGACTGCCACTGTGGACAGGTGCAGACAAATGAACATCTCCTTGTCTGTAATCAATTGGATGAACCCTGTACCCAACAAGATCTAACCCTGGCCAATCTAAGATATGAAAGATATGTTGTTCCGGACATGAAAAGTAAAGTTTGTAATGTAATAAGCATGAATGGTTTTATGATCATCACTATTGTGAGACAGCAAGCCTGTCTAGTTAAAAGCTTGTTTATCCCAAAAAATTTCAGTTCTTTTCTTTGCCACTACTATATCATTGTGCTATTTGTGCTTGTATCACTATATGAAATTTGTGTCATCTGACCCTCATCTTTTCTCTGGTGTTAGCCCTGCAAGACAAAACAGCTCCTATGTACTTCTCTTATATTTCCTTTGATTGAATACTGGAGCTGCTATGTCAAACATCAAAGGGAATTTACTTCAAACATTTCAGAATGCTTGTGTTGTGTTTCACTCATTTGATCATGTTTTATCTAAATGAAAAAATCTTCAATGGTTACGAATTGATAAGAGATTAAAACATCTGAGATTGGGCTTACTGTGGAGAATTTTGAATGAGGCTTCACCTCCATATCTTCACTCATCATTTCATACACTCTTCATTCCACAGTCATAATACTCGCTTCACTTATCTCCCTATTCCACCTCACAATACAGTAGAACCTTCATTATCTGAGGATTAATGTCTACTAGGGGTATGCCCGTATGCTGGATAGTCAAGGTCCTATATAAAAGTCTGGATAATTGAGAGGACCCTAAAAAACCAAATAATAAAGAAGAATTTTGATTTTGTGTAAAAGCAGATGTATTTTGATATATTTTATTATAACAAGAAATTTTGTCCCCTCCTAGTTTCTTATTAGTCTTCAATGTCTTTTCACACATCAACAGGTCATTGATAGGTTGTCCGGTAGATCTTGCTTGCAAAAACCACTTGAAAACTGCCTGATCCAAGGAATCATAAGAAGAAGTCTTCATGCATGTATGCTTGGAGCTCTGATTATCAGTAGCAGCGTTGCTATGCACCTATTCAATAACAGCGTGTTTTTTTTTTAATCTGGATAATCAAGTATCCGCATGGTTGAGGACGGGATAATCAAGGTTCTACTGTACTAACCATATGGGGAATAGTTTTACTGTTAATGCTATAAGATCATGGAATCAATTGCCTGATGAACTATGGAGAATCAAGTTTCTCATAGAAACATTTCTTGGAAAATATAAATTAATTTTAATCTTTTTTTTTTAACATGTTGTTTCGATGTATTTTTATTTATTTAGCTTCTTTTTACTTTCCTTATCCTATAATAAGGAAAGTATTGTATTCGTCTAAAATTTGACCTACCCAGCTTTTCACATTTCTGGACGAATCATAGCCTCAGGATACCAAAAAAGTGGTTTTCAGCCATTGGTCCGTGCGTCTGTCTGTGTGTGTGTCTGTGTGTGTGTGAACAGGATATCTCAAGAACGGTAAGAGCTAGAGACTTGAAATTTGGTATGGTAATTAATTTTATACACCAGACGAACCATGAAACTTTTGGTTGAAATCGGCCGCATTCTGCGGCCGCAGGGCCGCAAATATTGGCCGCAAGCACCGCTTCTTTGAATTGGTTAAAGATACAAAAAAAGTTAGAGAACAACATTTTCTCAAATTAAAAAAATAAAAGGGGTTCACTCTGATCATTTTTTTGATATCTTTAACTTTTTGGAAACCGGCCCCAATTTACCGGTATTGTAGGGGGACCCGATTGGACTAACTTTTTTATTATTCATCCTAGATGGGGGTTGTGACATATCAAATTAAATGATTTTGAAGTGCTGATCACGAATTTGACATTGATTTTTAGTTATCTGTTACCGTTCAGTCACCAGTGGCGGAATTCGACTCCTTTTTGGGAGATAAGGAAAGTCGTGTGATGTTTACACCAGATTTTTTATATTATTATTGAAATATCTAGATAGGGAACTCCAAGGGTAGGGTGGAAGAGATTGGCATAGGCAATAACCCCTCCCTTTAGTTAGGACACATGTTTATATATTTTTTTCTGTTCTTTTCCCTTTTTATTGTATATTAGAGTGGATCAAAAAATCATTTTATTTTATTTAATTAATGCTATACCTCGGAAAAGTTGTGGCTGTTCAAGGTAAGACTTGTGAGCTAAAAAAATTTTGGACCACGTCTTCCGGTCGCGCAAAGGCTTTCTTTCAAAATGGCGAAAATCCAAAAAAAAAAAAATAATAATAAGAAATTAAAAAAAAAAAAAATGTAAAAAAATTGATAGGTAATCAATTTTTTTGGTTTGCTATAGAATATACTAGTTATAAAAAGACTAGTATAAAGAGTTCAAAAAAACACCAATGAAAACACCTTTACCAGTCGCGCAAAGGCCTTGAAATTTGTGAATTTCACGAAAATTCACTATAATTTGCCCTTTTTCAAGGAATTGAAAAATATAGGTAATTTTTTTTTAATCTGACTCCCCATAGAAATTATTACTTGCATGAAGGTCCGAAGAATCCGCAGAGACCAAAAAAAAATATAATCGGACCAACCCTTCCGGTTGTGCAAAGGCCTTGAATAGTTATCCTCTAAATCTATGTACCTACTTACTTTATGTATATCATTCAGACCAGCTTAAAAATTGACACAGAACTCACGAAGAAAAGTTATAGGTACGAGTATACGACGAATTCCATCCAGACCCTACCCATATCTCAGTAGTCAAGACGTCTACTGGTAATCCAGAGGTCGCGGGTTCGAAAGGTGACCGGTAAAGGCGGTTTCATTGGTGTTTTTTTTAAACTCTTTATACTAGTCTGGTCTTTTTATAACTAGTATATGCTATAGCAAACCAAAAAATCGATTATAATTTTTTTTACATTTTTTTAAATTTTCTTTTTTTTTGGATTTTCGTCATTTTGAAAGCCTTTGCGCGACCGGAAGACGTGGTCCAAAAAGTTTTTTTGCTCAAAAGTCTTATCTCGATAAGCCACTACTTTTCCGGGGTATAGCGTTAATTAAATAAAATAAAATGATTTATTGACCCACTCTATTATATACATTATTTTTTTCCTTTCCATTATTGTTTCCATTATTTGATTCTTATAATAATTATTTGTACTGTACATACCTAATTATGTCTATGTATATCCAATTAAGTGTTTAATAATATTAATTATCTATCTTTTTGCTTTCAGAGACTTGCCGTGCAGATCTTTAAGTGACTCCCACTGCCTCTGGACATCTGGCTTTTCTGCTGCCTCAGGCCATCCGTCTCTTCTGTTGCCTCCGGCTATCTGGCTCTTCAGCTGCCTCCGGCTTTTCTCCTGCCTGCCTGTATTATTATTCATTTATTTATTTACACGCTGATTAAGATTGTCTAGGCAACCATGTTTCATGTCAACCCACTTCTAAACAATGTAAACTTAATTATTACAATAAAAGAAAAAAAAAAAAAATGAAATTCTGATGTTCTCTATTTCCCAGACAAAACAAATAGCCACCACTTATAGCTTGTAAAAATACAGCTGTTGCATTTTTGTATTCAACGTTTTATAGGTGGAGAAAATAACCTGGTTCCCAACTTCATTTGTCTGTCACTGTTAATGTCAATTTTACAGTTACCAGAGCAGCCGGAAAGATAAAATGGCCAAGCAGTGGTTCTTAACATTTTTAGCATCGCGGCACACTTAGCATGAAGATCAAAGATATTGGACTTAGCCGCAGACAAAATTTTGAAGATGTTTATAAAAAGAAAGAGATTTTGTATTGAACCCAACTAATATTGAGGGCTTTTTTTATCTTCAGAAATTTTATAGCACATCAGCATTATAGGATGGGAATCACTGTGCTTACTTTATTAAGTAGTCACTGTGGCCGAGTGGAGTAGGCTAGCAAGCAGGGTGACCTGGGTTCGATTCCCGGCAGCGCAGAAATTTTCTGCGTGGATGTCCGGGGTCCACTCATACCTCATGAGGAATAAGCGACCTCACTAGAGACGAGGTTCTGTTTTAACTTGGGTACTGGACGATTTGGCTTTCGTTTGTCTGTCTGTTAAGCGATAGCACCCGACCGGATTCTTCAAAATTGTTATTAGTATGTATACATGTTCATTGGGGTCTTAGAATTTTACCTATTGTTTTTAGGCCGGCTAGGAAGGAACACTCGACCGCAGCGCAGGCTCCTACCTAGTAGAGGCAGACCTCAACTCAACCAGGAAAAATCTATCCTGCTTGGTAGAATACCTCGATACTGGGCAAGCTAAAGACGACTCTAGGCGGGAACCTCAATTATCCATCACTATACCTCCTAACCTCCATTCGTCACACCAGAAAGCCTTAAGTCTGGACGGCAGTCCATAACTTCGGCTATGCCTTTGATGACTTTTTGAAATAGTGTGATCGGTTAAGGGGGAGGGGGGTCGACAAGAGTCAGATTTTGCCCATCTCACCCATCTGTTACCGTTTCGGCCGTAGAAACATTTTACGCCTGAACCTTCGACTCTCACCCGAAATACGGACAAATGTCACTCGAGTTGACATTACTTACTTGTAAATTAGGGACGGGTTCTAAAAAGCTCGAGATATACAGAGTGTCCCACCAAAGTTGGACACCTCAAATTACCCGGCCCATGAAAGAGTTTTTGAAAAATAAAAAATTCAAGGGTACATGTTTCAATTATGCGGTTTCAGTCATGAATTTTTTTTTTTATACAGGGTGGTTCGAAAGTCAAAAATTGAGGTGTCAACTTTCGATTTTTAAATGAATCGACCTGAATTTTATTTGATAATTCAACTTCTAAATGGTTTCTGAGTACTTTTTTGAACTAAAATATTACATACAGGGTAGGTTTTTTGACCATTTTACTTCCAAGAAATTTCTAATATTAGAAATCGGAGAAGTATTATTGTGTTCGTTTTTGTAAAAAAAAAAAAAAAAAAATATTTTTTGCTCCGATTTCTGGACGTTTCATAACCTCCTGAGCAACTTTGGTTTTGTGTCCGTCTGTCGATCCGTCGGTCTGTTAAAAATATTCCTTGTAACGCGCAAATCTCAGAAACTACTGAACGGATTTTGATGAAATTTTGCACACATATAGGAGACGTTCTGTAGATGGTCCCATTTAAAACAAATTTGAAGAAAATCGGTTAAGCGGTTTGGAGATACAAGTGATTTAGTAGAAAATCTCAAAATTGGCACGTGGTCGTGTATACAATGTGAAACAATCACGAGGAAGTATTGTGTCCATGATTGGCAGTGTTTTTTTTTTTTTTTCTAAATCTCGAATAATGATTTCGTTTAATTTTTTCGATAACAAGAATAGAAAGTGTTTGTGTAATGAAAACACGCATTTTCAATTGTCAGCAAAAATTTTCATACAGGGTGTAAAATAATTTTACTTGGTTTTTTTTTTTTTAAACCGAGTTTATTTTACAAAAACTCTTTCAGGGTCCGAGTAATTTGAGGTGTCCAACTTTGGTGGGACACCCTGTATATACATATATCTATTTATAAAATGCTTGAAGGTAACCTCTGTCATTTTTTTACTTTCCTTATCTTATAATAATAATTTAAATAAATGTGTATAATAAAAGAGCAGAATTATAGGACTTTTTCGTATCCGGTATAATCCTTATCTTATTTCTGCTTATAATTTCGCCTCTCTACGCTGCTCATATTAAAGCAGCTACTCATGTTTCCTCACGAGGTATGATTGGACCCCGGACATGCAAGTACAGACCCGAAAAAATCCAGCCCTGCTGGAGATCGAACCCAGGTCACCGTGCACGCTACACGCAAGCCAAGAGCGGTAACCCACTGGACAACCGTGACTACCCTTATCTTACAGAAAGGACAATTTTTGCATATTTGTAGACTTCTTTTAGGAAGAGGATGTAAAGAAAAGACCCAATAAAGGAAAGAAAAGACCCAATTTACCCGTCTTTCAAAAATTATTCCACGAAATCAATTCAAAACCAAAACCACTTTAATATGCTCTGAATTTCTAATGGGTTATTCAATCATTCTTTCTCCTTATCATTCTCTCTTTCGCTCACTTACTCTCTGTCAGGTCGTCTTTTTAATTTTCTCTCTCTCGCACACACATAAAATTTAAAAACTCAAATTTTCTCTTTCTCAGGGTCGGACTTAAGTCCTGTAGCCCTAGCGTCAAGGGTACGTTGAATAAACCAGTACTCGTTTTGTCTCTAAAGTTAAGCAACGTGCAGCGAGGTTAGGACATGGGTGAGTGACCATTCAATTTAGAACCCTCCTGATATTGGCTATTCCCGACCTCACTGAAGCTAGGTGAAGTTAATTTGCATTGCTGGTTTGTGAGTTTCAAGCGAATGGAGGGTGAACCCCCGTGTGATATGACCATGCAGTTGAAAGCCATATTAAACTCAAATTTAAAAAAAAGATCCTGAAATTAAGCAATGAAGTTAAAAAAAAGTCCAAGACTTGGATAAGTCACCATTCGAATTCAAATGCTCGTGTTGCTGACTATTCCCGCCCCACAGTAGTCACCGTGGCCGAGTGAGTTAGCGCGCTAGGCATTGCACGCACGGTGATCTGGGTTCAATCCCCAGCGGAGCAGGATTTTAGCTGCTTTAATGTTAGCAGCGACCAGTGGCAGGATTATAGGCAAAAATAAGATATTGGGTTATTAAAGATATGGAAAAGTCCTATAATTCTGCGCTACCCACTAAAATTGTGATTTAATAACATAAAGAAACACATTATTATTATTCCCGCCCACTCAGACTGTGTGAGGTTTATTTGAATAGCTGTTTTGTGAATACCCCTTTATAAGTGCCGCACGCTACAGAAATGAATAATATTAATTTTATTTATTTCAACTGGGGTTTAATATCTATAATTTTGGGGTTCCATATCTTTAAGGTCGTTGCTCACAGTAAAGAAGCTACTTATTTTGCCTTACGAGGTACGAGTGAAAAAAATCCTGTCCTGCGGTGATCGAACTCAAGTCACCGTGCGTGCAAGTCTAGTGCGTTACCCACTCGGCCACGGTGACAAATGTATCCATCTCGATTTTAAACCCTTAAAATTAGTTAAATAATTAATAAAATAAACATGTTCCAGGTCTTATTAAGCTTTTGCGATATTTACTTTTAAAGGATTTTTTAAAAATATCGTGGGATATTTTACTAGAGATTTGGGAAAAATCCCGTATGTCTACTTCCCCTACATCCATAGTCTATACAATGAAGTTTTTTTCGATTAATCGGTTATGCTGTGCGTTCATTGTGCTGTACGAACTTATGCTGTGTAACCGTTGTGTTGGATGTGATTGTGTTGTACGAACACGATTTTTAAAATATGAATTCGATTATCGATATTTTATGCTGAAAGACCATTATGCTGTGCGAACTTGTGTTGTGTGACGCCGCACCCTTCCAGGTCGAGTTTTAATTATTTGAAAACAATGAATTTGATCGATCTCATTGGCAACACTGTGTGGCGAAGATTTTTTTGGTATCAAGAGATTGGTGAATTTTTCGTTGGAAGCCTTTTTAAATCCATTCTCATTTGATGTAGCTAAAGGTAATATCTGTAATAAATCTGTAATAAAAAGTAAAAAGAGAGAGAAAATGAAACAGAAAAGAAATTAAATTAAACTTGTATTTTTTATATTAAGAGATATAATTCCATATTGTATGGATATAAATTTATATCTAACATTTAGATTTTGCATCAGAAAAAAATAATTAGATGGATCGAAAAAAAAGTATTTATTCCTTTTTTTCCTCTCTCTAACATTTTAGTTTCCTGACTTGTAAATTTTGTATTAACTTTAAAAAATCCCTATTTGTAATTTGTAGGTATCCACCCATATATAATTATAATTTCTAAAAACATAAAAATAAAACTACAATAGTATTTTTAATAAAAATAATAATCGGTGTTTGATGTACATTATAATATAATATATTATCTACTATCACAATAAAGTCGAGAAAAAGTTTTGTATGGAATTCTATGTACAGGGTCTTCATAAAGTCTCACCCAGGCCTAGGTTTCTCGAAAACAACTCAGAATATCAAAAAACGCAAAAACCCGTATTCCTTTATATTTAGGGGAATTGATTTTCAGCCAATTTTTTTTTTTGCCTACACGGCCCCAGTCAGACTGGGCAATCTGGGCAAGTGGGCATGGACCAACTTTAAAATCTTAAATAGAATGGTATGTCTTGTGGCATGATGTTTTAAAGGTCTTATTAAGAGAATTTCATTAGAATAAATTTCAGTGTGCTACGACTTACCGTTCTCGAGATACAGGGTCGGACGTCCTGCGTAATATCCATATATTTTGACCTATAACTCGTTAACCGTAAATTATGGAGAAAATTTTTCTTGTTAATAATAACTCCTTATGGCAAGAACTTTCGAACAAGTTAACATACCATTCTATTTAAGAATTTAAAGTTGGTCCATGCCCAGCCTGACTGGGGCCGTGTAGGCAAAAATTTTTTGGCTGAAAATCAATCCCCCTAAATATAAAGGAATACGGGTTTTTGCGTTTTTTGATATTCTGAGTCGTTTTCGAGAAACCTAGGCCTGGGTGAGACTTTATGAAGACCCTGTATATTTATTGTTCAAGGGATACAGAATATGTACATAGAACATGATTTGCGAAAATAAGAGAGAAAAAAATACAAGATATATATGTGCGGATACTTTGGATCCTGAAGATGTTTCAACATCAAGAAAATTTGTTGGTAATGTAACGTAGAGATGGCTGCATTGGCTACCACAAAGAAGAATCCAAGTACCTATATTTATTATTTTTTTTTTACTAATCGGCCCTAAAATTAATGACGGAATATTTTTGTGAAAAAAAACCCTATAAATCTATCTAACCACAAGAAAACTTATCTTGAAAAAAAAAACTCAACACTCGTGGATTACTACTTGCGGTGTTCACAGTTCACCAATCTCTTGCTATGTTCACAAAGAACATTTAAAAATGAAAAATGGAAATTTGAAATTCATTAATTTGTCAAACTATCAATTATTTATTATTTTTTAATAAAAAAAATTCTCCCACTCCAAAGTCAAATAGAAGATTGTGGAGTTTTTCTTCGAAAGTTCTGAGCACAAAATCAAGCTTAGGAACTGTATGAATCATCCTATTTTTGAATTGTAAGGTAAAAAGTACAGTGTCTGAGTGTCAAATCATTAGAATTACACTGACAAATAACATTCATTGGATGTACTTTAGGTATGTATCTACTATACAGTGGTTATCTTAGATAAGTCCTGTGAAATTTCCTTGTAGGTAGATTATTTAAATCATATAAATTTTAATCTCATAATTAAGATCCTATCACCCTTATTACAGTCAAACCTGGATTGTCCTATTTATATGACTCACTTTTGCAGCAACTTAATCTTCTTCTTCTTCTTTTACTCTGTCTTATCCCGCTCAAGCAGGGTCGACGTTGTTCAACCTCATGGTTGAGGTTGATTGGTTTTGGCACATTTTTTTTTACGGCTGGATGCCCTTCCTAACGCCAACGATTCTATTTGATTTAACGTCCTGGATTAGGACGGGGGTTTTACCCTCCATTTGCTGAGAATTGTTCCAGCTACCCACATTAACCTCACCCAGCCTGGGTAGGGCCGGAAATGCCAGCCTCACGTGATTGGATGGAACAGAATTTTCTTCAAAAAGTCAGCCCCAGCCCTGAGTTGAACTCGGGAACTCTGGACTACGGGCAGTAGTCACAACCATTACGCCACGGAGGCTGGATTTTCCAGCAACTTAATAAACCCCTAAAATTGGGAGTTTAGTTGATGATTTCCAAATTTTCATTTAAACTAGATATTTGTTATCATTTTCTCATGAAGTACCTGTACCTAGGTACCAAGCTCAATGTACCTATTACAACACTGAAAACCGTATAACTTTGTTTAAGTAATCTTTAGTTCAGTCCTTGATGGCAGAATAGTAATTTAGCTTAACTTTGGTGTTCTTCTGCAATAGAAGTGTTTTTTTTCTCTCAATAATTCTAAAGTGTGATATGTGAAGTGGATGTTGAACTGTTCACTGGCTAACCAATAACCCCACTGTCATCTTTTAGTATATATCAGAAGTGGAAGAGACATTGCCACGGGTGACTTATTGGTTAAAAGACCTTTCATCTTGGGGTGTCCAATTCTATGGGTGGCCTGTCATGTGTGTTGTAGGTAAATCTTTGAGCTTATTTCTTATCCACTGGATAGTGGACTCACTTGTATTCAATGTACTCAAGTTTTGGCAAGTAGATGAAAATTTGGAAAACATCAACTTAACTCCTAGGTTTAGGGGTTTATTGTTTATGTCAGCCTCCGTGGCGTAATGGTTGTGACTACTGCCCGTAGTCCAGAGATCCCAAGTTTGATCCCCGGTTGGAGCAGACTTTTTGAAGAAAATTATGTTCCCTCCGAACCTGTGAGGCTGGCAATTCCGGCCCTAGCCAGGCTGGGTGAGGTTAATGTGGGTAGCTGGTACAATTCCCAGCAAATGGAGGGTAAAACCCCCGTCCTGTCTACCTCAAGTCAGGACGTTAAAATTAAATAGAATTAATGGACATGAAAAGAGCCTAGACATTGAATCTGGGCATCCATATAATTCTCTCACCACCGTGATTTAGGTATCAATAACTATCTCACGAACACGGAATTATTAATTATTTAAGGGTTTATTAAGTTGGTGCAAAAGTGACTCATATAAATAGGTCAGTTTCTGTTGATGACTTTTGTTTTTGGATATGGTCCCTTGATGGCCTCACAAAAGATACAGTTCTCTTATGTATGCAGTACATTTATATCAAAATATATAGTATCCCAAAGATATTAAACTTTAAACATTTCTGACTCAATTATGCTCTTAACTCTAAATACACATAAAATTTCAAGTTTAAGCATGATTTTCTAAAAATATATTGGCTAGTTATACCTAGCTCAAGACAGAATTTCTGTTTGTGTATATGCCTTTTAGTAAGATATACAGTAGGCCGGAGCAAATGTATAGAGGGGAGAATTTTTTTTTCGAATTTAAAAACGCCTGGGGTCTCAAAAGTTTCGTATTGATGAGTAGATTAATCCCTTAAAATTTCATAAAAATATTTTAACATCTTCAGTCTCAACCACGAGCTTAAAGTTTCGAGTGCTTTTAGTTATGCAATTTAGGGGCAAGATAACATTTTTTGTGATTATTGTGCTTATTACTTGAAAACAATGCACCACACAAAAATACTTCTTATACTAAAATATTTTTTGATTTAAACGAAGAACAATTTTTGTTTTATAACTTATTTTGTATTGATCTACTGATTTTAAGATAAAGGTCGAAAACTATAAACATAGAGAAATACAGGTTATGCGACCCATTACGTACCTATTATCTAATCATAAATGGTTTTTAGTTAATATGTACCTTAACTTGTAGTTAGGGCTCTACTTTTTTAATAATATTAATAATATCACCTTATTTATACTGCTCGTTGAGGACTGTTAAAGTCCCATTATTCCAGCAGTAAGCCCAAGACATGTTATTATGTGGTAAAAATGCCAAATGGGAGGATAACTTGTCATGTCCTTGCTGGATTTTGTTTGAACCCACGAATTGTAGATGCCTTTACCAATGAGCTACCAGAACAGAGTAACAGACTCTTTTAAAACATTTACTTCCCTGGGATTGCTTTCGCATTTCTTTGGAGACACAAAACACAAACTTACATCCATGCCATCCCTAGAACGGACAATGTATGTAAAATCGTAGATAATACATAATTGTCGAGATTCGAAGACTTCTGGGTCATAATCAATAGGTACTCTTAGGGCCAAATTATGAAACAAAATTAAAGCTAACATAAGTCAAACACGCCCTCAAGTCGAAGTTTTAACCAAACACAGCGCACTACAGCCCGACTTGAAGGACAGTTTTTTATTATTATTATCTGACCTGGTTGCAAGTGACCTAATTAGATCTATTGTGACCAGTTGATTCTATTTGGTTTTAACGTCCTGACTGAGATAGTCAGGATGGGGGTTTTACCCTCCATTCGCTGGGAATCGTACCAGCTACCCACATTAACCTCACTCAGTCTGGGTAGAGCCGGAAATACCAGTCTCACGTGTTTGAATGGAACAGAATTTTCGTCGAAAAGTCTGCTCCAACCGGGAGTTGACTTCGGGAACTCTGGACTACGGGCAGTAGTCACAACCATTACGCCACGGAGGCTGGCTTGAAGGACAGTTTAGCTTATGTTAACTCTTATCCTGTTTACCTCATTTAGCCCTAGGACGAAGACTGAGCCAATAATGTCAGTTCAGCAAGCTTATCCAGGATCATAATTAACTTATCCAGGATTAAAAATACAAAGAAAAAAAATCCATTAGAAAAGAACAAATGAATACTATTGACTTAGACATTGCTTCCGATGGCAGTGGGGTTCAATCCCATTTGGTCCTAAAGAAAGACTGCAACATTGTATCGTTGCGCAACAATATGTTGCAATTGTTGCACTCAGTCGGCTCAGGCGCCACGAATTGTTTCGTTGCACAGAAATTGCTCCTGGTGCCCGTGTGCTAATTACATTCAAATGAAATGGTACTCTTTCATATTTTCCAAAAGATCGATGGAAAATCGACTGGTCCTATGTTGCGATAAAAGAAAGCCTTTGAAAAATGTGGCTCACCTACGGCGAATCAAATATTACAAGTGTTATGTGTCGACCGAAAACCCTAGTCATAGGAGCCCAGGAGGCATGTTCTGGGTTCCATCCGTGTCCCGTGTTAATTATTATTTTATGTTATTTTACAACTAAAAGAGAGGCAAGTAAAACTATTAGTGACAGCATCGTCATTAACTGTTAGTGGTGTGAAGGCATGGAATGGCTTCATTCGAACAAGCCAAAAAGTACGCCAGAATATACCGTCCTATGAAACTAAGTTTTACCTCAACACACAAAACTATTAATAACATGGAGATGTCTGGCTAGGGAACCGTAGACAGGGCAATACCAGTGTTTCGTTACACGATTATAAACAGAGAACAGACTAGCCAGCCCTATCAACTAAGACTAGCTTTCATTTTCACAAGGGTTCAATGAATCATAAAGAAAAAGCCCAATGATCGCACAAAGAAAGATGTGCTTCAGAACGAGTGAACTTTTCTACTTAAGTTGGATAGATTCCGTCACTCCCCCAGCTGTAGCCAAGCTGGACACAACAATAGCACAGTGGAGGTTATGACGTTAAGTCTAAAATTAAGTGGTAATTACGACATTACTTTTCTAAAATAATAATTTCCCAAGTTTAGGTGTCTCTTTTGCATGTCTCTAGACTTTTGAGTCAGTCAAAACAATATTTTCACGTGTAATTCAAAATCAGTTGCTCGTAACGATTGAAGCCTAATAAGTATTTTTTCTGTTTATTTAGTTTAAAACAGATTTGATTCCCTAAACTTGTTTGTATAATCTACCGTTTTCAAGAGAAAAGAACAAATATAGCAAAAATCGTTATCTTGCCCCTACATTGCATAACTAAAAGCACTCGAAACTTTAAGCTCGAGGTGGAGACTGAAGATGTTAAAATCTCTATACGAGTATATAAATGAGAAATATGGACGGGCTTTGTGGCTTTGTGTGCAGGAATTGTTTAGGCGAAACGGTAAGAGATAGCGAAAAATTGATGAGAGATGACCCCAAGTAAAATTGCCGGAAAATACCAGGAAAACTATCAAAAGTCCGAAATTCCAAACCGTCCTTGAGTTATGACCTTCCTCAAGTATTGCCTTGAGGAAGGGTCCGATTTTAAGACAATCTTTGCCCTGGAACTTGAAATCTATCGCCAGGACCTATATTTTTTATTATTTAATAACACATTAGACAAAATTAACTTTCATTTAATTCATTTTAGGCCACATTCTGACGTACCGTTCTGGAGAAATAAGCCAGAATGTTCGAAATTTCGACCTTTTTTTCAGACTTTTCACGTTTTTTAGCAGATTCCAGCGCGGAACTTAAAATTTGTCGCGAGGACCTATATTTTTTATTACATAATAACACATAAGACAAAACTAGTTTTTATTTAATTCATATTAGGCCACATTCTGACGTACCGTTCTGGAGATATAAGTCAGAATGTTCGAAATTTTGACCTTTTTTTCAGACTTTTCACGTTTTTTAACAGATTCCAGTATGGAACTTAAAATTTATCGCGAGGACCTATATTTTTTATTATTTAATAACAAATTAGACAAAACAAGCTTTCAACTAATACATTTGAGGCCACATTCTGACGTACCGTTCTTGAGATATAAGCCAGAATGTTCGAAATTTCTACCTTTTATTGAGACTTTTCACGTTTTTTTACAGATTCCAGCGCGGAACTTAAAAATTATCGCGAGGACCTATAATTTTATTGTAAAAACTGTCTGAAAACATCACATGCTTTTAATTGAGCCCTTTGATGCCATATTCTGACAAACCGTTCTCAAAATATAGGCCAGTTTGCTACATTATCAATATCCGCTATGATAGATTTGGCTCGGGATTTTGAAATTTACAGCGATGATGTGTGTGTGTGTGGTGGTGGTGGTGGTGTTGTGTGTGTGTGTGTGTGTGTGTGTGTGTGTGTGTGGATGTGTGTGTGTGGATCTGTGTGTGTGAATGGTTGTGTGTGTATGTGTGTGGTTTGTGTGTGGTGTGTTGTGGTGTGTTGTGTTGTGTTGTGTGTGTGTGTGTGTGTGTGTGTGTGTGTGTGTGTGTGTGTGTGTGTGTGTGGGTGGGTGTGTGTGTGTGTGTGTGTGTGGATGTGTGTGTGTTTGTGTGGATGGGTGTGTGTATGTGTGATGTGTGTGGGTGTGTTGTGTGTGCGGGTGTGTTTGGGTGGGTGTCTGTGTATGGGTGTGCGTGTGGATGTGGATGTGTGTGTGTGATGTGTGTGTGTGTGTGTGTGGATGGGTGTGTGTGTGTCGATGTGTGTAGATGTGTGTGTGTGTGTGTGGTTTGTGTCTGTGAGGTGTGTGTGGTGTGTGATGTATGGGTGGTGTGTGTGTGATGGCTTGGCGAAGCGGGTGCAGCCCGCTAGTATTTTTATAAAAATTTAAGGGATTAATCTACTCATCAAAACGAAACTTTTGAGACCCCAGGCGTTTTGAAATTCGAAAATTTATATTTTCGCTCCGGCCTAATATACAGGGTCTGCCAAAAAAAAGACCCACTCTAAATATTTAGAGAACAGATTATTTGTTTAAAAAATGCTAAAACATATGTACCATTATATCAAGGGGAAACTTTTTCTACTGAGTTCTGATCTTTTATCATTACCAGGGGTAGCCCCAGGGCAGTTGACTTTGGAATATTAAATGGGATAGATAGAATGGTAAACTTGTTTTAGCATTTTTTAAAATTTTAATCTGTTCTCTAGATATTTCAAGTAGCTCCTAATTTTTGGTGGACCCTGTATAATTTAATTTGCCAAATCTTCCTTTTTAATTTAGGAGATCATTTTCTTGTTGTTTTAGCTTAGTGGACTAACCACTAAGCTAAAATTATATTTTGTATTTCTGCTTGATCAATTTTCTTGAGGATAGTTAACAGAAAATAATATTTTAATTAACACAATCTGTGTTAATTAAAACATTATTTTCTGTAAACTATTCTCAAGAAAGTTGATAATGCTGAAATACCTTTTTACCCATCAGAACGTTTTTTTTTTACCCAAGCTAAAAGAACCCATCATCATGGCTACATTTCAAGTTATCTTTCCCATTGGGATTTTTACCACATAATAATACATCTTCGGCTTACTGCTTCAATAATGGGACTTAATATCAATGACACTCTTTAGTGGAAGGTAACCATCAGGCAAAGATAATGCTCAAAGCATTTTCTACCACCTAACCCTCAGAATCTTATTATTATGTGGTCACAAACTCAAATTATTGAGGACAATTGTATGCACTCATGCACTGGGTGATATTTGAACCAACAGATCCCTACAAGTGTGTCAACCCCTTGAATACCAGTACATCTTAATAGTCCTAATCAGGCAGTATAAATAAGGCAATATTATTTTTATTTGCAGGCTGTATATAGAAACATGGAAAAATTTAATAAAGAAAAAATACTTGAAGTTCAAGAAAAAATCGATAAGTATGATTTTTTAAAGTTATTCAAGAAGATGTCTGAAGAAAAGTGAGTACCTACCTCAACCTAGTGATTAATTTTTGATTTTTTTTTATGTAAGAGAAAATGGTCACAAAATACTTGATTTGAAAACAAGGTCATGTCAATAAAAGTGTGCTGATAGGATACAATAAGAGTTGGTTGATATTACTTAACTGGAATTTAAAATATATATATATATATATCAAACCCCCAGGAGAATAAAAGAGGGTTTACAATTTTTTTGCTAATGATACATGGAGATTCACTAATCCAGGGGTCTTCAACCTTTTTTAGACTCTGGGCCATATTTCTTTTCCAGAAAAGTCCACGGGCCACTGTTAGAAACATAAATTAAGGGGGGGGGGGGGGGTTGAAAATTTTTCAGAAAACTTATTTTGTAATTTCAGGAACAAGTGTTGGTATTTTTACTTGGAAAAAAATTAAAATAAAAATTGTTTCACTCAATTTTTTATACAAAAACTAGAAAATTTAAAAAAAATGTACAGCAGGGAAAAATCTCTGATCAGTTTGGCTCCCATGGCTGAGTGTTGGTAAATGCACTAGTCTTGTAGGTGGGAGACCCGGGTTCGAATCCCGGCGGATTTGTCACTGCTTCTTTTGCATAACAAAAAAAAAAAAAAACTTTGCTGGCTAGTGCTGGAAAAAATAGGAAATAGCATGAATGAGCTCGCGGGCCACCAAAAATGACTCGGCGGGCCACAAGTTGAAGACCCCTGCACTAATCACTTTCATGATTCATAGAATTGGTCCTCCAAAATTCTAAATTTATATTATTCTTTTTCCAAAAATATTATTATTAATATTATTCTCACATAATAATAATATTATTATGTGAGAATGACTGTATTAGGACTGGTTCAGACTTGGGTCCAAATTAATAAACACTGCTGTGGTGGACACTGTTACCAAAGTGTGTAGAATTAAGAAGTGTGGAAACCACCCCCCGCCGGCCTACATAGTGACGTCTTCAGCGCTAGTATTGCAAAGGAGTCTCCTCTCCTCGTCCCTCACAAAATTTCTTCTCTGTGTCAAATGTAAACATAAATATATCAAATGTAAACATATTTTTTTTTTTTTTGAATGTCAACGAAATTTTGTATACATACATACATGTAGGGGACGTATTGTAGATGGTCCAATTTTAAATTTATTAACTTTGTAATTAGTTTGTATGAGCTTCTTGGAATTATGTAAACATAATCATAAATAGACCGCGAGAAATATTCTACTCCTTTGCGATGGTGTCGCGCTCTGTGGTGTTTCCATGCAACTAGGGTTTGTTTCCACACTTCTTAATTCTACACGCTATGCTGTTACTATAGTATCTGATTTCAGTTATGTGATTGGCTGTTACAATGGTGATAAGAACAGTATAATAACAGTCTCTGTGTTAGCATTGTCCTTTAATTTGGGCCTAAGGCCAAAATTTATGAATGCTACTGTGGTGGACACTGCCACTGTAGTCTCAGATTTCAGCTGTGTGATTGGCTGTTTTTACTTCCAAGAAATTTCCAATATTAGAAATCGGAAGTATTGTGTTCGTTATTGTAAAAAAAAAAAAAAATGTGCTCCAATTTCTGGACGTTTCATAACCTCCTGACCAACTTTGGTTTCGTGTCCGTCTGTCGGTCGTTTGGTCTGTTAAAAATATTCCTTGTAACGATCAAAAATCTCAGAAACTACTCAACGGATTTTGATGAATTTTGTACAAATATATAGGAGACTTTCTGTAGATGGTCCCATTTCAAATTTTGCAAATTCGTACTACCGGTTCTGGGTGAAAGAGACCATGCGCCTGACCACTAAATGCTTATATTTTGTGAACGGTACACCCGATTTTCATGAAAATTTGTATGTACATGCATGTTATTATTTTACATAGGTTATTAATATTTTTTTTTAAATTAATTTTAATTTAACTCTGATATTTAAGAAAATTCGAAATTTCGGATAAAAAAGTAAAAAAATAAGGTCCACGACTTGCCGATACAGAATTTTCTGTAGAATCTAGAATGTAGGAAAAATAGTATTCTACCATATAAAACAAATTTGAAGAAAATCGGTAAAGCTGTTTTAGAGATTCAAGTGATTTGGTATAAAATCTTAAAATTAGCACTTGTATACAATGTGAAACAATCACGAGGAAGTATTGTGTCCATAATTGGCAGTGTTTTTTTAGTTGTTGCCATGGTAATAACAACAGTATAGTAACATGCTTTAGGGTTGTTCTTTAATTTGGGCCTAAATATCATCATTGGATGATTTAAACAAAGGCTGTGGTAAAGGGACTTCAATATTACAGCAGGTTTTCATCGAGATTTTTGAATCCGGACCGCGACGATTTTTTCGATATTACTTGCCGACCCCTGACCTAAATGAACCTTGGCTTTTACTGATCTGACTCCATTCTTATTTTCAGAATGGTTGATAAAGCTCTGGAATTCCATAAGAGAGGCAACATACATTATTCAAATAAGGAGTTACTTCATGCTTATCAAAATCACTACCTGTTTATAACATTCGCTACTTTCATATTAAAAAAAGGAAAAGACATGAAATATATAAATGTGATGATGGGCAAAGAAATGAAAGACAGCATGACAAAATTGGAAATGTTGACGAATGAATGTTTTCAAAAGTGAGTTCTCATGTTTCCCATGTGTGTACTGGATGTAATCTGACCATAAGGTTTTGTTAGAGAAAGGTTTTTTAATTACCAAATAGGTAGGTAGATATCTACATAAAATTTGTGAAAAAACAAAGGAAAATTTTACTGGGGACCACTTGTACAAGGTATAAATTGTTTGAATATTAAACAATCTTTCCAACAAGCCTAGCCTGAAAAAGTTGATGTTTTGAATTCTGCAATTTGCTTGCTCCAATGAGAACAACTGCTCCCTTCCCAACGTCCATTGTGAACCCAGCAGTTCCTATAAAGTATAAACTCTGATATTTAATTTCTAATCATTTCTTTAATTATTTTTTCCTGAAGACTTTGCCAAAAACAAAAAAAAATTGAAAAGTTCTTGTATACAATAATAAATACATAATACAGGGTGTGCGCAATTTATCAATGGATATTTTTACCATCAATTCAGGAGGTCAAAATAAGAATAAAAAGTCCCCAGAACATATACCTGCAAATGCTTTTTAACCGAGATATCAAGCAAAAAGGGTAAAAGGTCTATTTTCTCTACTTTTATTACTAGTTTTACTAACCTTTAATTTGGGAGGTCAGAATAAAAATAAAACAATTGGAGGTTGTAAATAAAAACCGCAGTAATAGCGCTTTAGCAGAGAGAAAAGAAATCGAAATAGAAATAGAAATTATAAAATGATGTTGAAAATACTCGTATCTTGTTAACACATTATTGTTGTAATAAAGTATTTTTGAATGCTCGAGGCTGTAATAAAGTTAGTGAATGTGTCAAAGTACTGGGTCCAAGTGCTTTGACACATGTGACTGCAAGAGAAACATTTTTTTTTTAAAGAGAACGGCAGTTCTCGAGGATTCAAAGGAGATGTTTGAACTGCCTACCATTCTCTTGTAAACAAACAGTTGCTTTTGCAGTCAAAGCCTGTGTAGCGTTCCTACACATCTCCATTGACGCTGGCTTTCTAAATTGAAAACTGCGGCTTGTAACTGGTACATACAATCTAACATAAAGATACCATACCTGACTATATTCTTATGTAGCTCTTTAAGATATTAAATACTAGGAAAACTTCTTAATACACTGCAACTTTCTTTTTCCTCCTGACATCTTTAACCTCTCCTTTTTTGCAGGGATGAATTAGAGGAAAAAAGAGTCTCAGAAAAAGCTAAAGCTGAGTTAAAGTCAAAACAGAGCAAACAACCAGATTTTCAGCCCAATAGAACTCCCTCAAAACTTCAGAGTGGTAATGGTGCGAATGGGTACCTGTCAAGCTCAGATGAAAGTTAGTGTTTTTTTATATAGATTTACTCCAACGTTTGAATGCTGATCAATTTTTTTTTTTTTTTTTTTTTTTTTAAGTGGGGTTTAACGTCGCTTTCAACTGCCATGGTCATATCACGACGGGGGTTTTACCCTCCATTCGCAGGAAACTCACAAACCTGCTACTCACATTGACCTCACCCAGCCTGAGTGGGGCCGGGAAAAGCCAGCGTCACGAGAATTAGAATTTGAATGGTCACCCATCCAAGTCTTAACCTCGCTGGATGTCGCTTAACTTCGGTGTTCTGAAGGGAACCGGTGTATTCAACATGCCATCGACGCTGGCTTCAATTTTATTTATTATCAAGTTGATGTTGTAATCGTAAAACGCAAGTCAATAAGATTATTTTGCAAGTTTCTAAATAGGCACTGTGGCAACAGATAATATTACCAACATCGTAGTTTTAAATAAATAAACGTCGGAATGTTACGGAGGTTGGATGGTTCGAGTCCCAAGTTCAGCAAAGATTCAGTACAGCTAGTTTTGATAGTTGTGATATCACGAACGTGATTAACACAAATATGATAACTATTACTATTAATTTTAATCACTATTGTATATTATAAATCATGGCTAAAGCACCAAAAATGAAGAGAAAGAATTATGACATTTGTAGATGACTCATTTTCTACTAATAAAAATTAACTTGTTTATTAATTTACATAAAAAATTACTTGTTAATAAAAAATAACTTGTTTTTACACTCAAATTAATTTGAGTGGTGAAGTTGATTGTAGTGGTTTGTTGGGGCATTCCTTTGATTGCCACCGGAGATCAGGAGAGCCAACACATTCTACGTGACATCTTGTGACTCAAATTACAAGTATTATGCTCTTCAACAGGATGTTAAGATCTGCTAACACGATTGTGGATTTGATTTTGAAACAATTGTGATATATATTTAGAGTATTTTAATGTCTTTCGATTACCATTTACATGTAGTGTTGCGTCGTGTTGTTTTTTTTTTATATCTCGATTGATTTTTGTTAAATATTGTTATATTGTACAAAGAGCTCTGATGCTCGTTAATAAATGAACGGTACACCGTATTATTATTATTTTATAATAACAAAATAACTATGCTTCAGGGTGAAATTGAAAAAAAGAAAAAAACCTGTGTTTAAGTACTACTAAACATAGTATCCTGTCTTAATAACACCATGCCTAATTTTTTCATACCTCCTTTATCTGTAGAAGTCATCCTCAAGCCAGATGCCCAATACGAACCCGCGACTTAATAACACCATACCTAATTTTTTCATACCTATTTATTTGTAGAATTCATCCTCAAGCCAAATGACCAATACAAACCCGCGACTTAATAACACCATGGCTAATTTTTTCATACCTATTTGAATCAGTTATTTTGAAAAGGGTTTTAGTCACAAAAGGTAAACTTTTGGAAAAATAAACTATTTATTTCGGAAAATATAAAACATGGCATATTTTTTTCTTCATGTAATGATTAATGAGGCTAAAAGACATTATGTAACTGATTTACAATACTTTTCAAGTAAAAGTGTCATACTTTTCAATTAAATATTAGTTTTATGGGCTGGACTTATGTCCTTATCGAAATAAACACAAAAATAGGTAAATCCGTTAACCTGGACTTATGTCCTTATCGAAATAAACACAAAAATAGGTAAATCCGTTAACCAAAAAAGCATATTATTTACCATTTTGGGTTGGGTCAACCACAAAACACATATTTTATGTCAATTCTGAGACAATTTAGGCTAGTATTTTAAGGATACGGTAAAAAGAAAATCATCTTCAAATTTCAAGTAAAAAAATAAACTGACCTTAAACTGAATTAAAAAAATAAACTGAACAAATCTGATGGTATCAACAAGTAGTGTCTTCACTATGAGTCATTTCGAAAAGGGATTTAGTCACGGACAAGATATTAAACTCGCTATAACTTCCTTATGACTGATTAGATTTGTGTCTTTCTCATACATAACAATGCGGCTAGGTCCATAGAATCCATTTTCATAATAAAACAAATTTCGAAAAAATTGGAGTAAAACCCTTTTCAAAATAACTGATTCATTTATTTGCAGAATTCATCCTCAAGCCAGATGCCCAATACGAACCCGGGACTTAATAACACCATGCCTAATTTTTCCATACCTATTTATTTGTAGAATTCATCCTAAAGCCAGACGCCCAATACGAACCCGCGACCCTTGCACTGCGAGACTCCATCTCCAGCACTGAACTGAACCACACTGTGGGTAGCGACAAGTCCAGCGTGCTCCTCATTGACTGTCGATCAGAGGACTGAGTTCTCCTCATGCACGCTCGCAGTCACCATGGCAACGCTGATCAATGTGCCGCCGGAACTCAACACGCCTGGGTGAGGCATATTCTTGTTTGGATGTATGTATGTATGGTTTTATTTGTGGTG
Source organism: Bactericera cockerelli (assembly GCA_024516035.1). Lineage (NCBI taxonomy): Eukaryota > Metazoa > Arthropoda > Insecta > Hemiptera > Triozidae > Bactericera > Bactericera cockerelli. The sequence goes on from CM044958.1 coordinate 22,041,421, forward strand.
GGCACAAGGCCTCTTCACAATTTTTGTGGGTAGCGCAGCATTACTAAGAGCCTCCTGTACTATTCGAATTATTCTATTACATTAATTTTTTTTTACTCTGGTAATGCCGCCACTGGTCGTTACTCATACAAGTAACTACTCATTTTTCCTCATGAGGTATGAGTGGACCCCGAACACCCAAAAACAGAGCAGAAAAAATCCTGTCCCGCTGGGGATCGAACCCAGGTCACCGTGCGTGCAATGCCCAGCGCGCTAACTCACTCTGCCACGGTGACTTCTTTCTTGTTTGGATGTATAAGGATAATAATTCAATAATAATTCCGTGTCCGTGAGATAGGTATTGATACCTAAATCACGGTGGTGAGAGGATTATATGGACGCCCAGATCCAATGTCTAGGCTCCTTTCATGTCCATTGATTCTATTTGGTTTTAACGTCCAGCCTCACATGTTCGGAGGGGACAGAATTTTCTGTGCGAAAAGTCTGCTCCAACCGGAAATCGAACTCAGGATCTCTGGACTACGGGCAGTAGTCACAACCGTTACGCCACGGAGGCTGGATAATAATACAGTAAAACCTCGATATAAGAGAAACCGAGATATAAGAGAAACCTGGGTATAAGAGAAACCTGAATATAACAGAAACCTGGATATAAGAGAAAATTTTCCAGGTCAATTTACCTCTCTGAAAGGGAAAATAATCTCTTTATTAGAGATTATTGAATGTAAGAGAGAAAAATTGCCCATCCATTGAATTCTCTTATATACTGATGACGGGGGAAAAATGTATTTTACTGATTGGTATTCTGTGTACTTCTAGCAATCAGCAAAAATACTGACATCATCTTTGTTTAATTGTTATTTAATAAATTAAACATTTGTTTCTCTCTCTAATTTGTTATGTACATAGTTTTAAAAAAAGTTAAAATCATGTAGATGAACTTTTGATTTCAGATTGAGTGCTGGAAAGTTAGGCGAAAAGTTGTGTGAGAAGTACAGGACCCTGTGGGGCATTCGGTCTACGTTTGATATGATTGTTCTGTTTGATCAGTACAGCAGGGTGACTCCTAACTCAAAAGCTTCCAGTCTGGAGAGATTGTTGATCATAATCAAAGAGGTGAGAGAATATCAAGTGATATAGATAGTGTTTTTCAATTCCTAAATGAAAACCAATCCTAAATGATTAGTAAACTTAAATAATTAGCATTTATCCCCAAATGATTAGTAATCCTAAATGATTAGAAATCTTAAATGACAAGTGATATAGATGGTGTTTTTCAATTCCTAAATGCTAATCGATCCTAAATGATTAGGAAACTTAAATGATTAGTAATCTTAAATGATTAGTAATCTTAAATGATTAGTAATCCTAAATGATTAGTAATCCCAAATGATTAGTAATCCTAAATGATTAGAAATCCTAAATGATCAGAAATCCTAAATGATTAGTAATCCTAAACGGTTAGTAATCCTAAATGATTAGTAGTTGCAACGGACTCGGTAACTTGGAGGTCGGTAGCTCGAGTTTCTCAGTAAAATATTCTCCTTCTTTTTCGTTATTATTAGAATCCATGATATAGGACAAGTCAAGTTTTCATTTTGGTGACTATGATGTGAAGATATAGTGGTTCATTATAATCTTAAAATATAAAATCCATTTTCATTAATTCATAATCAACAGTAGCGTTTTTTGAGAACCGCATCGTGAATGCTGACGCTGACTTGGTCGCTGCCTATCAATCTCAGACTTGGTCCGCCGTTGCTTAACAACATGCCACTCAGAAACATCATGAATATGACACCGCAGCAGAAGACAATAGAAGTTCTTTTACGCCTCTTATTTGTTCTGCCGACAGTGTGCTACAAAAAGAATATGAGAACTATTTAAAAAGACTGGCACATGTTTTATCAATCAAATGGAACAAGAGTTTTGGTCAAATTTTTGGATGGATAGAAATTCAAGAGGAGATTTTAATAATTCGAGCTGTGTCCCTTCGACTTCGAGGAAGTCGAAGATTGATTAAAAGTTTACCATATGAAGACGGAGCAGCCATTAATTATTATATTGTTGATTAATAAATAAATAAAATAAATTATTATATAAAAAATAAAATAAATAATAATCAACAGAACTGCAAAACGGCGGCACCAAATGACTTGAAATTTGTCAAAAAGCTTCCATTTGTCATGGAGGCGTACTAATAATAGACTTTTATAGCTTCAAATAGGATGCCAGCCACGGACAAAAAACTTACCGGGCAGAAAATTCTGGTTTACAGCTGGTTTTAACTAAAACTTATACAATTTTTTGTTTCAGTTTGACGTGAACACCAAGTACAAGGCATCGCCTCTGCTATTGGAAGGCGGGTTCGATTCCTGGTTTTGTCACTTCCCGTACCTCACCACAAATCCGACACAATACAAGGAGGCACTGCAAGAGAGGGGGTATCAGCTGCCCAACCAAACCAGCCTTAGTAAGCTCTAATACATACATAATTATGAGAACAGAAATGCATGTACTAATAATAATATTAAAAACTTCTAAAATAAAATGATTTATCAGTTTCTCTTCCACCAGCCTCCGTGGCGTAATGGTTGTGACTACTGCCCGTAGTCCAGAGATTCCGAGCTCGATCCCCGGTTGGAGCAGACTTTCGAAGAAAATTCTTTTCCCTCCAAACACGTGAGGCTGGCATTTCCGGCCCTACCCAGGCTGGGTGAGGTTAATGTGGGTAGCTGGTACGATTCCCAGCGAATGGAGGGTAACACCCCCGTCCACATCAGGACGTTAAAACCAAATAGAATCGTTGGCGTTAGGAAGGGCATCCAGCCATAAAAAACGTGCTCCACCCTACCAAACTCAACCATGAGGTTGAACAATGCCGACCCCAAAAGCAACATAAGCTAATATGGGATAAATGCAAGGGAGATATACATAATTATATATATATATCAGTTTCTCTTCCACGCATCTATTCCATCTTCCATCTTCATAGTCCAGCAATCCATCCCATGTCTTCCATCTTCTCCTCGCTCTCTGACACACAGACTAGCTGCACGCTGTATTGCCACAGCCAGTCTTGCTCTGACCCATCCTAATATGGTTGTGATTGATTTACTCCATTTGTCAGCCTAATTAATAATTATGTATTAGGTGTTTCACATTTGAAATTATGACTACTTACTTTATTGACATTTTCTACAAGAAATCTTGGATAAATATAGGTAACTAAGACCTTTTTTAATACTAGTCTAAAAAACGAATACTACTGCAGGAATCCGTAAGTTCAAATCCTACGCAATGCAAGGTTATGTTTTCATTTTTTGAGATTTTGACGCCAGAATAATGACATTCAAAACAAAGTGCGTGTGCAAAGGAACAAGGCCGTATGAATACATTCTATTATTATCTCCTTCCAGATGACATCAACTACTCGTATCATTTCGACACAACCCCACCCGAGCCAGATCCTGAACCCACGGTAGAAAGCACTCCTCCTCCTGCCCTGGAACCCAGCGGGGAGACTACCCCGGCGGTCTCTGCCACCCAACCCTCGGAGACTTGTGACGTCATGCAGCCGCAAGAGCCAGAACCATCCCAGCCCAAACCCAGGATACCCCATGTTGATAGATCCGCAAAGGTTGGTATCATTCAAGTTATAGACTTCACTTTAGTAAAAATATGTAATAAAAATATAAGAAGATTTTATATTTTGAGATTATTAGATATTACTATGGATTGCATTCTAACCAACAGACTGATTTGTTTGTGTAGTTAAAGTAGCCCTTATGTGTTTGATGATATAGGGTAGCTCATTGATTGGAGCTCGAGGAGTAATTCCGAAGAAATTGGAAGAAATATTAAAAACACTCAAGCTCTCAAAATCTATGGTTGATGACATTGTTGTGACATTCGCGGATCTTGTCCCATAATTCATAATCATCACTAAACCACCCTGAAAATAGCCATCATTCAGTTTAAAACAAGTAATCACAGTACTGTGTCTTGTGGCGAGCAACGATACTGATGTCAGTTGTGTGTAAAAAAAAAAAAACAAACAAAAAAATCTTTATTCTCTCTCGTAAATCTACACTTGAGAATCTACATAACTTTCCGTTGCTTTTTTTTTCAGCCTGTAGAAAACACGAAAGGTCCATTGATTAGCAACCGTCCACAAGAGAAAAACATCGAGTCAGTGACTCCTCGACCTAACAGGTAGTTATTGTTATCATTTTAGCTCAGTGTCCCGGTAGCTCAGTGGTCTGTCCTCATAGTCCTAATCGGGCAGTATAAATAAGGCGATATTATTATTATTTCACGCCGACCTCCGTGACTCAGTAGTCAAGAGCATTGTTTGCTGACCCGGAGGTTTCGGGTTCGAATTCCGGCCGCAGCGGAAAATTCTGGAGGTAAAGTGCCCTGAAATAATGCGAAAACAGTCCCAGGACACAAGTAGCTTAGAAAAACATAACGTGCCAAAAAAACAAAAACAATAAACATCAGAAGTCATTTGAGACGAGAAGTTTCATCTCATTCGCACCCAGGACCATGAATAATTATCGTCCCACACATTTAGTTACACCCTCCCTATACAGGGTGGACACAAAGTCTCACCCCACTCGGCGCGGCGGCCAGTAACTGTACAGTGTACAGCCAGCCCAACACTAACACTATCAGATAAGGTTGAGTATGTTTGAAAGGTGTAGTTGAGAGTATTTCTCATGAAAAAAAATCATCTTTCTACCAATTCTTTTTCTAGAGATACAGCATAGAACACATACTGGGAGTGGGGTCAGACTTTGTGATCACCCTGTATATTGATTCAATGCTATTTTCAGAACTGTAAGCACTGACGGTGATATGCTTTCGTCTCGAGTAGCGGGTCTCACATTCAATGGTGATATAGACAGAGGCAGAACTAACCGTCCCTTTGGTTCCAACCTGAATCGGTCCAGTTCATTTCCCAATTTATCTCAGGTAAGTTATTCATTCCAAACTGAAGAGTAAAGTAAAATATATATTTGTGTTAATCACTTTCGTGATGTCACAACCAGTCAAACTAGCTTTACTAAATACACGCTGAAACCGGGACTTGAACCACCAACCTCCAGGTTACCAGTCCGCCGCCTTATAGATCAAGCTACTGAAATCAGTAAACTGAAGAGTATAAATAACACAAATAATAAATACAGATAGCTCGTTAACTCGAAATCCCGATGGGTTGAAAATCTCGTTAACTCGAAATCGTCAACTCAAAATCCCGATGGGTCGAAAATCTCGTTAACTCGAAATCCCGATGGGTCGAAACTCTCGTTAACTCAAAATCCCGTTGGGTCAAAAAAAATATCGTTAACTCAAAATCCCGATGGGTAGAAAATCTCTTTGACTCAAAATCCCGATGGGTCGAAAATCTCGTTAACTCAAAATCCCGATGGGTCGAAACTCTCGTTAACTCAAAATCCCGTTGGGTCAAAAATATCGTTAACTCAAAATCCCGATGGGTAGAAAATCTCTTTAACTCAAAATCCCGATGGGTCGAAAATCTCGTTAACTCAAAATCCCGATGGGTCGAAAATCTCGTTAATTCAAAATCCCGATGGGTCGAAAATCTCGTTAACTCGAAATCCCGATGGGTTGAAAATCTCATTAATTCAAATTCCCGATGGGTCGAAAATCTCGTTAACTCGAAATCCCGATGGGTCGAAACTCTCGTTAATTCGAAATCCCGATGGGTTGAAACTCTCGTTAACTCGAAATCCCGATGGGTCGAAAATCTCGTTAACTCGAAATCCCGATGGGTTGAAAATCTCGTTAACTCAAAATCCCGATGGGTCGAAAATCTCGTCAACTCGAAATCCCGATGGGTCGAAACTCTCGTTAACTCGAAATCCCTATGGGTCGAAACTCTCGTTAACTCGAAATCCCGATGGGTCGAAACTCTCGTTAACTCGAAATCCCTATGGGTCGAAACTCTCGTTAATTCGAAATTCCGATGGGTCGAAAATCTCGTTAACTCAAAATTCCGATGGGTCGAAAATCTCGTTAACTCGAAAGAATTATTCGACCCTTTTCGAACATCGCCCCTTATTTAATATCTTGATAACTCGAAACTTGAAATGACACTTCTGTCCTTAAATTTCGCAGGATTCTACTGTACGTGTTGAGATTGTTGGAGTAAAGTTTCTTACTATTCCAATTCCATGAATGGGTACATAAAGTATTGTTCTGTTGTTCCTTGTGTTAACTGTTCTACTGCGCCTGCTGAAGTATTTTACACTAAAGTGATAAATAATATATTTTGAGAATTGAACAGATGTGTTCGACATAAGTATCCAAAATGAGGTTTACACCTTAAAAAAAAAAAAAAAAATGTATAATTTATTTTTATTCAAATCCTAGTAACGTCTTTCCAATGTTGTACCTTCTTTTACCCTGAATTATTATAAAGACACTGAATTCTACAATGTTATTGAACACCAAAATGAGAATCTAAATTGTATTCTGTGAGTTTGAAGTATCCAAAATGGGGTTTATAGTAGTACAATAAGTTCTACGTCCAGGCAAAGGCTAGTACATACAATCAGTAGTCTGGCTGGGGGACGTTAAACAGGCAGAAGAGCAGTGTCTCGCTAGAAGACTATAAACAGAGAACAGACTAGCCAAACCCTTACAAGCCGGCTAGCTTGCAGTTTCCTAAGGGTTTAATGGCTTATAAAGAAAAGTCCAAGTCCTCATGATGGTTGATCGCACATAGAAATATCGCCTCTGACAACACAAAGAGGCGTAAACCACAAATTTTTGAAATCGTTTTTATTGCTTAGATTGAGTCTACTTGTGCTATATTTTGTTCTCACAAATAGACGTAACCCAATTATAATCCAAAAAAAAGATACAACAAAAATTAAAATCAGGCGTATCCCTCATTTTCTCTTTTTCAGACAAATCAAATAGGCGTAAATCGATATTCACAGTTAAATAATCAAATTTGGCAACAGAAAAAGTTCATATGGTCATTTACGGGTACAGGGAAGTGTTAATGTTCCTACCGTGAAAAGAAAATTTATGCACAAGAAAACTCATTTTCGCTCTCCTGTAAAATTTCGAAAATGTGGCTTACGCCTCTTTGTGTTGTCAGAGGCGATATGTGGTTCAGGACGAGCTGGCTAGAGACCATTAGGCTAGAGGAATAAAGTTGGCTAGAGACCATCACTTCCCCCTCCAGCTGTAGCCAAGCTGACTACAACTACAACATAGAATCAATAAAACAGTTGACATACAAATAACCAACTTCTGGTAAATCCTGTATATTTTTTTACTATAAATATAACCGCGACTAAAAAAAATCTGGTGTAAACATCACACAACTTTCCTTATCATATTAGGAATGGAAACGGGACCAAAAGCCACTAGTGACTCAAGGGTAACATTTAGCTAAAAATAAACATCAAATTCGTAATCAGCACCTTAAAATCATTGGATTTGATATGTCACAACTCCCATCTAGGATGAATAATAAAAAAGTTAGTCCAAGCGGGTCCCCCCCAAAATACCGGTAAATTGGGGCCGAGTTCAAAAAAGTTCAAGGTATCAAAAAAATGATCAGAATAGACTCCTATTATTTTTTTAATCTAAGAAAATGTTGTTCTCTAACTTTTTTTGTATCTTTAACCAATTCATAGAAACGGCGCTTGCAGCCAATATTTGCGGCCCTGCGGCCGCATTCTGCGGCCGATTGCAACCAAAAGTTTCGTGGTTTGTCTGGTGTATAAAATCAATTTCCATACCAAATTTCAAGTCTCTAGCTCTTACCGTTCTTGAAATATCCTGTTCACACACACACAGACACACAGACAGACGCACGGACCAATGGCTGAAAACAACTTTTTTGGTCTCCTGAGGCTATGATTCGTCCAGAAATGTGAAAAACTGGGTAGGTCAAATTTTCGACGAATACAATACTTTCCTTATTATAGGATAAGGAAAGTAAAAAGAAACGCGTATTTTTTCCTTTTTCCGGTATTTCAATCAGGAACGAAATGATTTCCGGTGAACATAACTGCAGTGCCACCCTGCATATTTTCCCAGTTTGTTTTATTGATATTATAACTTCGATTTGGAATTTCTCTTTCTAGTACTTAGATTTGTTTGAGTTGATACGATTTTGATTGGTGGGTGCTTGTACGTTATTTCTAACTGCTCAGCTAATGCTTTTTCACAAAGAAATACATCTAGTGTTTAGCTAAATTTGTTTTGTATACTATGGATACTTATGAGATTATTTGCTTTTAACAATTCATTTACAACATCTATTTTTACTTTAGAGATCATTTTGGCTCTTACAAAATAAGGCTCTTTGCTCCTCCATGCACGGCATGTTTTGCCTCGGTGACCATGTAATTAATCACTCCCTCATATAATTTTGTATATGAATACGTATATGTAGATTAGTCTTCATAAACTCTCATGTATCTGGAGATAAAATTTTACTAAACTATCATGTCTCAACATAAAGGAGATAAACGAAACTATGTCTCAATACAAACCATCATAATTATTTCATGTTAATTATTTCTTTCTTTTGAACCGATGTTTATTTAGGTCTGCTTTGAGAAGACAGGCTTCAAATCTTTGAAAATTTGTTGCTAACAAAAAAAATCTCAAATTTGTTGTGTGTATACTTGCCTTGTTAGGTGTTAAATTTCAGTGCACGATCCCATTAGTGCATATTCAAAAACAAATATTTTGGCATAGATATTTCGAGAAAAAAAAACATTAAGTCACACCCTCGCTTCAATGTCCGAGTATTCATCAGGTTCTTCAGATTTTCCGTATTTTTTTTTTTTTTTTTTTTTTTTCTTTTTCTTTCTTGTTCTCTTTTAGAATGAATTTGAGAAATACGAGACAGAGCATTATTTGACATTTTGATTACCTTGTGCGACTTGCCACATTGACTGAGTAGCTGAGTTTATAGAGTAGGAGGATAACTCGTTCAATTGGGGGTAGGGTTTGATTCCAGCCTCGACTTCATATAATATTTTCAACTATCAAAAATCAGAAAATAAAATTTAGCATTTTTTATAAAATCTCTAAATTGCCAAGTGTAAACACTTCAATGTGAATCATGAGGAAGTATTGTGTCCATTATTTGCAGTGTATTACTTCCGAAAAATTTCTAATATTAGAAATCGGAAGTATTGTGTTCGTTTTTGTTTTTTTTTTTTAATATATTTTTGCTCCGATTTCAATTTTACTTTCCTTATCCTATAATAAAGAAAGTATTGTATTCGTCGAAAATTTGATCTACCCAGTTTTTCACATTTCTGAACGAATCATAGCCTCAGGATACCAAAAAAGTTGTTTTCGGCCATTGGTCCGTGCGTCTGTCTGTCTGTCTATAAACACGATATCTAGAGAACTAAGTTCAAGAGACTTGAAATTTGTATGGAAATTAATTTTATACACCAGACGAACCACGAAACTTTTGGTTGAAAGCGGCCGCAGGGCCGTAATAATCGGCCGCAAGGGCCGTTTCTTTGAATTGGTGAAAGATACAAAAAAAGTTACAGAACTAAATTTTCTTAAAAATTTAAAATATTAGGGGTTTACTTCGATCATTTTTTTCATATCTTGAACTTTTTGGAACGCGGCCCAAATTTACCGGTATTTTGGGGGGGACCTGTTTGGACTAACCTTTTTATTATTCATCCTAGATGGGGGTTGTGACATATCAAATCCAATGATATTGAGGTGCTGATATCTATTTTGACATTGATTTATAGCTAACTGTCACCTTTGAGTCACCAGTGGCTTTTGGTCCGTTCCCATTCCTAATGGGATAAGAAAATTCGTTTGATGTTTACATCAGATTTTTCTGTAGAAAGTACATTTCTATGGGACTAAATTTAAAACATCTTTGTTTTAACAACACATACATTTAATACAATTTTGTATGGCTTTGGTTTTTTAAATATACGGAAGTATAAGTAGACCAGTAAGAGTCTAACATGCATTCACTTTTGTGAATAGAATATAGTATATAACAATAATTCTGCTCGAGTAATTGAAATTTGAAATAAAGAATGGTACACATACACATACCTAAAGGCTATTGGAATCTGTGCATCAATTATGGTGGTGGTGTGTGTAATATGTGCGTGCGTGACGGCCTTTCATGATTTCATGAAATCAGCGATTTTGTTTTATAACTCGACAACGAAATAAATTTAAAAAATATCTGTTCATATTTGGTTACTTATTGTAGATTTAACGGATGAAATAAATACCCAAGTCACAATAAAATTGTAGATGTTAAAATGCCTCAGCCAGAAATTGAACTCACGTTCTTTTGATAACCACTCATCTAAATTATTCTGATATAGATAGAGGCTGTAGTAAAATCGAAGATCGGCAAAAAGAAAAGCCGATCAAATTGGCTTCCTTCAAAAAGATGGAATTAGGGAAAATAAAATTCGTCCGCTTTGGCTTGTGTCCAGAAATCAGCATCGACTATTGCCTCTTATGTTTTATGTACCCATATGTTGGGAAGTGTTTTACTTTTGAGTTATTCATCATGAATTTGGAATCCTAACACACAGATAGACCTTACAACTGATAGGATTCTTCATTAGCTTGTTTTTTCTTTAACCTAATTATGTTTCGTTTTCCTCTCCTCTTCTATTATTTTTTTTCTCTCATTTAAAATAAAAATAAAATCGCCCGTGAAATTTTGTGTGTGTGGTGTGTATTTTTTCATTATTATTTTATTAATCTGGCCTTTTCCTCTACTTTTTATGGAAAAAAACTCTAATTGAGGAATGATAAGCGAAGTTCAAAGAATAAATTATTTTTCAATGTTAATGCTGCAGTCCATTTCAATATCAAGAAATACTGACTCATCGATCCTTATATAAATTGAGAAATCATGTTTTGAATAAAATGCTAATGGTAGAATTCTTAAACAAGTCTCAAAACTTTTTGACCGTCTTGAAAAATACGATTAAATACATTTATTCTAAAGACAATTACACATATTGTGTATGCAACTTAATGTTTAGACTGAGAGAATAGTGGAGAATTGATATCGATTCACCTTTATTCAGTAAAATAAACTCTCAATGTTGGAGAGTAGGAGAATATGCAGTTTTTCATGACCTAGGAAACAATATTGGTTTTCATGGTGATTTTGAACATAGGGTATCTTCAAATTCAGGGAATATTTCATAAAATCTCCTCAGATGTTATTACTTTCACTCGAAGACGTGATCTTGAGGACTATGCTGAGAGAGTAAGAGGGACTTGTCGAAAAGTTGAGGGACTCTTCGCAACCTTGTGACACAGTAGTCGCGAGACACACATTTTTCGTAACGAATCGTACAATTCTAAAATTAGACTGTGCCAGCATTCATATTTTTACATTTGGTGAATTGTTGTGTTCGATAGAATAGCGCTTCTGTCCAACTGCCCATGTAATAATATTCGGTTTTGTGTCTTCTTCTGTAGTTTCTTTTATTATTTTCGTTTTTCGTTTTTCTTTTCACGTTTTATTAGAGGTAGTTTTAAAGTTTCGACTTTTGTTGTTGTAAAAACACGGACTTCAATGAGATTTTTTCATAATTTTCTACCAGCAAAAGAACGGCTTTTAAATTTCGTTTGATCTGAAGTGGTGTCATTATAAATACCTAACTGTAGTTTCTTTTGTCGGATGATCAAGTAGCTATGGTGTGATGGTCTTGCCAAATATGGAAATTCAAATGGAGGGACATCACGTGGAGTTTTGGTGCCTTTGCTAGTTTCGTTTTTCAAATGTTAAATTTAATTTTCCTGTTTTTGGTAAAATTCTGACTTAATTGCAAATAAATTCTATTTGATTTCTGTAGAATAACAACTTAATCACTCTGTTTGTTACAAATTAGAATTATAAAAATATTAAGAGTCCTATACTGTCTAAAGACCTCATTGCAGAAGTTACATTTAAAGAAATCCTACACACTACACAATGATATTACAGAGTACCTGTTAAAAAAATTGTAATAGTTAAAAAAATAAAACACGTGTCTGAAATAGTTTTTTTTTTACAATCACAAATACTTTATTTATACTGCCTTTGCCCTAAGCAGCCTCCTAAGCAGCTCAAGACTATAGATTCCCTTATTACTGGCAATTTAAATAAAGTCTCATTTATTGATTTAACTCGATGTAACCTTAAATTTGTAGAAAAATTATACTACATATACTTTTTCCTACACCTTAAGTACTTTAAGCCATCAACAAGAATTAAAAAAAAAAAACTCCCAAAAGGTTCTTATTACATTTATTACTATCGATGGCTGAAAGTAACATATTTTTTTTGTTCCCCCTATTAGGCGTTTTTACTCTGTCAGTAGGCAAGTCGTTCCCGATTTAACATAGTTAAAACTGTAAAAACAAAGTCTATTTTAATAATTGACTTAAAAGTTGAGTTTAAAATGAAAGCTAATATTTCTATGAAGAGCCACCTTTCAATGTATAACTTCTTGGGCATAATGGCCGTTCACACTCAGTAGTTCATCGAAAAAAGCAATGAACCAAATAATATGTTTACCTGAATCACCCTAAAGTGTCATCAGCGTAATTGATGCAATCCAGGCTGTGAAGAAATCCCTGAGCATTTCTAGTCAAAACCCAACCAATACAAAATGGACAAAGTGGAGTATAGGCGGCCCAGCCTTGCTCGCCTCTACAAGGAAGACAAAAGCTACAAGGACAACTTCAGTCGGTCCTACAATAGCGAAAACATCGAGAAGATACTCAGTCGGACTAGATCCTTGATTAACGACTTTGACTCGGGAAAAGGTTCAAGCACGAATAGTAGCAGCTATTCTACTTTGCCTCCCCGCTTTCGACTGACGGGCTCCAAATACAGCAGGTAATAAGAACAAGTGGATAGTATAGCAGGTGAACTTTGAAGTATATATTATTGAATGAGGAAACAACAGATACAGTTTTATTCTACAGAGTGTAGGACTGTAGGTAGTAAAATAAAGAATGAATAATTGTTGTAAAGAACAACTTGAGTTCAGGAACTTAAGGCAAAATTTAATGATAGAAGTTACTTTTGTCATAAATTCCTGAAACATTATTTTCTTCTACATAATTTACATATGGGTTTTTTTTTTTTTATTTTTTAAAAGATGAGTGTTTCACAGCCGTTTTTATTTCGTAGCCATGAAACAGGAGCTACTGTAGACGCTTGTGGTCTGTGTTGTAGCCTACCCATCCGTAGTATGGCTCCCCTCCGATGGGCGAGAAGTGACACAATACTTCCCAATTAGGTGCTGGTCAACACGAGCGCACCGGAAGTGTAAACAATTGTAACCAAATTAAGAATACAAATTTTTGTCGGCACGGGGGATCGAACCCGGGACCTTCCGCATGGCAAGCGAGTGCTTAACCACTGAGCTAATCGGTTTGATGGCAGAGATTGCCTCAGGCAATAATCACGCCCTTTGTCAATATTATTCTTGTCAATAAAGAGTTATTATTATATAACCTACTGTTTCTTATGTGTAAGTTCTAAAAATCGTGGAAAAGTAAATGATGGAAGAAAACTTACATTTAATTACACACAATTTGTAATAAGAAAGAATAGTATTATAGTTTGGGTTATAGCTTACATTTAAATCCCACTGTCTCAAGGACACCGAATACATAAAATGGAAACAGGTTGACTAGATCTCATGGTCCCGCTGCCCCCCCCCCCCTCCTCATTTCAGCTCCTTCATCTCCAGCCCGGGCGGGGCCCGCAGCTTCAAGTCTCGCTCCCCTGCCTCCTCCTCCTCCTACTCCTCCTACACTTCTCCCTCCTACTCCTCTCTCTCTTCCATTCGCTCCCCCTCCCTCTCGCGCCGCTCAATTCCCTCCCTCCGCTCTCCCTCCCCCTCCCCCTCGGACTCTGTCCCCTCCTCCCCGCGTATCCTCAACGACCTGTGCATACCCAAGAAGTCATCGGAGAAACTTCCGAATGGTCTTCCGCCGGATTGCGGCGGGCGAAAGCGATCCGAGCCTCCTGAACGGTCGCCGTCCCGACGTCTGGAAACCGGTAGAGTGGAAAATAGTAAACCGGTGACGAACGGTGACTCACCGATTTGCAACGGTCTAGACAATGTCGCGGGGACCAGCGTGTCGACTTATTCTCGAAGGAGATCTTCGGGGGCCCATGCCCCGCCCACCAGTGGACTGAGTGGCTCCAATAGCGTCAAGTACGAGAGGTGCTACAATGAACTGCTCTCGCGGATCAACCAGATCAAGGTAGACTTCAGGAAGTGTGCGAGTGGCGATTTGTTCCGTTTCGTGATACCTCACTTTCCAGTTAACACTTTTTCGCTTATATCGGTTGGGTGGAAGAGCTATCGGTTGGGTGGAAGAGCTTATCGGTTGGGTGGAAGAGCTCACAGTGTGAGAATCCTGCCGTTAAAGCCATAAAAAAAAAAAAATATGAAACCTTAGGTAGGAATAAGAAATAAAATAAAAAATACACTGCCAATTATGGACATAATACTGTAACTCCAAAACTTCTAATCCGATTCTTTTCAAATTTGTTTTATGTGGTAGAATACCGTTTTTCCTACATTCTAGATACCACCAAAAATTCTGTATAGGCAAGTCATAGACCTTCCTTTTGCACTTTTTTGTGCAAAATTTTGGATTTTCTTAAAATCAGTACTAAATCATATTTTATTATATAGGGTGGGGCAAAAGTCTGGAAACCCCTGAATAACTTTCGAATGGCTTCTTCGGTAAAATTAAAATTGTGTATGGTAAACTGGGCTAATAAGACCTTCTTTTAGAGTGGGGTCGATTTTTTTTTACTGGCCCCCCTGGCCCGCCCCCATGTCGGGGCCAGGGGGCCAACTTATTTTTTTTTTTAATACGAACTCCCACCTTGCGATACATTTTTGAAAAGGTCTTTAAATAAGAAATACATTGGTGCAAATTTTATTTTTTTAAAATATTAACTGTTTGCAAATGGTGTCCAACATTGTGTATGCAGTAAAGTCTGGAAACCCCTAAATATCTTTTGAAAGGGCTTTCCTAGTTAAGTTTAAAATTGTGTACGGTAATCCGTGGTAATTAGACCTTATATTAGAATGGGACCGATTTTTTTTTTTATCGGCCCCCATGTCGGGGCCAGGGAGGCCAACTTCATTTGTTTTTAATACGAACCCCCCCTTGCGATACATTTTTGGAAAGGTCTAATTACCCCGACTTACCGTGCACAATTTTAAATTTACTGAGAAAGCCTTTTTAAAAGATATTTCGGGGGTTTCCAGACTTTACTGCATACACAAAGTTGGACGCCATTTGCAAACATTTAATATTAAAAAAATAAAATTTGCACCAATGTATTTCTTATTTAAAGACCTTTCCAAACATGTATCGCAAGGTGGAGGTTCGTATTTAAAAAAATGAAGTTGGCCCCCCTGGCCCCGACATGGGGGCCGGTAAAAAAAAAATGGACCCCACTCTAAAAGAAGGTCTTATTAGCCCGGTTTACCTTACAAAATGTTAATTTTACCGAAGAAGCCATTCGAAAGTTATTCAGGGGTTTCCAGACTTTTGCCCCACCCTGTAATATAATTGCATTATGTCAAACACAAATACGCATGAACATACAAAATTTCATCAAACTCGCATGTGCTGTTTACGAGATATAAGCGTATAATTTAAAATTTAGTGGTCAGGCGTATGGTCTCTATCACCAACCGCTAGTGTGAAGTTGATGAATCAATACGTCTCCTATATGTGTACAAAATTGCGTTGAAATCCGTTCAGGAGTTTCTGAGATTTGCGCGTTACAAGGAATGCATTTAACAGACCGACAGACAGACAGAAACCAACGTTGGAGCATAAGAATATTTTTTTTTTACAAAAACGATCACAATACTCCATAAATATGTCGTTGGTCAAAGTGAACTTCTCTTTCCAATTTCTAATATTAAAAAAATCTCGGAAGTAATATTTTAAATAGCAAAGTTATAATATCGCCTTATTTATACTACCCGATTAAGACTATTAGGTCCCATTATTCCAGCAGTAAGCCCAAGGCGTATTATCATGTGGTAAAAACACAAACGGGAAGATAACATGGCATGTCCCGGCTGGGTTTCGAAAATACGTCATCTGGATTACCAGACCGTCGCCTTTACCAGTGAGCTACCGGGTCAGAAAAGTAACTATTGAGGAGACTAGAATTCCAAACCAATGATTCTTGTTTTTTTTCTTCTAGAAATGTGACCAGCTTTTTTAAAGAACTGTGTGTTGTGATCTTATTAATTATTACTGACCGTTTAGTTTTGTCTAACAAAATTATTGTTGATAAAAAAAGATACTTAATATAATGTTTAACAAAATGAGAATGAATAATATCCATTGAATAATTTAATGAACTCCATTTCTATTAAATCGTCCTGCTGTTTTCTCGTTCCGCTATATTTTTTCAAGTTTGTTAGTTTTAATTTTTTTTAAAAATTGTCAACTAATATTACTTGGATGTTGCTATGTCTTCTCATGTCAAAACATATGATTTGCTCTTCTAATTGTACTGAACCTGCATTTGTGTTTTCTATCTCCTCATAATCCTTTAAACGAAATTTTTGTATAATCCTCTGTTGATACAAAATGAGTTACCACTAAAGCAGTATTATCTTTACTTCCGTATTACCTACTCATCCCATTTTCGTGATACTTATGTCGAACAATCACAAAATAATTTGAGTTGGATATTGTTATTTATTCTACAAAGACAATTATTCAAAAGTAAAAAAATATTAAACTTGTTATGTTATTGAATCTATCACATCTACCATGATCACATTGCATCTAATACTTTACTCATTCTGAATTTTTCACCTTTTTTAGCTTTGATAATGATGGATCCTACAATCCTACCTCAAAACTTACAGGGTCATTATTAAGAGACATCTAAATATCGCAAGAACTACTACCCGACCTACTGAACACATAATATCATATTTGTGTTAATCACAATCATGATGTGACAATTACTCAAACTCGCTTTCCTAAGTTTTCAACGTAGTCGGGACTCAACCACCGACCTCCAGGTTACGAGTCCGCCCTCTTACCGATCAAGCTTCTTAGGTCGGTATAACTTATGAATTTAATAAAACACAACTCTGTCCTTTATATATCCTGCAGATGAATGGAGGGGAGACGCTGCATGAAGGTCGCACATCGTCCAATGTACCCGAGTTTGACCGAACCAAGAAACCAACCCAGGACCGGGTATCTCACTACGAGCGCCGGGAGAACTCGGTAGCTGGAACCAATGTGGTGAGAATTTTTTTTTTATGAAATTTTAATTAAATAATTCAAGTAATATTTATTTTACTATCTATAAAACAAGACAACTCATCTCCCTGGGGCACACAGCCCACAGCTGCCGCCGCGTTTCCTCTTTGAATTGCTAGACTTATTTTTTGTGATAGATAGAAATGTCGCTTGGTTAAGACTTGGATGGGTGACCATTCAAATTCTAATTCTCGTGACGCTGGCTTTTCCCGGCCCCACTCAGGCTGGGTGAGGTCAATGTGAGTAGCAGGTTTGTGAGTTTCCTGCGAATGGAGGGTTAAACCCCCGTCGTGATATGACCATGGCAGTTGAAAGCGACGTTAAACCCCACTTAAAAAAAAAAAATATTTTTGTAAATATTTTTGTCCAACCAATCTCTGTTGATAAAGTAAAGCGGTGAAGTACCTTCTTCAGTTAATTCCGCTAATTTATTAAACATACGAGGGAGACAATGGTTGGGTGGACAATAGTTGGTTGAAAGAGCTACCTCCAGTGAGAATCCTGCAATAAAAAAAGAAAGCCAAAAAAACTAGTCTAGGATAAGCAATATTAGTGTATAGGATAAGCAATACTAGTGCATGGGATAAGGTACACTAGCATATAGGATAAGCAATTATTCAGCAAAGTTTTCACCTGCTCACAGGTAGTGTTACTCACAACACGTGAACGGTTTGTTTATTGACACAGCACTTGTATATGTATGTATTGCTGTATAGGATGCCTCCGGGGCTTATAGAATTAAAGGAAAGTTTACAGAGCATGTGGAGTTATCGCACCTGTTACTACCCATGTGATGGTCGTACTATACAGCCACCTCTACAGGATGGACAAAACCGCGGGTGTCTAAAATGAGTTGTTTGACCCTCTTTACTGCTACATTTTTTTTTTTTTTTTTTTTTTTTTTTTATGGCTTAAGAAGTCTTGCGACTTCTACTTACCAGCTGTTCTATTTTGATAGGAAAAGGATTTTACTGCTACAAACTTCATCATTACTATCTTAAAATCCTTTTCCTATCAAAATAGAACATTTTTTTCAAGTCTGATTTTTTTGATTGGAAAAGAGAGAGGAAATGATGTTGAAAGCAAAAATATATTATAATTACTAGAGGCTGAATGTGTATTTTTGACTTCTGTTTTTTTAAGTCTGATTTTTTTCTATTTTGATGGGAAAATACGGAGAAAATGATGTTGAAAGGAAAAATGTATTATACTTACTACAGGCTGAAGGTTTATTTTGGGCTGATGTTTGCACAAATAACTGTTCTTCATGAAACAACCCAAAAGTAGCTCAGCAAGTTTCGTTTGTTACCAGTGTCCCATCGAGACTATTTTCAGTTTTTATTTGGAGAAACATTTCATTACGAATTTATTGACTCACCCAGTAGTAATAATACGATTAACGCAAAGCACATGTCCTGGCATCATGCTTGTTACACAGCTTTTCACATGAATCAGGATAAGGATTCTCTTTTTTGTTCACTGTAGAAGATTCAAGTGTTTCACTTCATTCAAGGAAACACAGAGGGTTAGGAAATCCTTTGAGCATTAACCTCGCCTGGTGGTTACCTTCCACTAAAGAGTGTTATTATTATTACTTTCCACTTTACGTTCACTTGAACGGCTCAAACCTCTAAGTCCAGATACAGTTCACTGCAATTGGTTACCGATTTTCCCCGATTTCTTATCTTGCATTGTGTGCAATACGAGTCCCAAAAAAAGTTTCATCATGATAAATACTACAGTCGAACATGGATATAAGAGAAAAAGTTCCACGTCAAATTGACCCCTCTATCATCATCATAGGGTGGCGTCATCGTGAACGATGGTAGCCAGTCAGTGGAGAAATGACTCAGCAATTCTAGCACTGTCTTTACAAGGAGGTTAATAATTGACAAGGAGGAACCAAGCCAATGCTAGTCTAGTCCTGTTTATAGTCTAGTTCCTGTTTCTATAAACAGGGAGGTGAAAACTTCGTGATGCTGGCATTCCGGCCCAACCCAGGCTGAGTTAGGTTAATGTGGGTAGCAGGTTTGTGAGTTTCCTGGGATTGAAGGGTAACACCCCCGTTGTGAAACTGCATGGTCACATGCAACTGAAAGCGACGTTAAACCCAAAATTAAAAATAAATAAATGAATAAGTAGAAAATGAGCCCTGCCGTCTTCGTCGCGACCACCTCTTGTGAAAGCACCCTACATCGTAAAGCAGCACTCTTTGTGAAACGTGTTTCGGTTTCATCTCGTGGGAGATACATACATTATGATTATGTACTTACGTATATGAATACGTATGTATAATTGAATATGTTTATAATCATTTATGTATATTATAAGCAGGTGTGGATTCAGGGGGTCGAATGCTCAATTGATGCTCGCTCGACTCCCAACGGAAAAAGCAGTTGATTGGACTGCAAACAAAAAAACATTATGAGTACCCTACCTTCGATATTATGTTATGTCAGGTTTCACAGCTACGCTAGCCTGTTGGTAATGTAAAAAAAAATTATTTCTTTCTTTTTAAGTCACCGATACTTTCTGTACATTATAGTGTATAGGGAAAAAGAAAGTTAGAAAAACTTGATTTTAGCTTTACATATTCTAGGTCAGATTCCTCTAGATTACAGCAGTGGTAGATTTGATACAAAATCCCTCTCAACCTATCATATGCAAGAATAAAGTTTGATCAAGGGTAATGATAATACCCAGGGCTTTCTCCTATTGCTTGTATTGCATGTTGTGCACTGGTAGTCAAGTGGTTAACGTGCTTATCTGGTAACCTAGGTAACGTAGGGATCCGTTGGTGCGAATCCCACCTAGTGCATAAATTTTTCTGATTAAATTGAGTTTGTGACCACTTAAAATTGAGACTCTGACGGTTAGGTGGTAGAAAATGCTTTGAGGATTAAACTCACCTGGTGGTTACCTTTTTTTTTACACTTTATTAATAGGTCATATTATATACAACACAAGTAATTACAAATTAAAATACAACATAATACAAAATCAGCATTGCCACTCAAAGAGGCAATGCTGGAAGCATATTGTCAGTGCTTCCAATGAAAAGAGATGACACCTTGTTTTACATATAAATAAAAATTAGATTATCGTTCAAAAAAAAATATATATATAATAGAAGAAAAAAATAAAGAAAAAATAAATAAATATATACATAATATATGTCCTAACTAAAGGGCGGGGTTATTGCCTTTGGCAATCTCTTCCACCCAACTACCTTCCACTAAAGAGTATTATTATTATTAATTCGCGCCTGACATGTGTTTGCATCTATGTGTAGTAATCGGATTTTCCACGTGAAGGGACTGCTTCTCCTGACTATGGCTTCGTCCCGAGGGAAGAGGTCGGCTAGTAAGGTCAAGAAAAGCGTGTTGAGTGTGGTCACGTTAGAGTTCATGAGATGTGGGTTTCGCTCACTTTGGAGAGTCGTTCGAGAGTCGCTCAGTAAAGGGATCCGGCTCCTCATTTATCTCTATCCCGCAAAAACAAAAATGTGAAAAATAGGCCAAGTTCCGATCCAAAAAAAAGAGTCAGTTAATCTATCAGTGAGTAGATCCCTACGCTACCTGGATGACACGTTAACCACTTAACTACTAGTGCACAACACAAAATTCAATCCAAAAAAGAGAATGTGCACTGGTAGTCAAGTGGTTAACGCGCTAGTCTTGTAATCCAGGTAGTGTAGGGATCCGTTGGTTCGAATCTCACCCAGTGCACGAATTTTCCTCATGAATTTGAGTTTGTGACCACATAATAATAAAACTCTGAGGGTTAGGTGGTAGAAAATGATTTGAGCATTAACCTCGCCTGGTGGTTACCTTCCACTAAAGAGTATTATTATTATTATTAGTATAGGTCGCAAACTACGCACTTTGCAAACTCTTGTAACTTGCTAACAGGTTACCTTAGAGCTATGAAATGTGAGTCAGTCAAAAGATCTGACTCACTGAGTCCTTCCTCACAAATCTCCAGTCAGTCTGTCAGTATTCTTCTTGCCACGGAAGCTTCTCAACTATGTGTTCCTAACAGGACATCTTTTTCGTTTGAACTTTCGAAAAAAACTCATTTTAACGGACGGTTAAATAGTATTTAAGAGCATTTGTGATCATTACTCCTTAAAGTTATTAGTTGTCATATTCAAGTCAAAATTTTCTTAATAATGTTGTCAGCAAAGTTATATTTTTTCTTCCTCACCCTCCCAATCAAAATCACTCAACTTTCTCCCTCAATGAACTTTTAGTTTTATTTGTACCATACCTATAAAGTGCTGTAAGGCTTACTTATTTTTTACTCTGATTGGTGTTTTTACCGGTGATATGTTTATCTTAACGTTCATCTCTTACCGAATTAAAATCATATTTTGGACCAGGGTAAGCACAAGATATAAAATAGCGTGTTTCAAAAGCGCCATGCATCAATGTATACGAATTTTGCTACATAAAAGATATTGTGGATTCCTTCTGGCCTTTCCGTCCATAGAAGCGTACAGAGTTAGTGATATCTTCGAAATATTATATTAATGGTTATTGAATTTTTTGAGATAGCAACTTTTTTTTTCACATGTATAGCAGCAGCCTGCTTTAATCCATCTTGTATTACAAAATAATTAATTTTTCTGTAGGTTGTAGGCTTATTTTCCTGAAACACAGGTTTGTTTACCAATGACAGTCTAGAAGAGAGATGTCGCTTGCTTCTCAAGCTGTCGTTTTGCGTAAATTGAACTTTCTCAAAACAACAAAATCTAAGTACTTTTGTTAATACAATTGGTAGTCACCGTAGCAGAGTGAGTTAGCGCGCTAGGCATTGCACGCATGGTGACCTGGGTTCGAATCCCAGCGGGGCAGGATTTTTTCTGCTCTGTACTTGGATGTTCGGGGTCCACTCATACCTCGTGAGGAAAAATGAGTTGTTACTTGTAAGAGTAACGACCAGTGGCGGTAAAATTACCAGAGTAAAAAGAAAATAATGTAATAGAATTTGAACAGTACAGGAGGCTCTTAGTAATGCTACGCTACCCACAAAAATTGTGAAGAGGCCTTGTGCTTCACCACAAATAAAATCATTCATTCATACAATTCGAATATTTGGCTCAACACACGTGTCTTAACCCTTTGTGTGTCCCCAGGGCCCAGGACTCACCGGTCTCAAGAACCTAGGGTTATTGTCTATGGCAGTCTCTTCCTACTTGTGTTTGTTAATACAATTCGAACATTTGGCTCAGCACACGTTTCTTATTATTAAACATGTTGGATCAAGTTTTATTTACAAATAACATAGAATATATACATACATAGAAATTAAAATTAAAACAAAACTTGATCAAGGGCGGTGCTAATGCCAACGGCATTCTCTTCTTTTTCATTTTCTTAACCCTTTGTGTGTCCCCAGGGCCCGGGACTCACGGGTCTCAAGAACCTCGGCAACACGTGCTACATCAACTCCATCCTCCAGTGCCTGAGCAACACCACGCCCCTCCGCCAGTTCTTCCAGTCGGAGTTCCGCCGCTCCTTCACGTGTCGGAGCCCGGGCACCGGCCGCCCCGGCACCGGCTGCCGCCTGGCCGAAGAGTTCCAGGTCATCTTCAACATGTTGTGGGCGGGCGACACGCGGTACTTCTCGCCCAACCGATTCAAGGTGACGCACTCTTTTTTCTTCTCTCAAGTTATAATAGTTGAGATTATAAAGGGTTGGGTGGAAGAGATTGCCACAAGCAATAAATAACCCCGCCCTTTAGGTAGGACATTATTGTTATTTTCTTTTTTTTACTTATTTATTTTGTCATTTGTTTGTCTTTTTTTCCTTTCTTTTCTTAATTTTATACTGTTGTCTATTTGTCCTCCTAATAAAGCTTTAAAAAAAAAATAGTCACATCTAGTACAACTTCTCACTTTTCTATTTACACTGATTAAAATAGAGAGGTTAGTTGATGGCATGGATATTCAGAACTATTACCTGCTGATGAGAGCAAATAAGCTCGAAACAGCTGTCCAGGTATGTTCTGATATTCATGTACATCTAGTACAACTTCTCACTTTTCCGTTTACACTGATGATAATATTTAATAATTTCGTGTCCGTGAGATAGGTAGTGATACCTGAATCACGGTGGTGAGAGGATTATATGGACGCCCAGATCCAATGTCTAGGCTCCTTTCATGTCCATTGATTCTATTTGGTTTTAACGTCCTGACTTGAGGTAGACAGGACGGGGATTTTACACTCCGTTCGCTGGGAATCGTACCAGCTACCCACATTAACCTCACCCAGTTTCCATGTACAGACAAAACCTGGATTTATACATTTTATTCAAGGGACCAGAAAGTGCATCTCTCTCTCTTTTTTAAAGATGATGATGAGGGAAAATAATCTCTTTAAGAGAAACCTGGATATAAGATATAAAAAAATTCCAGTCCTTTGAGTTCTCTTATATCCAGATTTGACTCTATTATAACAGGAAACAGGGTTAAAAAAAAGAGTGCTTCACAGCCTTTTTTATTTCGTAGCTATGAAACAGGAGCTACTGTAGACGCTTGTGGTCTGTGTTATAGCCTGCCCATCCCGTAGTATGCCTCCCCTCTGATGGGCGAGAAGTGACACAATACTTCCCATTTAGGTGCTGGGTCAACACGAGCGCACCGGAAGGTATCCCTTACAAACAACTGTAACCAAATTTTGAATTACAAATTTTTTTCGGCGCGGGGGTTCGAACCCGGGACCTTCCGCATGGCAAGCGAGTGCTTAACCACTGAGCTATTCGTGCGCGCATCCAGGTTTATGTTGTAAAGAAGTTCTTTTCCCTTATATAGAGGTAAATTTGTCCTGGAAATTTTTCTCTAATATCCAGGTTCGACCGTTTTTAATTTAATCAAAATAATATCGATTAACATAACACTTATGACGGCTAGACACACTTTCAAAAGTCTACCCTATAATTTAGTGGTCATATAGTCCGAGCATGGAACTTTACAGCTAAAAGTGAGTTCGTATTCCACCCAATGCATAAGACTTTGTCTGATAAATTTGACTTCATAATAATGCCAAAACAATTAACAATATCTAATCTAATTTACAAATACTATCCCTACAACCTAACTACATAAAACTAAATACAAAAAACATAAAGAAAATATATGTATGTACGAATTTCTTTGTGGTGAAGCACAAGGCCTCTTCACAATTTTTGTGGGTAGCGCAGCATTACTAAGAGCCTTCTTTACATTTCGAATTATTCTATTACATTAATTTCTTTTTACTCTGGTAATGCCGCCACTGGTCGTTACTCATACAAGTAACTACTCATTTTTCCTCATGGACCCCGAACATCCAAGTACAGAGCAGAAAAATTCCTGCCCCGCTGGGGATCGAACCCAGGTCACCGTGCGTGCAATGCCCAGCGCGCTAACTCACTCTGCCACGGTGACTACTACATAAAGAAAATATAAATAGTATGCTAAATAAAGTCAAAAAATTTCGTGACATCGTAAACGAATGTCACAATTTCAATGCAAAGCGCCAATCATGTGACCCAAAACCATCTCTACTGAACTCTACCAGTGAAGTGGACTCACTTATAACCTTTCCAAGAAATATCAAACTCCTTCACCTTATGCGATCCTCACCTTGTGAGGATCGGCACGAACGACCATTCAATATTTGGTTGAAGTGCCTAACAGGAAAAAAAAAGTCGAAAAATTAAGTAAATAATAATTAAAAAATGTATTGAACATAAAGAAAACATGACCGATTTTTTTTTTTTTTTTTTTTAAATCTATCTTCATCTTTATTTGAATTTAAAATCTAAGAAAACATGACCCATTTTTTTTTTAATCTATCTTCATCTTTATTTGAATTTAAAATCTAAAGAAACGATTTTTTTTTTTAAATCTATCTTCATCTTTATTTGAATTTAAAATCTATCTTCATCTTTATTTGAATTTAAAATCACTCATGTATTCCCATCTCTCTGGACATCCCACTCGTGTCTCACTCCCACTCGTGTCTCACTCCTCCCCCTCCTCCTCAGTCCTCCCCCTCCTCCTCTGCGAGGGTCCTCACTGCGCAGGATCTCCTGCACAAGCTCCTCCCTCTCCTGCTTGAACCTCCGGCACAGCTCCTCCCTCACCACCAGCACCTCCGCCTCCAGGCGCAGAGACAGTTGCTTGTACAGCAGCCGCTTCACCGCCTTGTAGCACGTCTTGTTGGATTTGGTCACGATGTCGCCCTTGTGCGCGCGCAGCTCCCGCGCCATGGCCTCGCCTAGCAGTTGGTTCTCGGCGAGCAGCTTGCTGTCCAGCCGGTCCATGATGTACTCGTTCTCCCGCGCCAGCTTGTTGAGCACCTCGGGGATCAGGTCGATGCGGTCGTACGCGTTCGACTGCCTGTGGGGCGTAGAAATGATTTTATATACATGAAATTTCAAACCGACTTCAGTAGCTTGATCGATAATGCGGCGGACTTGTAATTGATTTTAATGAAATTCTAATTTTTGGACAAATTACAAATAAAAAAATAAATACTAATATTTGGACTGAATCTTCTTGTTTAGACCTTCTTTTACACCAGGTAAACGGGAAGCAAGTCGTTATCGGGGAGGAACTCAACGGGAAGCAAGTCGGTAAGGTCAAAACAATGACCAGAAAGGAAGTCGGTAAAAAAAAGGTCGATGGGAAGGAACTCGGTGACGGCGCTTGTAATCGGAGGTCAGTGGTTCAAGACCCAAGTTAAACACATATTCAGTTGTAACATGAGGATTTTGATTAACACAAATAATTATGTATGTTCATGAACTTTGAAAGTGTAAAATATAAAAGTTTGAGCCGACATTAAAATTGTTTTCGAAATTTAATAATAATTACAGTTGTTTGTAAGACATACCTTACGGTGCGCTCGTGTTGAACCAGCACCTAAATGGAAGTATTGTGTGTTTCTGTTAGTTCTCGCCCATCAGAGGGGAGGCATACTACGGGATGGGCAAGATAAAATACAGGTCAAAAGAGTCTACAGTAGCTGCTGTTTCATGGCTACGAAATAAAAATGGTCGTGAAAAACTCTTTTTTTTTTAAATAGACATTGATTGTTCTTGTGACCAAGCCTCTACTCCATTTAGTATTTGAAGTATCGTTAGTTCATCGCTGAACGTTTCTTATTTACTTGCACGTGGTAAATATTGAGTTTAAAAAAATGAAAATAGTCATAAGTGTCATAACGAACAAAACTGAAAATTAATAGAAAAAAAATAGTGTTTAGATCACGCCACATCCCTGTCAATTTTCGTGTTGAAAAGGAAAAAGCTGACTTACTTTTGCAACATGTCTGCGATGAACAATCTGAGGCGAACCTGTTTTTCCCTCAGAAACCCCTCCATGTAATCTCTCTCCTCCCTCAGCTTGCTAGACATGGCAGCGTTGATGAAATCATTCTCGAACTCTATGATCCGAATCAGGCTGGTGAGTAGGGTCTTGGCGTCCTCGTAGGTCATTGACCTCGCCTCGTCCAGAATGGTCCGGCCTTCTTCTAACTTGAGTTCCGCGAAATAGTTTTCCAGCTTTAGATTGGGTCGAGGTTCATCCACGGCAAGGAGTTTTCCTAGCTGGAGCAAAGCCCCTGCAAGCAGATGAATTTAACATTACAGTTCCATCAAGTATACACGTATTTGTGTATCCTATCTACTCTATTCTAGAAATAACATCGCAATGTATTCTTTTCACTAACACCAAATATTTTAAATAATTAGTTTTTAAAAAAAATGTTAATATAAAAATTACCTATTTTTCTGTGTTTGTCTGGGGGTAGCTCCTCAATTTGACTAGTTTCTTGTGAATAAAGGATTTGCCTCAGATTGGCCATAGGAAGTGGTTGGCCTGTTAGCAGATCAAATTGCAAAATATGCCCACTTGGAAGAACTAGCTCCAACTGTTTCTCGTCCAAGTCCTGTGACAGATGGTAACCGTCCGGTAGTTGTCCCAGTATTTCCGCGACATCCTCCTCAGTCAAAGTGTCTAAGTCTACTGGATCTCCGTTCAGGCTGACAAGTCGTATGGTTCCTGATAAGGGATCCACCTCGAGTCGATATTTGTCTGTACTGACGGGTTGATCATTCTGGTCGACAAATCGTTTCATCCCCGTCACAGGATCTGTTACGACGTGATAGTCTCCGGGTATTTGAGGTAAATCCTGATCTTCGATGTCCAAAGCCTCTCGAAGGACGTCTCTCATTGCGTCGTTGTCCCTGCGTTTGTCATGAACTCGCTCTCCGTCGAGACCAACCGAATCCTCAGATGCGTCGAATGTGATCTCGGCTAGCTCCAGCTCGTCCTCACTCCCCCGGTCCCCCGGGAACTCGTAGCGCCCCTCCAGCACCGCCCTCACCTCCCCGTACCCATCCACCACGCTGGTGCTGTTTGGTGTCTGGGTCGTAGAGCGTGCGGTACCCAGCAGGAGCTCCCCTGTGATCCCCAGCACCTGTATCTCCCCGGTGACAGGGTCCTGCACCACATAAGCCTCCCCGTCGTCTAGCGCCTTCAGGAACGTTCGCTCTGGGTTCTCGTACGGCCCGTAGAGGGGCTCCCCACTGAGGGGGTCCACACGGCCGGTGATGTCTACTAGAATGTCTTCCTTCGTCTCAGGATCTTTGAATTTCAACTTTCCGCCCACAAAATTTCTCAAATCGAGTAGATATCGTTTCCGATTGGACTGTTCATAGTGCAGAAAGTAGGGTGCCTCGTAGCTTGTCACAACTTTGGTCTCGGGATGTATCAAGACGAAGGGCTGGCGTCCGCCCGTGCGCTCTGGCTCAGCGATGAGAGTCTCCCCCGTGGCCATGTTGATCACTGGGAAGGGTAGCAGCTCCTCAGGCATGTACACCCCGGGGGGGCGAGGCACGCCCTTCACTTTGACAACTTTCAGATCGTACTCCGCTCTGCCTGTGATAGGGTTGCGCATAACTCGCACCTCTACCTCTACCTCCTTGAAACGGATGTCGATGGCTTCGTACAGGTGAAGAGCACACTCCCCCGAGTCTGCGGAGAAGTTGTCCACGTGAAATGAGAACGGAGGCTCCGGAGCTTGAGGGGCTGCCACTTTGGGCGCTTTCTTCTTACCCATTTTTTAAGGCCCTCTGAAACCTTCAGTGTTTTTGTTGTACCTTTTCAACGACTTTCTTTTGAAATTTTGTAATAGTTACTATGTTGTGAATGGGAGAAAAAATGTTTTTATTTAAACAAATATGTTTCCTCGTACACAGTAGATATTTCCCGGCCAGTGGTTTTATAGTTATGTTTTTCTTTCCGTTTACTTTCAAGACAAAAATCAAGCTTGCATATATTTTATTTGGATAGTTTACAAATATTTTTCATCCCACGCAGCAACTCAGTTGTATTTTTCTTCTTTCATTATTCCCCCCACATGTTTAAAAATGTGAATGGCAAGCAATTTAGTACCACAGCAGTCGTACATATCTCATTTATTAAAATAGCAACAGTAGCTCACACTTTACTTTCGATTTTAAATTGTAAAAAGTATAACAACAAAAAGAAAACATCCAGAGAACTTTTTAAAAACAGGCTAAATCAAACAACTAGGTTGGAATTAGTAAAAAAAATTTCGGGTGTAAAAAGAAAATTCTAGTCATGATTGAAAAAATCAAAATCGGCAGCATTAAGGGTACCCTTCATTGAGGGTTGAGGTTACACCTCACTCTTTTGCAAAATTTACTTTCATTGGATTCATACTTCCATCAAAATATTTGACTATCACTATAAACGTGTATCACTGATTATTTTGTTTTTTTATTTATGTTTTTTACTTTTCTAAATTATGCTTCAAAACAACCCACACCAGCATTATGCTGAAAGGATTGTTAAAAAATCAATTATGTAAGATATTGTTGATGAAATATTGTGAATATTAAATAAATAATGAAGAAAAAAAAATATCTTCACATAAAGTTTATTTCAACGACTCGTAACCTGGAGTTTGGTGGTTTGAGTCTCTAGTACGACACATATTTAGTTAGACGAGTTTGAATAATTTTGATATTGCGGCGATTCATTGTGATTCACACAAATATGATAACTTTTTATCTGACCTGGTTGTATGGTTTCATTGGAAACTTCATACAATTAACACTGTTTCCTAATGAGATCTATTGTGACCAACATCATAAACTTATTACTTCCGAGAAATTTCTAATTCGTTTTTGTAAAAAAAAAACATTTTTTTGATCCGATTTCAATTTTTTTTTTTCATATTTCTAGACGTTTCATAACCTCCTGAGCAACTTTGGTTTTGTGTCGGTCTGTTAAAAGTATTTTTATATTATTTGTTTTCAGGATGAGGTGGGGAAAATGAAGCGAACATTCCGCGGCTACGAGCAACAAGACTCCCACGAGTTCCTCACCATTCTCATGGACAGCTTACACGAGGACCTGAAAGAGGTACGTGGGTGAATAAAAGACAGACAAATATTAGAAACAAGTTTTATTCATATTTATTCCTCTCTGTCTGTCTCGGTAGCTCAGTGGTAAAAGCGGCACTCTGTGAATCCACAGATTCCAGAAGTCGCGGGTTCGAAACCCAGCCGGGACATGACAAGTTATCCTCCCATTTGGGATTTTTACCACATAATAATATTAATAATACGTCCTGGGCTTACTGCTGGAATAATGGGACTTTAATAGTCTTAATCGGGCAGTATAAATAAAGCGATATTATTATTATTATGAAGGAGATACTTGTATTTTCATTTACAGTTTTTCTTAGTTTATGCGAGGAGTAAATTCATACTTACTCACATAAACTTGGACAATAAGTATTAAAATTTACTGGAAAAAAATATTATCATTATTGTTACCTCGTCCGCTTTCAGCCGGAGAGCAAGACTGTGCTGAGCGGGGCGTGTGTGGAGAGCGGGGAGAAGTCGTGGGGGGAGTTCCTGACCCGCAACAAGTCCATCGTGAGCGACCTGTTCTACGGCCAGCTGAAGAGCACGGTGATCTGCCTCAGCTGCCAGGAGACCTCCTCCACCTTCGAGGTGTTCTCCAACGTGTCCCTGCCCCTGCCCAGCCACGACCACTGCTCCCTGCGGGTGAGTAGCGGGTGTCCGGCCCCACCCAGGCTGGGTGAGGTAAAAAAAGGGTTGGGTGGAAGAGATTGCCACAGGCACTAACCACGCCCTTTAGGCAGAACATTATTGTTATTTTCTTTTTTTACTTATTTATTTTGTCATTTTTTTTTCTTAATTTTATATTGTTACAATTTTATTGTACTTTGTCCTCCTAATAAAGCTTTAAAAAAAATAAAGAAAAAAATAATAAAAATAATAATAATTCCGTGCCCGTGTGAGATGCCCATCACGGTGGTGACAGAATTATAAAGACCGCCCACAGGTCCAATGTCTAGACTCCTTACAAGATCAATAGTTGTTGTTCTTGTAACCAGCTTGGCTACAGCTGGGGGAGTGATGGTCTCCAGCCAACTCAAGTGGAAAAGTTGGCTCCCTCTAAACCTTATATTTCTATGTGCGATCAACCATCATGAGAACGTTTACTTTTTTCTTTACGAGCCAGAGTAAACCCTTTGGAAACTTCAAGCTAGCCTGGCTTGTTAGGTTTGGCTAGTCCGTTCTCTGTTTATAGTCAGAGAACAAAACAGAGATATGTTTAAAATAAAAGTGAAATAACTTAAGGTTTAAGGCACCTACCTATAGGGTCAATCAAGAAGGAGAGAGAAAGAGAGTGAGAGAGAGAAAAAGAGAGAGAGAGAGAGAGAAAGAGAGAGAGAGAGAGAAAGAGAGTGAGAGAGAGAAAGAGAGAGTGAGAGAGAGAGAGAGACATGAGAGAGAGATAGGGAGAGCTAGTCACTCCAAAATGAAATAATGACAAAATCATGCATTCGATTTTGTTTAATTAATAAAACAGATCAAATTTTTCAACAGTTGACCATATCTTTGTACTGAATGAATTACTTGCAAAGGCTGCAGAATACAATTTTAAACTTGTGTACCTATTCATAGATTTCGAAAAGGCCTTCGATTTTATTTCAACCTGCAAAGTGTTATCAATGTTAAAACAGATAGGAGTTGACGATAAAATTGTAAAGTATCTGGAAGAGGTCTACAGAAAGTCAAGTCTGGAATTCGAACTGGAAGCAGGGTATAAAACTGAAATGAAAGTAAACAGTGGTGTAAAACAAGGGGACGTCATATCGCCGACGCTTTTTATAGGGGTTCTACAAATAATTATGGATCAGATAGATTGGGGAGATAGTGGAATTAAAGTGGGAGGGATGAGACTGAATAGGTTAGCATTTGCGGATGACGTAGTTCTGATAGGAAGTTGTGTGGAAGAAGTAGGAAGTATGACTGTAAGGCTGTTAAATGAGTGTGAGAAGTATGGTTTGAGAGTGAATGTGGATAAATGCAGACTGATGGTGACAGAGGAAAATGGAGAGGAAAAGTTGATGATAAAAGGAGAAGAAGTGAAGAGAGAGAAAAATTTCGTATATTTGGGGCAGTTATTGAGTGTAGAAGGTCAGTGGGGAGAAATTTGTAGAAGGTGTGCAATAGGATGGGGGACTTTGATGAAAAATAAGGAAATATATAAATCTGGAGTGAAAATAGAAATAAAAAAGAAACTCTGGGAAATGACAGTTCTACCTAGTATGACATATGGATGTGAAACATGGGTGATGAATGCAAGAGTAAGGAATAAATTGAGAGTTACAGTGAGAGCAATGGAGAGATATATGTTAGGTAAGACAAGGAGAGATAGAATAAGGAATGCAAGGATAAGATATATGTCAGGATTCAGAGATATCGTAGATATAGTGATTAAAAGAAAATGGAAGTGGGCGGGACATATAGCTAGGACCAAGGATGATAGATGGACAAAAAAGATAATGGAGTGGTATCCCAGAGAATATGGACGAAGAAGAGGTAGACCAAAGGATAAATGGGATAAGGAAATGAGTTTAGTTTGTGGAGGAGTAACATGGAGGAGAGTAACTGAGGAGAGGAAAGAGTGGAAGAGAATGGGAAAAGTATATAGGGAAATATGGGTGGAAAATCAGGGAGGCTGAAGAGCAAGTAAAAGAAATGAAGAGGAAGTGAGTGAGTGTGAAAGAGATAGAAATTCTTTAAATTAATTTTATTTTATTCAAATTATGTCTTGTTCCTGGTTGGTTTGTTTGTGCCATCTATTATTTTATTATTTATTTATTATTTTCCTTTACAGTTTACAAATTTAAAATTTTTTATCCTTAAAACCAGATGTTTAGATGCCCCCTTTACGTGGGGAGGCCTCAGATATTAATCTGATTTTGTACAAGATGCCCATATATACTATGTATTTATGTTGTGTGTAAATTTAATTGTACAAATAAAGGCTACATTACATTACAATAATTTGTTGTAAATGTGTTTCCAGGACTGTCTAGACTTGTATTTGAAGGACGAGGAGATCCAAGGCTGGCATTGTCCGCGGTGCAAAACGAAGCGAGACGCTCGCAAGAAACTGGACATCACCAAGCTTCCTCCTATTCTAGTTCTTCATTTCAAAAGGTTTGAACAAATATATGACTTTATTTTAAGTCAACAATGTGGTGACTCTCAGTAGCTTGATCGATGAGGCGGCGGACTTGTAACCTAGAGGTCGGTGGTTCAATTCCCGGTTTCAGCGTAGATTTTCGTAAAGCGGGTTTGAATGGTTGTGACATCGCAAGGGTGATTAACACAAATACACTGCATACAGTGCCTATCAATTTTGAGTGCACCTTCCATGGCAATAAAATAATTATTTTAAGAAAATAATGATTTTCTCTGTGTACGAGCTAGGACTTGAAAAAACACTCTTTTCGTCTGGAGGTGCTGCTGTTCCGCAGCTCCTTAGCACCGTCCGCGCTTGGCGTCGGTTGATGTTTACAAGGATGGATTATTTACATTATATATTTAAAACTAGGTACTATTACAACAACAAAAGAGTTGAATCTCCCCACCTTCAGCACAAGATTTTTTATCTTTTGAAGGTGGGTATACCGTATACCCTCATTGTTTGTTGAAGATGTTATTGTGAAATATAACATACTCGTACATGGAAACTTAAAAAAAAAAACATGTGAGTTGAATTTGAGGGCTCTAGTATCAAAACCGGCTCTCTCCAAAAAAATTGAAAATGAGGTTGTGGTACCCCTGGAATCTCTTTTTAAAGTCGCATAGACTGAAAAAAACATTACATCTCAAAACCTACTCTCTCCCATAGTAATTCTGTTGTAAAATATGCGTTCATTTTCAAACTGTTCTCTCTCCACATTCAAAACCGGCTCTCTCCAAAAAAATTGAAAATGAGGTTGTGGTACCCCTGGAATCTCTTTTTAAAGTCGCATAGACTGAAAAAAACATTACATCTCAAAATCTACTCTCTCCCATAGTAATTCTGTTGTAAAATATGCGTTCATTTTCAAACTGTTCTCTCTCCACATTCAAATAAATTGATTAAGGGTTACCGTTCAATATGTTTTTTGCTCATCCTGTAAAATTAGAAAAAGTGGAGAGAGCCGGTTTTGATACTAGAGCCCCCATTTAATGTCGTCTAAATATCCTAATAATTGCCCAGGTTCACGAGTGACGGCTGGTGTCGCAAGAAGCAGACGAGCGTGGAGTTCCCGGAGACCAATCTGAACATGGTGGAGTACACAGCCGCCAACTCGGAGACCCGGGACTTTCGTTACGACCTGTATGCTGTGAGCAACCACTACGGCACCATGGAGTCTGGCCACTACACGGCCTACTGTAAGAACAAGTACAAGTAAGTGTGTTGTAGTGTATTCTCTGTACTATCCTACTGTAAGAACAAGAACAAGTAAGTGTGTTGTAGTGTATTCTCTGTACTATCCTACTGTAAGAACAAGTACAAGTAAGTGTGTTGTAGTGTATTCTCTGTACTATCCTACTGTAAGAACAAGTACAAGTAAGTGTGTTGTAGTGTATTCTCTGTACTATCCTACTGTAAGAACAAGAACAAGTAAGTGTGTTGTAGTGTATTCTCTGTACTATCCTACTGTAAGAACAAGTACAAGTAAGTGTGTTGTAGTGTATTCTCTGTACTATCCTACTGTAAGAACAAGTACAAGTAAGTGTGTTGTAGTGTATTCTCTGTACTATCCTACTGTAAGAACAAGTACAAGTAAGTGTGTTGTAGTGTATTCTCTGTACTATCCTACTGTAAGAACAAGTACAAGTAAGTGTGTTGTAGTGTATTCTCTGTACTATCCTACTGTAAGAACAAGTACAAGTAAGTGTGTTGTAGTGTATTCTCTGTACTATCCTACTGTAAGAACAAGTACAAGTAAGTGTGTTGTAGTGTATTCTCTGTACTATCCTACTGTAAGAACAAGTAGTACAAGTAAGTGTGTTGTAGATACTATCCTACTGTAAGAACAAGTACAATTCTTGTATTCTTACATTGAACTGACGTGTTCCTTTAAGGTGGCTCTATAGGATTTTATTTTTACAAAAACTTAATCCCTTAAAAATAAAGGGATACAGGTTTTTTGATATTTTGAGTAGTTTTCAAGAAATCCGAAGGTGAATAATAATAATAATATCGCCTTCTTTATAATGCCCGATTAAGACTATTAAAGTCCCATTATTCCAGCAGTAAGCTCAAGACATATTATCATGGGTAAAAATCCCAAATGAGAGGATAACTTGTCATTTCCCGGCTGGGTTTCGAACCCACGGACCTCTGGAATCTCTAGATTCACAGAGTGCCGCCTTTACCACTGAGCTACCGGGACAGACAAAGGTGGGTGAGTTTTCTTTAAAATATCCTAATAATAACGTCAAGGTTTCATTAAATTATGGCAAATTACTACTTGAATGCATTTTTAAATAATGGCCTTTCTTATTTCAGGTGGTACAAATTCGACGACAGTGATGTGACGGAAATCAGCGCGAGCAAAGTGAAATCTCCGGCAGCGTACATTCTTTTCTACATGTCTTCTCGAATGAACTATTGAGTTTACTACTTTCCCTTATCCTGGAGAAAATAGAGCAAGCACCGAGTTCAATACTCCCCCTCTCCCGGGAGAAAGTGTAGGAAGCTCTGTGGTTGAGTGGGCCTAACCTCAGCTCTTCATGAGTGGAGTGTCAGTAAGATATTTAGGAGGGGGAACCTTTGCTCTCAGTAGGCAAAAAGTATTAAGCTATATAAAAAAAAAAACAGCGTCAGAAAATGTTTTCTGTCAGATGTTCTCATTGGTCAGAAAATGTTCCTGTGTAAAATCCTATCAGCTATTCTTCTCTATGAACTCGTGTTTTTCTTCATCTGAAAATTAATTTTCTATTAATTATATTCTGAATTGAGTATTAGTCTAAATTTTGAGATTGTAAAACGCTAGACCCATTTAGTTGAATTTTATTTTTGTAAAGTTTTTAACATAATTATAGTAAAATTGTTTTGTATTTTATTTTTCGTCCGGTTTTCCACCAAGTGGAAAAGGTATTTTTCTGATTTAAAGGACATTGAATTTAACTTACGAGTGACAGTAAGTTACAAACTATCAAGTCTTTTTATTTAGCTGTTTTTTGGATTCTAGTATTTTGTGATAGCTTGGAGGTTTTATAAATTTGAAATTGAATGCGATTCGAAGCCATCCTTAACCTCTTCTCTGTACGTCATGCTGTAGTATAACTACTCTTAGCTTCAGAGGTAAACTATTATTGTTATTATTAATTCATTGTTATATTTATATAATGGCGTGAGTTTTGCTTATCTTCGATTAACAAATTTCGATTATTCTTTTGGGTCTTTACTGTAGTTCTGGCAGAAGTATGCGAAAAGTCAGAGAACTTTGTGGATAAACATGTATGCCAAATCTACTGTTTGGACCAGACCTGTACAGTTAAAATGTTGCTAAAATAATTATATGGCTGTGATATTAAAGTGTTTATTGTATAAATTTATAGATCGTGTAAAGTTATATGAATTATATTTTAAATTATCTCCATTTATAGATATATTATTTTTTGAAATTTTACTTGCTTTGCTTTCTTATTTAATTTCTTTCATGTCAACTTTTTCAGAATAATGCTTCCATCTATAATATATTTTACATCTCACTGATAATGTTTAGTTCAAAATAGAAATGAGGTAAAGACAAGGTAATTTGGGTGGCTCTTAAGTTTAGGTGAGTCAGGACGCCATAAGAACTTTCGGAGTCAGTTTAAAAAAAGCTACATGCGGAGATCACACGTTGATTACACCAGTTCCCGACCGATCAATAGAGTTAAGCAACGTCGATCAAGCATAGATTGATGTTCGCCGTGGCACGATTCTATTCTTTGTCCGAAATATTACCGCAGGTGTCCTGAGCCACTCATGCTAAGATTAGCTTAACCAGCGAATGTACAATAAAACCTCCGGAAGTCACCGTGGCCGAGTAAGTTAGCGCGCTGGACATTGCACGCACGGTGACCTGGGTTCGATCCCCAGCGGAGCAGGATTTTTTCCGCTCTGTTCTTAGGTGTTCGGGGTACACTCATACCTCGTGAGAAAAAATCAGTGGCTGCTTTAATGTGAGCAGCGACCAGTGGCGGAATTATAGGCAATAATAAGATATTAGGATATAAAAAGATATGGAAGTCCTATAATTCTGCGCTACCCACTAAAAATTGTGATATAATAACACAAAGAAACACATTTATATATTATTTATATACAATAAAACCTCCGTCGTGATGAGACCATGGTTGTTGTAAGCCACATGGGCAATTGAATTCCGAAAGCGCTGACTAGGAATGTGTATCGAAAATAATTCACATTCCTAGTCAGCGGACTTTTTGAAAAAGTACTTGCATTTTTTTTTTTTTTTTTTTTTAAGTGTTCTAACCAGACTTAAATAAATCCTATGGAAAACTAAAAGAGGTAGCCAGCGTCGATAGTAATAATAATGTTTATTATGCAATAAATAGCATGATGGTCTATCATGTTCCTCTATAAGTACGGGGTGTACTTTTCCAGTCTCGTTCTGTACTGAAGTTAAACAATGTCCAGCGAGGTTAGAATTTGGATAGGTGTCTATTCAAATTCGAAGCTGGCTCTTTCCAGTGCCTCTTAGGCTGGATGAGGTTAATTTGAGTAACTGGTTTGAGTTTCCAGCGAATGGAGGGTAAAACACATGAAAAAACAAATAGAAATTAAAAACTCAAATAATTTTAAATAGAAATTCATAAATATATTTAAAAAATAAATAAAACCATAAAATGATAAATAGAATCAAAGAGTCGAAAAACAAATCAATATTAAATCATAGAATCAAACAATGCGAGTCGGATGCTGACTTCGTTCTGAGAGGAAATGAAATGATTTATTTGGATCTCGAAGTTAGTTCTAGATTTCTCATTGATGGCCTAAAATGAGAATTAGGTGGTCTGCAAAAGAAAATTAAGGTGTCCCGATTATACCCCATAGGTAAGACAGCATTTTGGGAATAAACATGAAAGTTACGAACCGTTAGTTACCACAGTATACCCTAATCTAAGTTTTAAATCATGATTAACAACGGCCTAACGTACAATGTTTATTTCAAAATTGTGTTATCACATGAAAGATCATCAGTAGAGGAATATTTCTACGGTAGATTAAGTCTCAAAACACCTAAGACTCATTTTGGGCGATGTTAGTTTGGTTTACGCCACTCTTGTGTTAAGCTAGGAAGATAATTATAGTTATTCATATAAAGAATTCACACAATATTGGACTATTGCATAGTTTATATCATAGAGATAATAATGCTTGCTCAGAAAATGCAGCATGTATCCTAGGATATTTTCTAGTGTTTAAAATTGTTCTCTCTCAAAAGGCTTCTTTTTTCTGACTATCGATTAGCCTGGAAATTTAGCATGAGTTGATTTGGTGTTGAAAAGACGTGCCTAGTGAAAAAGATTTTGGGTTTGCAGGCTAGATTCCAGAAAATTTCTATTGTTATTTTTCAATATTTTTTTTCTCCAATGGTTGTAATGAGGGAACTAATTTAGTAATTAAATAAATAAAAAATATTTAGAAATCAGGCTATCAATACTTGAAATTTTACTTAAAATTTCTATTGACTGACTTTGAAATATGTTTTATATTACCTTTTCTATTTTGCGTTTAACGTCGCTTTCAACTGCATGGTCATATCACCTTATATTCATTGCAGCTATCACACAAGAGCTCGTTTCGCAAACGAAAGTGTCCTTTTTTAAACAAGAAAACAATTTCTGAAGACGGTCTCGGTGTCCGGCAAGGATTGTAAGGCCAACCCTAAGGCTGGGTTCAGAATAGGCTAAAAATGTGTCTGTAGAACAAAGAAAAAAAAATCTTATCTTATATTTTGTTAATATTGTAAATTGGTTATGTACCGTAAAATATACAATACCTAACGGTATTATTATTATTATTAAAAAAAATGTCACGCGCCGTTAATTTATTTAGATTGAGAATCTGAATGTTCTGTTGCGGACACCTAGACCATCTCATTATCTAAAAAAAAAAAAATTAGGAGGACAACGAAAACGTAAAATTGCACACAAAACATTAATTACTTAATTGTATGAATCAACATTTTAATTTGGTCATAAACAGAATGAAAAATAAAATCTATCAATCCCTTTCTATTGAATCAGATTTTCTACCAATCCCCTCAACAGAATTACCCTTAACCAAACATAGCAATTTGCTCAAGTAGCTACAAACAGCTACACGGTATTCAGCTCGTTGACAATACCTTAATATTAATACTCTTTTTTTGTCCTTTTTTGTTAATTTCTTTTTTTTATCTCACCAGTCTTTTACAGTAAATTGAGGGGATTGGTACAATTGAATCAAGGAAGAAAATATTGAGCCCTAGCATTCATTTTCCATGAAGAAAATGGTAAGAAAACTCAAATACAAAATTAATTAAACAAAACCATATTTTACTCTCACATTGGACATAACTTAAATACGACAAACTCGGGTTTTTCCAATCCCTTTGTGTAGACAAACAGGCGGCTACATATCCAGCTTTGATACAAACATGATGGGTGAATTTCCAACTGAACATACCATGTTTATACAGGCTGTTTCTGATTGCATGCAATATAAGTTAAGGGTTCTGCGTTATGAAGCTTTGGAATAACTTGTCAAATAGACCAGAGTAAAGAAAAGTGTAAAATTAAAATAAAATGAGTTAAAAAATTCATTTAAAAATTTTCTGTTAATAAGTGTGGACAAACTCATTGCTGAAATCAGGGAGTAAGAGCTCTAGAATTGCCAACTTTGATATATCAAGTAGGCCTCAGCAGATACTAAAGCTCGAGATGGAATGGCCTATAGATATTTTTAAGTTCAATCAGAAACTTCCTTTGTGGAATCATTATTACAAAATATTCTATGTTATCAGAAGAACAGGTAAGTTTAAGATTGAGATGATTTGTTAGTTGGACATTGTTGTAGCCGACCTGTGAGATATTATAAATCATATTATGAAACACGATACATGGACAAGTTTACAAGTATTCAATTAACACTTAAGAATAAAACTTACAAGAAAAGTGATATTTTCTTAAGTAATTTTGCGTGTAATACACAAACTAAAATGCCCACTTCCAACCAACCCAAATTAAGTACCTAAACAATATATTAGAGTAAAACAATATAGGTAATAATTAGTTAAAAAAAAAAAAAACAAACGGCAAGCAAGAAGTGATTTGTGTACCTCAAACAGAACAAGTTGTTAACAGTGAAAATGTCATTTCATTAAGAAAACCTGAATCATATGAGATGACTTTCTTTATCCTGTGTACTATTGATGTCAAATAATCTTTAAAGAATGATCGCTGATATCAAAATTCTCACTGAATCGAACCAGATCTATTAAGCTGGATTTTCTGTTACTTTAATTTCGAAACAACATTCAATCCTAGTTTTCACGGAAAAATCTCATATTATAACGAAATTTTTTGCACATTTGAGAGCATTGTTTTAAACAGAGCCAAGTAAGTTACAATTGTAGTTCAAATCCAGTTAAATTAGTATGGTTAAAACTCTTTCTTTGTAGTTTTTCTTTATAACTAGCACTTAATTTAATAACTCTTTATTCGAAGGATTAAATGATTCAGTTCCCAGTTAAACAATTCATTGAGGTACTGAGCGAAACTCTGCCGAAATAAAGGCAGAAAGTTAAGAGGACATGATTGAAATCACAATAGAACATAATATTACAATGACACTACATAGACATCGAATTTTCTTTTACCTTTTTATAAAAATCACAAATGATAGGGCACAAAAAACGTAGAAACTGTTTACAATTTAAAATGGCTTTAAAAAAACATGAGAGTAGTAGTGAGCACATAAAATTGTTTGATTTTTGATCCTTTGGGGTGAAGTAAATTTTAAAAATTAAACTATAATAATGTAGTTTAAAAAAGTCCAAGACAAAGTTTTCGAACAATCTAATACAAATACATAGTTGATTTCAACGCGCAAGATAACTAAAGAAAGATAATGACAATCAAACTATTTCTATTTTACATTGAATCAAAAAGTTTCAAGAAAATGAGAGCAAATAAATAAAAATTAATTTTCTAGATCATCTAAGTATTTGACTAATTAATTATTACATTTAAGAACATATCTGATCGGAACTAATCTGCTCACATGACGTGTTGTATCTGATGAACCAGCGTGGCTCAGGGCTGGAACTAGGGCTCCCACGTGGTAGGGGGCGCGTGACAGTTAACATACAACTCAATACAATTAAAACTCATCCATGAAATTATTTATCAGTAAAGACAAAAGTTCCCCAAGTGGTCAGAAAAATAGATTATGGGGCCAAGTTCCTGCCTTGAGCTGAAAACTAGAAAATCATAACGACAGTCGTCTGTATTATAAACTTAAAACTCCATCAGTAAGAGAAAAATAAGAGTCAAAGTACAGAAATTCCACTAACTTAATACTACTGTTTGCTGAAACTTGCAAATTGTTCTAGCCTAGAAAACACAGTCCAAACTACAGAGCAATTCAAGAAATTTTACAAGTAACGTAAAATATCAAATCAAGGACATTTTTTTATATTTGGTTCCATTCAAACATTCACAGTAGTTAAATTGAATAAAAAAAGTACAAAACGGATGATGTCACTAAGTCATATAGGCCTATTTTTATATTTTTTTTATTTTTATTCCAATATGTTGGGGTGTTTTCTTATGGAAATGAAATGAGCAATAAACAAAGTTAATGTAAAGAAAAATAATTATATCATAATGTAAAATCAATAAAGTCTTCTTGTACACAAACCCAACCAGTGACCAGGATAGACAAGTATCGAGAATCAGAAACACCCTATCGCATCTGTAATACCTTGAGATTTGCGAAGTTCATGATTATTGCCTCAGGCAATCTCTGATATAAAACTGATAAAGATATCTTTTAATATCACATTATTCTTTTTCTTACTATAGAATTTACACACTTACGCAATTTCCACTTTCTGACTATCTGACACTTTTTTATGTTAATGATAATAATAATTCCAAGAGTAACCTAGCTTTTGGATTTCTCTTTGAATGTAAACATTATGGTTGAGAATTTTTATCCGATTCTTATACAGCACCAAAGTACAGGGTCGATTCAAAACAAA
Organism: Bactericera cockerelli; assembly: GCA_024516035.1. Lineage (NCBI taxonomy): Eukaryota > Metazoa > Arthropoda > Insecta > Hemiptera > Triozidae > Bactericera > Bactericera cockerelli. The sequence goes on from CM044958.1 coordinate 22,083,438, forward strand.
TAATTATTAATCCAAGTCACTGAGATCAGGGTTGATGAATTTGTGTGGTGTGTATAAAATAAAATATATAATTGAAACACTGGTTTGAAACATATCCTATTAATATAATATGCTAAATAGCTAAACTATTTCATTACTTCTAGCAAACATCGACTTTTTTTAATAAATGAAAATACAACAATATTGTAATACAAAAATTCCACTACATTTTTCTTTACTAGAGGTTACATACCACCACCGTTTAAAATGATTAAAGATATAAATAATAAAATTATCATATATTGAGTGGATGAAAATTCACATGTGACTATTATATACGTAGAACTATGTAATTAAAATGTTTTATTTAAATTAAAAAATTGGAAAAGGTCAGCAACATAATGAACAGTTCTTAGTAATTGGGGACAAATTGGTATTGAATCATTGAAAGAAGCAAGTTAAGCTACAAGTCTAAAGAGAAGTCTGAAAGTTGTACAGTGAACACGTAATAGGAATTTGTAAAAACTCTCTCACAAGCTATGGCCTCCCATGTTGAATTTTTGTCTTCTATTAAACTGAGTTCTACGTCCAGAAAGCCTTGGAGACCCTAATAGTAAATACAGCATGGGGTAGTACAACTGATTGCTATATAGACTGACAAAGACGTCGATTTAATCCATCAACAGTTTTATTGCACAGAGAGATACAATCAATGAATCTTTAAGGACGTCTAAAACAAAGGAACTGGGAGGAATATGGAAACTGCTACAGACACAGTTAATGTTGTCGGAGCCCGATTTCAAGAGGATACTTTCTAATTCAAACATTTCCATTCGATCAAGTATTTTCCTCTTCCTTCAAGTATAACTTCTTCATCTGTATTTTCCTTTGAATTTCTTTTTATATTAATATTAGTATTAAGACTAGGGTCACATTGTAAAACTGGGTATCTCCCGTTAACTTATTAAATAAATAAATAAATAAATAAATAAATCAAGACTATTACTTCCCATAATTTCTAATATTATAAATCGGAAGTATTGCGTTCGTTTTTGTAAAAAAAAAAAAAAAAAAAAAAAAAAAAAAAAATTGCCCGATTTGTTTTTTCACTCACATGAGATGTCGGTTAATTTAATTAATTGGTATTAATAAATCATTAATATTTCAAACCAAAAATATGCAGCATATTTTTGGTTTGAAATAAGTTGTACAGATGATATTATCTCAAGGGTTAATTTCTTCTATTCAAATTCAATTTCGTGAAAGAGGTTTTTTTTAAAATTTGAAAGAACTTGAATGGGAAAGTATTTTGAAACGGGCTCCTGAGAAATGAGGTTAATAGGAGTGAACACAAACGTAAGCTTATATTATTGAAAAAAAAATAAACATGATAACTATCATGAATCCCGGGGAGGAAAACAGTGCAAAATAAGGTTCAATGATTTAATATTCCTTACTTGAACAATTGACGTGAGTTAAGTGTTGTATTTTTAACACGTTGTAACACGCCATGGTATCTTTAGGACGTAACAATCAAAGCTGAGTGTAGAGTGATGGAAGTGGAACTCATTGCATATGAGTTATTTAATATGATAGCCAGGGAACCAAGTCTAAAAGTATTTCTTTTGCACTCATTACCTCAAACGGGACAAGAAATGATATTACAATTGCATATTATTGATTATGAAGGCGGGGGTATCAAACACATTTAAACAAAATTTATGACACTAAAAAAAAAATCAAAATAATTATTTATTATTCTCATATTTTTTTTCATTAAAACAAAAACAAAAGCTAATACCTCTAACAGTACATGAAATTCAACTAGAGTCTAATAAGTATTAGTAATAAAATATCTATGAGTTTAAATTAAATAAATTCCAATAAACTATCAAATGTAAATCGTTCAATTAGGAAGCAAGAAATAACTCTAATAATCATGGGTAATTTGATATAATTTTAAGAGATAAATTAAAATGAACTATTAATAATGTTAAAATTTAACTAACTGATAATAAAGATACATCTAGTGAAGATACATCAAATTATTTTTCTTTCGAAAATAAATAGTGAAATATTGCACGCACATGAAAAAATTGTAATCATGAAGATGGAGGATATAAACATTACATTATTGAAACTAAATTAACTAAAAGTTCCAAGTGACCTTAAATGAGCTAGCTATATTTCATTTTATATTTATAAAAAAAATCCCTTTTGGATAGTTAATCATCATGGTTATCAGTGCGTATAAAAATATAAGAATTAGAGTACAAAAATAACACGATAAAATGAGAATGAAGACTCGATTAAAAGAAACTTGGAAGTGTCTAATAAAGTAAAGAGTAGAAAAGAAGACGTACAAACTCGTAATTGAGTAGAGGATAAAATAAAAATTCTACTTGAAAAAAGTAAGAATGATTTTTGAAGTAGAGCTCCAAGTCTTCCTTGAATCCTGATTATGTTTGAAAAAGAAGGGTATTGATTGGGCTATGAAGGAATGAAAGTATTTTCATGCTACCTTCTCAACTAATGTCCTCGTATCGAATATTCCATATCGTATAGAAAGATTATTCAACAATATTCAAAGTAATTTCATTAACTATCGATTTAACTATTTCACATTAAATACCGGTACTCCTATAAGCACATTTGAGATTGTTTTTATATGAGGATTGATAGTAAAACTTCAAGGAGCAGTGTAGCTTGCATGATGAAATTCATACAGATGCAACAAATGAATAATATATTACGTGAAACCACTTCCAACTTGAAAATGATTAGTGAAAATATTGATACTCTTGTTTAGACATGATCAAAGTTTCCTTGGTGCATGAGATTTAAGTACTTTTGCACTGAGCTCACTTCGTGGATTATTTTAGCGAAGAAAAACATTATTAAAAATAATACATATCAAAAATACATGAAAGGAGGGTGAGTAGGAGCAAGGGAAGTAACATATGTGAGTGCTACGAGTGAACAAACAATTATTACATATTGTTTTGCATTATGCATGTTAAACTTGGTTATAATATATCACGTTAAATATGTAGAAGAAAATCTAGCAGATAATCTAGTATTACAATACATGATACAAATAATATTTAGTGATAAAAGGAAAAGAAAAAAAATACCAGACAATTTATGCATCTAAATACATGATTTAATGTTGAAATTTAACTAAATACCTTTTATTTAGAAAGTTAGGAATTAGGAAGCTGGGCTCCCCTCACAACGGGAGGGGTATTTATTTAGTCATAGAACATTCAGTGCTGTATTCGTGTATAGGTACTTACTCAGCACTACAATTTCTTTCAGTTACCATGCAAGGTCACTATTCTATATCAGAGATCAACATTTTAAATCAGTTTACAAACAAAGAAGTACCTGATGACAAAGCCTTTTTTATTTATAAGTTTTCAAACTTAGTTTTTCTTCCTTAAGGTTTGTTTATCAATAGTAACACTGCATGAGTTAATTGATTATCTAATTGACGTTTAATTTTATTCAATGGTTAACTTCCAATTTGGTTGTTCAAAATGTCATTGATAAACACAACACCCGCACTAATCATCTGATAAGCGCTAGTCAGGTATTTATCATCCTGTTTCATGTAATTGATAAACAAATCCTTGCAATTGTAGATCAGGTTCACAAATTAAATCAATCAATTTTATAAATTAGAAATTTAAAAGACACGATTTTATTACATACATATCATGTATGGCATTCAAAAAATTCTAAATAATAACTTTTAAGTGATACATTTTTGGACTATGGGCGATATAGTTAAAAGACATAGGTATTGTAAAAAACAAAGATTTTATATTTGCTTTATAAACTTGAAATTAACTTTAAAGTTACATTTTGATTGTGAAAAAGTTAACCAACCAAGTTAGAACAGTGGTACACAAATACTCGTAAGTATGTACTGTACAATGTACATGTATCCAAGTAGAATGCAGGGTAGCTCGTAGTTGGCTTATAGATAAGGATATTGATTTGAATGCAGCAATTTTATTTTTTTATGTTTATTTATTTCCTTTAAATTTGAATTTAAGTCAGATTAAAATTTAAACTATGGAAAAAGGTATATAGGTAATTTCAAGTTTAACGTTTGAAAAAGCTTTTAAGCATCGCTTGGCGAATTTTTAAGTAAAAAAGAAGAAAACAAATTCTTAATGAGTTAAAAATAATTTCACTTAAATTACTTAAATTTGCTCTAGTAGAATTAAATTAATTTGACCACCACATGATAAGTTATTTTATAAGATTAAAAGAAGGGAAAAAGAAAACCAATGTACTTTTTATAACACATTTCGAGTGGTAAAAAGTAGAAATAAAACACATTGGAGCATCACAACCTACAAGAAATAATTTCAGCGGCATCGTCAACACATGTGCCTCTAAAATTAGAAAAGCGCATCTATACTTTTTAGATGAGACTACAGCTGGTATTCTAAGTATATTCAGTGGTTGACAAAAAAAAAAAAAAAAAAAAACCAATCACAAAGTATAATTTTGTGGATTACTTGTGTGGTGAAAATCAATAAATATTTGTACCATTTTCAGTTCCTAAGTTTTCACCTGAAGATATTGGCAACCATAAATTATATTAGATTCACTTCTTAACAGTTTTAGGTAAATTTTAAATTTCTTAGAAGAACATAATCAAATATTTTGAATTCTGATGTGGTTTTCAACTGGAGAAGTTCGGTATCACTGAAGTCTCATCTCAGAAATACATACTAATGTTTTATAATTTTGTGAACATTACATTTTTTTAATTCAATTTTAATTTAAATAATAAAAACACTAGTTCAACTAATCTTTAGTCCAATCGTACAAGATTGAGCTCAAAGTTATGAATACAAAATGAAATGGCAAGAAAGTTTTCCGCCATAGTTAATAAGAGTACACAACTACACATAAGTTATTACACACAGTAGGGTGGATGAATTAGAGTTTCATTGAGATTACCTAGTTTTGTAAATCTCAACAATACAAAGCAATTTGTTTGTCAATTAGAAGAAGAAAAAAAACAAACTAAATCAGTCAGTTTTTTTCATTTGTAATTTTTAAAAAATGGCGTTTTCTATTTAATGAATTTTAATTTGATTTAGGTATATTTGTGTTAACTTGTTGTATTGAAAATTTACAAAATTATATCTACTATGAAAACTATACTATTTCCTTTAAGGAATTCTATTTCTCATATTTCTTTGTATCATTATGATTGTTTTGATTTTATTTGTTTTTCTAAATGATTTTTTTCGTTGAAATTGGGTTATTGATGCTGGAAAAATTATCAGAAAATTAAATGTTATATTTTCATCACGCCTTCTATATGTAATTGAAAGGCGAAAAGTAGTCAATAGGTAACATACGTAAAGGCTAATTAATGGATTAATTTAACAAAAAACAAAAAAATCAACACTAAGAATCTTTTTAAAACACATTCAACGGTGAAATTTTTCTACCAAAAAAATCCCATTATTACATCTTAATTTCTTCTACAAATTGGGATAGGAAAATGCTTAAAAATAAAACAAATGAAATAAATTATATTATTATTTAAATCTAAAATATGAATTCTATAAATTGTCTAAATAAGTAATCTTTCATTTTAAATGAATACCAAATCAATAAATACTATAACATAAAACGTAAAGATAAACGAACGAAAATAATAATGCAAGGAAAAACAAAACGAGAGAGCAAAACAAAAGGTGAAAACAGAGAAATGAAATGAAAATCAATGATTCACTTAAGAAGAAAAGAAAGAGAGCTTTTGTTACCGCAGTTTATTTACTAGATAGTTATGAAGCCTCAAATTTCATTATCCTCTTTCTTACAACTCCAAAAGTAACAGCACCTACCTTGTTGTAAAAATTAACTGATAATACAGAATTAGTTGACGTTTTCTGTCATTTTCAATCATAATTTAAGATATTGATTGACATTTTGCTCTAAAAATTATTGAACAATTACTCTGAGAGAATAATATCAAAAGCTCTGTTTCTTTTCTCATGTTTGATTTGAGATACAGATTATGCAACTCATGTAAAAGTGGAAGATGGCTCAATGAACACGAATGACACTTAGGAGGCATACAAGAAGCTACCAACGATAGTTCGATCTAGGATCCATTCCATACACTCTTTCCACTTCAAACTTTCAAAATTCCAAGATGGTCATAAATTATGAAATCTCGATTTTTTCTACCAAAATGCAGTTTTTAATTTCCAATATTTCTTACTATAAATTTGTTTGTAAGACACTACCCTTTTTGTTAAGAAATTGTCATGTGTACCTTTCTTGAGGAATTTGTTAGAATACTGCACAGGAATTTTCCCATTCTTTCATAAGGATTACTATCCATTCTTTCATAAAGATTATGCTGATACAAATTTACTTGTTTTACAACCAAAGCTTCCACATCTTAAGGAAATTAACTTTAAAATAAAAACGTGCTCTACAATATAATATAATAAAAACTTAGAGAAAGTAATTGAAAAAAAAAACCAAAACAATTAACAAAATGTTTTATTTTCTTACGGGAAAACAAAACGATTACAATGAACATTTCGAAGAAATTCAGGACAAAGTGAAACCTAACTACTTGCTCACATTGGTCCAAGTTCCATACCATAAAGTTTCTTTCCACTCTACTTGTGAATATTGTAAAATGCATTAAGTGAGAAATTATTTTCTCAGAATTCTCATCTCGTTTTCTCAGAAATAGTTTCATGAGAGAGATCGTCATTCTGCTCTTGTTGTTTTTAATCTCTATAGAGAAAAATTGTTCAGTAAATATTAAATTATTTTTCTGTAGATGAAATGAAAAGTGGAAAGCTATTTTATGGAACAGTGACAGGCTTCATTGAACAATTAATATTGTTGTTTAGATGATCTTCTTAGCAAGTCGAAATTTAGATTTGGTGGAACAACAACCGTGATCCCTCATCATAATGCTTCGATCAATACATACTATAAATTAATAAAGCATATGAATTATCTATTAAACACACATATAAAATTAAATTAATATCTTTTTTAAAAAACACAAAACAGAACAATCTTCTAGGAGAATTCAAAATTCTATAATTCAAATGACTATAAAATGGGAAAACAAATATAAATAATTATATTGAAACTTTACTATCACTTTAAATTCTTTAGAAATTCATAATTATTCATAAATACAAGAACTAGTTTGTATTTGTAATCACTATTTTTTTTTTAAAACATTGAAACATAAAAAATAGTGAATAAGGAGTAATAGGAAGTTCTCATTATTCTAATAAACAAATAAATCAAAGCAACATTAAACACATATGAGTAGTATTCTTATCGACTTACATTTAGGAAAACGTTTAGAATTTTTTGGTTAAAAGTAGGATAAAAAGATAAAAATTTGGAAAAAGAGAGAACAAGTCCGAAAAAATGTCAAGAAAAAAAGTATAAAAAGATTTTGAAGCGAATTTCTTTTACTAAAATTATTAAAATTCTACGGACATCGTCTACAAAGAATTTTAAAACCAATACGATTACACAGCTATCGATTTTACAAGTGTTTTCATGAAAAGGAGTGAAGCTTGAATGTGGTGAGGAGGAATTGGTAGTGGGTGAGCTACCCATTCGTTTCTGATTTTAAACTTTACAAACTAGTTCTTTGCTGTGAAAGAAGAGGGGGGTTGATTCAACTGTTTAGTATCCTGCTTACAGCTGTGGCTGCTTCTCAGGGTTCATGCCTACACCACTGGTCTCCCCGGGAGCCGCGTCTGCAGCCTCCGCTGGCTGGAGCTCCAGGTCTGGGTACTGCTGGGCCTCGCTCAGGTGGAAGTAGAGGGCTGTGGCCAGGCCGCATGCATGGCCACGCGGAGTGACGCGTCACCTCGCCCAGCAGGCGATGCTCTTCGCTAGTCCCAGCACGACTGAAAGAAAGTAAGTTATCATATTTGTGTTAGTCACAATCGCGATATGCAATTACTCAAACTCGCTTTACTATTATTATTATTAAACAGATTAAATCAAGTTTATTTTCAAAAATAGTATATAAAATTTACAAGAAATAAAGTTGAATTATTAAACAAAACTTGATCAAGGCGGTGCTAATGCCTACGGCATTCTCTTCCACACCACCCTTGATAAAAAAAAAAATATAAAGGGCAACACAAAAAAAAGAAGAAAATCAAAAGGAACAATAACGAAACAATTGAAAGTATGTAAATAAAAAACAGGATTGGATAAATATTTTCCTGAACATCGACCTCACGATTCGTCCGCTGCCTTATCGATCAAGCGACTGAGGTCGGTCTGAAAGAAAGTTCACTAAAGTCAACATTCGGGGGGTCTTTATTCCCATCCGACTGTATCTAGTCTCGCCACTTTGCAACCGATAACAAATAGAAGATTTACATCGATATGCATGTGAGACGGAATCCAATGTCTCATTTTAATGTAAAACTATAACCTCGGTTTGGCTCAATCTCTGATTCACTCAAATTTAGTTGTGAGGTCACGTTCTATAAACAAAAAAATGCGAATGTAGAATTTGAAACAAAATTGTGTTTGACAACATTGTAAATCGAGAAAATGGCGAGAGTAAAAAAAGTACTAAAGTTAACCAACGCTGAGAAAAAATGAGTGATATGCTTACCAGAAATGGATATGTTTTTCATCATTTAAGAACACCTGTATCTTGTATCTCTTTAGATCTTTAGATTATTGGCTTTGTTAAAACAAACTGAATTTTAAAAGGCCCAACCTCGCTTTGAGGTTTCACTCCACTAATATGTACAAGTAATGTATCAACTATGAATCGTGCCCCCAAGTAACGTACATCGGTTCCGGGGCTTTAAATACAAAAATCAGAAAAATTTTTTTTAGGGTAGACCCTTTCACGGGCTCTGGTTGAAATCACGCTCATTTGAAACAGCAAATTTTTCCCTCAAAAAAAAAAACTATGAACTGTAACTTTACTAACTTCTATTTGGCCTTGCTTACCAATGCCACAAAAAAAACTATGAACTTAACTTAACTAACTTCTATTTTCGCCTTGCTTACCAATGCATCAAAAAAACTTTACTTAGGCATACTTATTAAAAAAAAAAAGCACTCACTGGACCCGTCCCCACAAGTGATGCCATGGGCGCACATCATGATCTCTCTGGACCGCAGATCCTGCACGGTGCAGATCGCGTCCTTCCACTTGCCGATGCAGTAGTGAATGTTCGGGTGCAGGGGCTCCCCAATCAGGCCTCCATCTTGCCGATCAGTGTAAGTACCTGGGGACAACCGAGAGTAATAATTGAATTGAATTGAATTTCGTATATTTATTTAAAGTGTATTACAAAACAGTTGCGTGCAAGCAACCTATAACATTATAACACACTAAGATATCATTATAAACAGTTTTAAAACATTAATAATTATTACAATCTGCTACAACATGAGATATTGTGTATGTAAAATACAAAAAAAATTAAAATAAGTCTTAAGACTCTTTATTGACAAGAATAATATTGACAAAGGGCGTGATTATTGCCTGAGGCAATCTCTGACATCAAACCCATACTCAAAGAGTACTCATTATCAAAGAAATTCTTTACGTGGAGAATTAATTGTTTTTATTGATTTAAAGTTCTACACAACCTTTTTTTTTCATGATATTTAGTATGTGTTTCTATTTTTGTTAGAAGAGATTGCCACAGGCAATAACCCCGCCCTTTAGGTAGGACATTATCTTCATTCTCTCTTTTTTTTTTTCTTGTATCTTTGCTTAATCTTATTGTTTTTCATTATAATTTCATTCTATTTTACTATATGTATATATTTTTGTTCTACCTAATAAAGCTTACTATAATAATAATAATCCACAAATACCAAGATCTGGCTGTGGAAATATCCAACATGTGGAACATAGAGAATGTAGAAACCATCCCCGTCATCATATCCACAAACGGAGTCATTCGTCGCAGTTTCTACACCCACACTAAGAAAATCAACCTACCTCTATCACTTGCACATGAAATGCAAAAAGCTGTCCTGCTCGAAAATTGTCGCCTGCTCAGAAGATTCCTGTCCCGCTCATCATAATATCAACATCTCCTTATCAACACTTTAATACTTCTATGTTTGCTACTGCTAGCCCATAGAATAATCTTTATTATCATAATATCAATAAATATGAGAAATAAAACGATAAAAGTACTAGAATCCGGTGCACTCACTCTGGCGCGCTCTCGCAGGTGGTCCACCAGCAGCTTGTCCACCCGGGTGGAGTTGAGGGGGAGGCGGGGGAGGGGCATGTTGTTGGCGGAGGACACCTTCTTGCCCGGGTACCTGCGCGCCAGCTCCGCCTCCGTCTTCTTGCGCTCCTTCTCCAGGGCGCGGAACTGCTCCGAGCACGCCTCCAGGGAGAGGTGCAGCTCCACACCGGGGCCAGGACGTCTGGGGGGGCAGGGGGAGGGGATTAATTAAACTAATATCTAGCACGCCTCCAGGGAGAGGTGCAGTTCCACACCGGGGCCAGGACGTCTGGGGGGGCAGGGGGGAGGGGATTAGGAGATTTATTAAACTAATATCTAGCACGCCTCCAGGGAGAGGTGCAGTTCCACACCGGGGCCAGGACGTCTGGGGGACCAGGGGGGAGGGGATTAATTAAACTAATATCTAGCACGCCTCCAGGGAGAGGTGCAGTTCCACACCGGGGCCAGGACGTCTGGGGGACCAGGGGGGAGGGGATTAATTAAACTAATATCTAGCACGCCTCCAGGGAGAGGTGCAGTTCCACACCGGGGCCAGGACGTCTGGGGACCAGGGGGGAGGGGATTAATTAAACTAATATCTAGCACGCCTCCAGGGAGGTGCAGTTCCACACCGGGGCCAGGACGTCTGGGGACCAGGGGGAGGGGATTAATTAAACTAATATCTAGCACGCCTCCAGGGAGAGGTGCAGTTTCCACACCGGGGCCAGGACGTCTGGGGACCTAGGGGGGAGGGATTAATTTAAAATAATATCTAGCCGCCTCCAGGGAAGGTGCAGCTCCACGCCGGGGCCAGGACGTCTGGGGGGACCAGGGGGGAGGGGATTAGGAGAGTTTATTAAAAACTAATATCTAGCACGCCTCCAGGGAGAGGTGCAGTTCCACACCGGGGCCAGGACGTCTGGGGGACCAGGGGGGAGGGGATTAATTAAACTTAATATCTAGCACGCCTCCAGGGAGAGGTGCAGTTCCACACCGGGGCCAGGACGTCTGGGGGGGCCAGGGGGGGGTGGATTAATTAAACTAATATCTAGCACGCCTCCAGGGAGAGGTTGCAGTTCCACACCGGGGCCAGGACGTCTGGGGGACCAGGGGGGAGGGGATTAATTAAACTAATATCTAGCACAGCCTCCAGGAAGAGGTTGCAGTTCCACACCGGGCCAGGACGTCTGGGGGGGGCAGGGGGGAGGGGAATTAATTAAACTAATATCTTAGCACGCCTCCAGGAGAGGTGCAGTTCCACACGGGGCCAGGACGTCTGGGGACCAGGGGGGAGGGGATTAATTAAACTAATTATCTAGCACCCTCCAGGAGAGGGTCAGTTCCACACCGGGGCCAGGACGTCTGGTGGGGGGCAGGGGGAGGGGATTAATTAAACTAAATTTCTAGCACGCCTCCCAGGGAGAGGTGCAGTTCCACACCGGGGCCGGACGTCCTGGGGGGCGAGGGGGGCGGGTGGATTAATTAAATAATATCTAGCCACGCCTCCTAGGGAGAGGTGCAGCTCCACGCCGGGGCCAGGAACGTCTGGGGGATCCAGGGGCGGAGGGGATTAATAGGTTCGTGGTTTGTGTAATAGGTATTTAATGTGCAGTCTTTAAATTCATATCTGTAAAATTACTGTATTTTTGTAATTTGTAATTGTAAAATTACGGGTCAGCCCAGCGTAAAATCAAACATAAATACATGTTACTACAATGAAAAAAAAAACTTAGAAGTATGTACAAACAATAATAATAATAATAATAATAATAATAATAAAGATCAATGTTAATTTTTAATTACAATTGTTTTGTAATCCGGGGCGAAGTTAATGCCTTAGGCATTCTCTACCACTTAACCCCGTCTTTAATTTAAATAAAGAATGGATGTGATTGTCTTTTATTGTTATGTTAAAAAAGATTTAACTAGGTTGCTGTGTCAATTATATGGAATTTCAACTGAAACCGTACAAACAGGTCATATGATAATGTTACAAATGAAGTGGGTAGTTCAATATTACGAATCACTTTTCTGCCCTGTAGTGTTGACTTCTTTGTAGTTCTAATCATAGTGATCTTTAATATAAAGTTGTTCTTAGCCAGCGTCGATGGCATGTTGAATACACCGGTTCCCTTCAGAACACCGAAGTTAAGCGACATCCAGCGAGGTTAAGACTTGGATGGGTGACCATTCAAATTCTAATTCTCGTGACGCTGGCTTTTCCCGGCCCCACTCAGGCTGGGTGAGGTCAATGTGAGTAGCAGGTTTGTGAGTTTCCTGCGAATGGAGGGTAAAACCCCCGTCGTGATATGACCATGGCAGTTGAAAGCGACGTTAAACCCCACTTAAAAAAAAAGTTGTTCTTGTTGTTGTTCTTAGTTCTCGCCACAAAGCTTTGTTGAAGCTTTCTCTCTATTTGAAAAGTAGCCCGACTTGAGGACAGTCTGGCTTATCTTAAAGCCTGTTTAGTAAGAGGAGACTAGACTCACCTGTTGCTGTGACTGCAGCTCCCCACCAGGCCCGGAGTAGTTCTCGGGGGGACTCAGTCCTCCTGCTCCCGCGGAGGTGTAGGCCTCCCCCCCGCTCAGGGGCGGTGAACTAAATGCGGCATCAGGGACGTAGAGGGGAGGGGGCAGGTTGGGAGGGGATGCAGGGGTGTAGTACGAGGAGAGGGGCGGGAGGAGAGGGGAGTCAGAAGAGACCAGATTGTCGATGAAGCTACCTGTGGGCGCGAAGGAATTCGAATTTGATTTATTAATATTTTAAAGTTATAAGAGATTATAAGAGTTATAAGAGGTTCCTGAAAAGTACACCCCGTACTTATCAGTATCAGTATACACAGAAACTGTTGTTTCTGTTTTTTTTTTTTTTTTTTTTTTTTTTTTTTCTTGTGTTATTTAATGCATAATAAACATTATTATTATTATCACTGTTCTGGTTTGAAATCCATTCATGATCATCAAAGCAATCTACGTTTCCTAGCTCCGTTTTTTGCCCAGCGATTGGTGGGTGAAAGCCCCATTGTGATATGGGCGACGTTAAAACACAAAATAACAAAAATGTCCGACGTTATTTTAGAAGTACCATTACCTCATTTATAGAATAAGAGAGAATATACGTTGTTTATACTGCCGAGGGAATACTGCCAAACAGGTCGTATATATGTATTTCATCGACTACTGAAACTTTAGAGAAAAATTGATTGTAAATTCACTTGAATATGATGGCACATTTGACTGAAATTGATTATTATGTAATAGGACGGGAGTCATGCATTTTCAACTTACTGTCATAGGGATAACTGTTGAGACCCAACTCATTGGCTCCGGAAACTGAAGCGGGCAGCTGATGGTGCTGGTGGGACACGAACATGGACCCGGCAGTCGACTCGCCGAATCCGTTCTTGCCGAACCCACCATCCTTCCCTAACGAGTCGCCTCCTGCACTCTCCGACGAACACTGCAAGAGCGCATCAAGGTTGACCTTGATCTGTTGCGCCTGCAGCAACTCCAGAACGTAGGACAGTTGCTGCTCGTTGGGCAGCTCCTCGGATTGAAGGGGCAACGAAGGCTCCTCGTAGCGGGGTGGGGGTTCGTAGAACCTGTGCTGGTCCGCCACGGGTGGGGGAGAGAGAGAGGTGTGGCTGGAGCCTGCAGTGCCGGGGCTCGAGGGGTCGTCATCCAGCAGTTTGTTGATGATGTCATTGATGAGCAGTGAGCTATCCGCGTCTACGTTCTGGGGAGAGATTAGAGGAATTTAAATTCAAATTACAAATTCAACACATTCTAAGTTGGGCTTGTTTTTTTTAACTCTCAAATGGGTTCAGAAGGTTGGTACGGTTGGTTGGAACTCATTTAAGTTACCAAAGCATTGGATTCGAATTATCAAAGTTCTCAGATCTTTAGAAAATTACTTCGGGAAATTATCCTAGATTCTTTCGAGATGAGAATAAAAAATTGAACTGCTTATTTCTCGTTGGAGAGCTTGTGTATGATTCATAAATATTTACACTCATGAAAATACCAGAATAGGAATACATAACTATAGTAAAATATTTGATTGCCAAAAGCAATAACCCCGCCCTTTAGTTAGGACATCTGTATATATTTTTTCTATGTTGTTTGTTGTTTATCTTTTTCTTGTTTATATTGTTGTCAATTTTGTATTTTATTTTATGTTTGTACATATTATGTCCATCTGTACATTATTTGTTTGTTAATAAATATTTTAATCATAAAAATAAAATTAATCAATATATAATTGCATGTTCAGACAGGGATTGGAAACCGCGCGGTTCCAATAACCAACAATTATAACCGACCTCAGTAACTCGATACGGCAGCGGACTCGTAACCTGGAGGTCGGTGGTTCGAGTCTCAAGTACAACAAATTTTAGTGGTTTGAGAAGTTGACATCACTCCAGTGATAACCACAAATATGATAACCACTATACTAGGGTCTTACCTCTGAGTTGAAGTTGTTGTCAGTGTTGGTAGACCACTTGGTCTTGTTGTAAGATCCCATGTCTGAGAAGCAACTGGCATCCTGCAACATAACCAAGAAACAAGAAAACATGAGTTTCTGCAGATAGGTAGACGTGTCACGATCTAGCATATAATCTGCCCTGGTGTTTTTCGGCCAAGGTTGGCACCCTATTTGGACATTCAGAGAATCCATTGCACATCTGACACGAAGTGTCAGGTTAATAGACAGAATAGACCACAAGTTCCAGTCACTTCTTACATTTTCGAATTGAAACAATGTGTCAGATCTTCTTCTTCCACACAGTAGGTAGTGTAATTCATTCTAAAAATAATTATTAATCCTGATACAAATACCACTCCATTGAGTCCGTTGGGGCCGGCAGTATTGCTGAACCAAACCCTGTTCACAGTACGCCAGCCAGAGGAAGCAAGAGTTTGAAATAACCCAGCATAGGTAGCCAGAGTTTGTAGTAACCGATCCAGAGGAAGCTAGAGTTTGTAATACCTCAGCCAGAGGGAGCCGGTTTTTGTAGTACCCCAGCCAGAGGGAGCCAGAGTTTGTAATACCCCAGCCAGAGGGAGCCACAGTTTGTAGTACCCCAGCCAGAGGAAGCCAGGGTTTGTAGCAACCCAGCCAGAGGAAGCCAGAGTTTGTAGCACGCCAGCAGGGAGGGAGCCAAAGTTTGAAATAACCCAGCCATAGGTAGCCCCAGAGTTTGTAGTAACCGATCCAGAGAAAGCTAGAGTTTGTAATACCTCAGCCAGAGGGAGCCAGAGTTTGTAGTACCCCAGCCAGAGGAAGCCAGAGTTTGTAGCACGCCAGCAGGGAGGGAGCCAAAGTTTGAAATAACCCAGCCATAGGTAGCCCCAGAGTTTGTAGTAACCGATCCAGAGAAAGCTAGAGTTTGTAATACCTCAGCCAGAGGAAGCCAGGGTTTGTAGAACCCCAGCCAGAGGAAGCCAGAGTTTGTATTACCTCAGCCAGAGGGAGCCAGAGTTTGTAGTAACCCAGCCATAGGAAGCAAGAGTTTGTAATACCTCAGCCAGAGGGAACCACAGTTTGTAGTACAACAACCAGACGGAGACAGATTTTGTAGTACCCCAGTCAGAGGGACTCACAGCCAGACAAGAGGTCTACAATACGAATAATAGAATCGTTGAACCTTAGGTTCAACATCTCTTTGTAAGAGACTTCTGACGTCATTCGTAGAGGTCATGAGACGGCATGTGACCCCACGGGTATCATTTAAAAAATCCTGACTCAACACGGAAGGCGATTCAATAAATATGTAGATCAAGCGCACTGGTTACAAAAACATTTACATCAAAACAACCGAGCGAAGACCTCTGTTCGCGAATCCAAAGCATAGACGTAAAAAGAAAATGAACCCAGCTTTCGTCTCCAGTGTTACAACACCCTGCACCCTCAGTAAAAGGAATATTTACTTTACCTTATAATTATTTACATTTACTTTCTAATTCCCTTTCAGTTTTACTTTGCTATTTACAATTCACTTTACCTTTGAATCACCAATTATTAGCCTTTAACTTTGTGTAACAGTGTCACACATAATATAGTGTGACAAGGCAGTTAATGTGTGAAGTCTCAATTAGTTAAAATCTTCAGATGAATCGTTAATCTAAATTCCAAGTTTCCAGATTCAGTCTTTCTTGAGCCATGAGGATTAATGTATGAATCCCTAGGCCCTCGGTCGGCAATTAGCGGACCGCGGTCCAAATCCGGACCGCGATGTTCTTTTGAACGGCCCGCGAACAAAATTCGAGGCCCGAAAAGAAAATCTGTTTTTTCGTTACAAATTAAAACAATGTATATTTTGCCTTTAAAACACGTGATTTTGTCAATTTCCTGGTGGGGTAGGGACTGATGGTTTTTATTTATCCGGACCCCAACAAGATTTAATTGCCGACCTCTGCCCTAGGCTTTCGTGATATGTACATCAGGTGATCTACAGAGTATATGCGGTTAGGTATAGTTCAATATTTGAAAAAAAAATAATCGTCACTGTGTACATGTGTTGTGTGCTATCAAAGCGTTGTAATTGGGACCAAAGTCTGATTTGACGCATCACCCGGCTGGTGGCACAGATATTTGTGAAAATTGTGACGTCACGAGGTTGTATTAAACTCCTGTCAGAGAATTCATTACGCAACACGGAGTGGAAACAAAATGTGATCAAATTCTTCGCGAATGAGAAATGAGACGAAGATAATAGTGGCAAGATGAATAATAACACATCTTCTTCGCTGAGATAATATTCCATTTTGTTCCTTTTATCAATGTTTCGTATTTCTACTCGTAATAATTAAGTAGGGTTCCTACTTTCTTTAGTAATAATTGTTTACCCATATCATGTTTTTGCCCATCACATTGAAATTAGCGCACAGGGGACACGAAGAATTATGTACAAATGTAACATTATATTTTAGCATTTTATAATATGTCAATACTAACGAGTGTCTTTTTATTCCACCAATTGCACCATTAATACATGGTGAAATCTCAAAAATTAAGAAAAATTCATTTATTGGTAGGATCCGAACCAAAGGATCCCCACAATACCTGGATTACCCGACTAGCGTCTGAACCCCTCGACCACCAAACATTCCCAAAAAAAATTCTTATTTTATTTCGAGAAATTTACTGAACTCACAGTTGTTACCACTGCATAGACCCAGGTGTCAGATGAGCCCATGCGGTACCCAAGGGGTTAACGCAGAAGGGATCTCAGTGTCACTTGAAAATAGTTTGGCATGGAACACAAATAATACACACAGCCTCCTCCAACATCAATTCCTACAGGGTGCCTCCTCACTATGGCCCGATAAGATAAGCCCGATCCTCCCACAAGTCGGAGTTTCAACCAATCACAGCGCAGTATAGCCCGCCTTGAGAGACAGTCTGGCTTATATTGAATTTAATCCTGCTTTTATAATTCAACCCTATGAGTCTCTCCTTACAAATTCTTGTTCTAACGACATTCAAAGTTCAACGAAAAGCACATCATACATTGTGAAATGGGGCTACACAAAGTATAGAAGGGTAAAATCTTACAAAGCAAAGGGTCCCATTTAGTCCGTGACAAGTTTTAAAAGGAATAAGAATGAGAATGATGAGTAAAAAAAAGAAATTGTACATAAACAACAGAACATACTTGGACAGCTGTTTCAACCAATTCAGCTAATCCTCAGGAGGCAGTAAAATAATTATGTCGTAAAATTAAATAGAAAAAAAAAAATTAACAACCTTATTTTCACAGTCCAAATAAGACTCAGAAGTCCATCTAAGTCAGCAAATCATTTGAAGACCGATATTTTGTGGTCGGACTATCAAGTTATGAATTAAGAAATTTAATATCTTTGATTTTTTAATGTTTTGTAATTAACTTCGCCCCGGATTACAAAACAATTATCATTAAAAAATTAATAATGTTCTTTTAAAAAAATTGTACATAGAAATGTTTTTTTTTTAATTTGTTGTTGTTGATTGTTTAGTAAAAAATAAAGTGTAAATAAAAATATGTAAATAAATAGGAAATATATCCATGCAATCCATGCATTGGGTGGGACAAGCTGCAGGGTTAATGTGAACATAATTTTGCCTACGTGAAGGTTAATATGTTGTTTTCTATCATTTTTCTCTCGTACCAATGACTCATGAGCACTGTACTATGAAATACCTGTACAGAAATGTGAGACGGTGAACATTTTCTTTTGTTTGAGTTTTTTAAAGTGACCCGATATTCGAAATATTCACACATAAATCTCAAATCAGACAAAATAAATACGATCGAGCCTTTTGTATACCTAAAATTATGAAACTAGATATTAATTTTTGAACCACACTATATTATTTTCCTATTAATGAATTAATTAGATCTCTGTCTAAAGTACTCTAAATACTGAGTAGAATACACACATGATTGGAGCTATACAGCAACAATGTTGTCAACATTAGTCCTTTTAGTGCTAGGGGAAAATTTCGGCAACTGATTGACCAGCTGCTCTTAATCTAGTTCTAGATTATCCCCCAAAAACACTTCGTGTAAAAATAGTCGTCAAGTGTTGGAATGATTAAAAAGAACTGATATCAAAAACGTCAATTTTCTATGTTTGAAGGAAATATTTTTCACGTAATAAGTCTCTTGATAATTCAACCAAAATAATATCCTCACAACAACAATACACCTTTGAGCAAACTTCGATTTGGTATTTTGAGAATTTAACCAAAAAATAGCCACACAACAAAACAATGCTCTTGTAAGAACAATCTTGCATAATTACAGAACCACGTCCTTGACTGCACACTGTTTTGTTCTGAAATGTATGTGAAGTACGTTGCTAACAAAACAGTGTGCAGTAGTCAAGGACGTGGTTATGTAATTATGCAAGATTGTTCTTACAAGAGCATTGTTTTGTTGTGTGGCTATTTTTTGGTTAAATTCTCAAAATACCAAATCGAAGTTTGCTCAAAGGTGTATTGTTGTTGTGAGGATATTATTTTGGTTGAATTATCAAGAGACTTATTACGTGAAAAATATTTCCTTCAAACATAGAAAATTGACGTTTTTGATATCAGTTCTTTTTAATCATTCCAACACTTGACGACTATTTTTACACGAAGTGTTTTTGGGGGATATCACTACTTTTTGATTTAATTGATTTTCATATGATAGATGAAATAAAAACTGGTCAACAATCAACAGATAAAAGAAAAAATACTTTTAATTAAAGGATGTTGATCTTTTAATTCAAGGAGAAAAAAAAATGATAGAAAAAAAAACTTTGAAAAGATGCTGAAAGAATATTTCACGGTACTTGCTGGAGAGAGGAGAAATCTTGAGATAACAGGTGTATTCCTTATTGAGTGGCACTAGATAGCGCTCAGCAATTTTGTTGATCTTTTCAAATTTTGAAACCCACTGCTAGATTTATTAACAGAAAAGTACCCCGTTTCAGTATTGTTGGCAATAATTAGAGATGGGTGATACCGAGTATTTCATAGAACCGGTACTTCAGTAATCGATTACATAAAAGTACCGAGTATTTACCGAGGTTCTTTTGTACTTGGTTTTTGAGATTCTGCGAGCGTATGTAAATAGAATAGTGGATTCGAGTAATCACTCAAGAACCAAGTACAAAAGCACCGTACACTAACTAAATCTCACAATTTTGCATTCAGAATGTTTACAGGAGACGAATCTCGATTCACAATTTTTTTTGGGTGTTTTAGTTTCAAGTGTTTCAATAGATTAGAAGCTCCACCTCCTATTTTATAACCTGAATTAAATAATTTACATTTCCTTGAACCGTCCAATTGTTTGACAAAGAAGTTTCAAATAGAAGACTTGTTTCTACGAGACAAAAAGAAAAATATTAGGACACCGACAGCCTGAATATTATTCATAGATAATATCGGTATAATGAATTACCTCTCTCTGCTGTACCCAGTTCTAGAGATGGGTATTTGGGTATTATTGTAATACCGATTATTTCATAGAACCGGTACCCGGTATGGTACCCGGCCTCGGCGTGTAATACCAAGTATTTAATAAAAACGGTACCCGCCTACTACGTACGATACGTCGGTACTCGGTCCAAGTGTGTAATACCGAGTATTTCATAAAATCGGTACCTAGTACGGTATGCGGATCCAGTGTGTTATACCGTCGCTAGTGTTGTACCTAGCAAAATTTTGTACCCGGTATGGGTACGGGTACCTAATTTTATTATGTACCCGGTGCGGGTACTTTTGTAAATGTACCCGGTATTTTTTTGGGTACTTTTCGGGTACGTTATCCTTATCTATAGTAAGTATAGTAATAAGATTTGTCTAAATTATTTTAACTGTGGAGGACAAAGTCTTGTCATTAGAATACCACCTAACAACCAAACTAAATAAAATACCAAATTGATGGTTAGCCTTTAATGAGGTCTTGAACTCCAAGTTCCAGGTTAAAAGTCTAGTAATCTAGATTTTATTTTTATTTAAAATTACTATTAATGTTAATGTATTATTATTATTATTTCCACTTTCTCTCCTTTGGAAGGTAATTATTACCTTTCAAAGGGTTTTACACCAGGAGCGGATCATATGATCAAGTCTCCTGGTGTTGTAACTTCGGGAGCGGATCCGAAGATCAAGTCTCCTGAAGTTGTTTGGTTCATAATGTGGGGAGGTTATTTTAGGATGGACTTTGTGTAGTCCATCTTTTTCTCTCCCGTGGCTATCCCCCTTGGTGGTCCAATGGTTTTCCATAGGAAAACACTTTCGGGGGTACGGATGAATCCGAACAGCCACTTGGTCACTTTATGAACCATTAGGTATGTCAACAGAATTTTCATGAGGACATGCCTCACTACTTTTAGAGAAGGTGTCTCTATGCTTCTGTTGACATACCTCGCAGTCAGTGTTCATATGGTATTGTGAATTACCATACTACTTCCTGGGATGTTGCTGATACTTGCAACCATCCAGGGATCACTGACCACTTGCTCGGGTGCCTCGGGAACGCCAAATCCCGTATGACCATTTATTGCTAAATAGTCATCCCCTTATTATTATTATTATTATTATTATCATCATCACAATCAAGAAATAAAAAGATACATTTATTAAAAATAAGGCTTGCACCTTTTTAATTTAAGTATGAATTTGTGAACAAAAATAAGAGCACTGATCAGATAGTTTTAGTATTTTTGTCACTTCTGTTTTTCTTTGTGGTTTAGTGTTTTCCGATAATCTTGCAACCAATTAATGATAGAGAATTATTTTTTTAACATACCCAGAGCAAAAAATATATCATATAATAAGAATTTGGATCGTTTTAAGTCTTCAATGTACTCGAAATACATGCTGGGTCACATGTCCCCGACACAAAAAAAATTATTACGTATAAGATTTCAAATCTTATACGTAATAATTTTTTTTGTGTATAATATTTTTTTTAAAAATTTGTAATCAAATACTTTTAGAAGAGTAATTAAAATGCGAATTTCATGTAGCCTGTTCGAATATACTGCCCACTCCCCGATTCTCCAATTCTCCGTTTCGCAAAAAGGGAGTGATTCCTGTTCGAATATACTTCTCCAAATCCCCGATTCTCCTTTTCAATGTAGTCACTGACGTCACCGTGGCGGAGTGAGTTAGCGCGCTAGGCGTTAGGCATTGCACGCATGGTGCCCTGGGTTCGATCCCCAGCAGAGCAGTATTTTTGTGCACTGTACTTGCATCCACTCATACTCCATGATGAAAAATGAGTAACTGTGTCAATGTGAGCAGCGACCAGTGGCGGAATTATAAGCAAAATAAAATAAAATATTACGATGTTAAAGGTAAGGGAAAAAATCCTATAATTCTGCTATATATTATAGCCAACAATCCGCTAAACCGTACTCCGCAACGGAGTATTTATCTTTATAGGTTTTATACATAACTAGATGTTTCCCCGTACTTTGCAACAGAATAATTTTTATAGTTAACTAGCCATCAACCCGTACTTCGCAACGGAGTATTATATACGCTTCATACCTAACTAGGTGATACCCTGTTCTTTGCAACGGCATATTTTTTATAGCATACTCGCGGTCAACCCGTACTTCGCAACGGATTTTTTTTCGGGTTTTATACCTTTTTTATACGCCCTTTAGTCAGGACAAGTATCATTTACTTATTTATATATGTATAAATTTTTTATAATACTCTATCTTTTATAATTTTTTCTTGATTTTATACTGGTAAATATTGTGCCCTCTTAATAGTAGTGACCCTCTACTTTGCAACGGGAATTTTTTCATAGCAAACTAGCCGTCAACCCATACTTTGCAACGTAGTATTTTTTTATAAGATTTATACCTAACTAGATGTTATTCCGTACTTTGTAACAGCATATATTTTAAAACCAAATAGCTGTCAAATTGTAATTCGCAACTAAATATTGAATTTAATTTTATGTTTACTGTGCAACGGGCTTAATGTTTCTATAACTAACGAGTCGTCACCACGTACTTTAAAGGGGGAATTTTTTGAAGAAGAAGAATAAGAAGAACAAGAAGGTTTTACAGCATTTTGGATTTCGTAGCAATGAAACAGCAGCTACTGATGACGCTTGTGGTCTATGTTGTAGCTTGACCATCCCGTAATATGCCTTCCCTCTGATGGGCGAGAAGTAATTCAATAGATCCCATATTTAAGATAAGATAAGATAAGAATTATTTGTGTTCTTATGTCACAATTTTTATTGGGTAGCATCACGTCTTCAAATATTTACTGAGACAAGTGAATACGCGTAGGTATATTGTGCTTTAATAATAATATCGCCTTATTTATATTGGCCGACTAGGACTAATTAGTCCTAATAATGGGACTCATTAATGAGTCCCATTGTTAGTAAGCGTAAGCAGAAGACGTATTATATGGTGAAAATCCCAAATGGGAGGATATAACTTGTCATATCTCGGCATCGGTTGGGTTTTGAACCCGCGACCTATGAAGTAGTCGGTCCCCTTGACCGCTTTGTTCTGTTCAAGTATTTACAGGGAAATGTGAATAAATGTAGCTCGTTGTTTTGTGCAGAAAATCAGACGGACTAGAGATATTTTTTGTACAATCTAGACTGTAGGAAAATCGGTATTTTACGGGTTAATGACTAGTTAGGCATAAGATAAATCCCGTATCAAAGTATGGGTTAACGACTAGTTAGCTCTAAAAAAAATCTTGTAGCCAAGTATGGGTAGACGGCCAGTAAGAGATGCAAAGTATTAGTAAAAAAATCCCGTAAGAAAGTACGGCTTAGCGACTAGTTACGTATTAGAGAAATCTCGTAGCAGAGTACGTGTTGACGACTAGCTTGGTTTGAAACGTGAATTGACAAATCAGCTACGAAGTTAGGGTAGACGAATAGTTCGGTAATAAAGAAATCACGTTGCAGTGTACGGGTAAACTACTCTTTGGGTGTAAAACGTCAAATAAATTCCCTTACGAAGCGCTTAAAATTAAGGTTTACTTTATTTGAAAATGAATCCCACTGCAAAGTACAGGTTACAGACTAGTTAACTATAAGAGAAATACTGTAGCAGAGTACGGGTAGACTGCTAGTAAGGTATACAAAGTATAATAAAAAAAATCCCGTAGCAAAGTGCGGGTAGAATACTAGTTGGCTATAAGAGAAATGTTTTAGTAGAGAGTACGGGTTGACGACTAGTTAGGCATAAGATGAATCTTGTAGCAGATTACGGGTAGACGGCTAGTAAGGTATACAAAGTATTAAAAAAACGGAAATAATAAACCTGCTACGAAGTACGGGTAGACGACTAGTTAGATTTAACAAAAATTCCGCTGGTAAGTACGGTTAAACCCCTAGTTAAGTATAAAATAATTCTCGTTTCAGAGTGCGCAGTAATGACTACCAAGGTAAAAATAATTGTAAAGAATAGTAAAATATAGCAATATAGCTATGGAAACAGCTGTTAGGCTGGAAATCTTCGAAAACAACGACCTCTCAATTAAAGGAATTATTGCGTTAAAAAAGACGGAAAATAATTTTCTATGATATAATATGTTAATAAAATGACATACTTTTACTTATTTAATAATTATAATAAGTAATTATGGCGAGTAATTACCATTAGGGTTGTTTAAAACCAATTGGGGGAGTGAAATTATTCTTCCCGAATTTCGACCATTTTACTGCCCTAAATCTCCGTTTCGAAGTCATTTTTTTAAAAATCACGCGCCCTTTCTACTCCCCGTTTGACTTTCCCAAAAAATATTATTCGAACAGAAATTGAAAAGGAAAGAGAAATCGAGATTTGTTAGCATTGGAAGTATAGGCAATTTGACGTAATGTCATGCGCAGAACAGCTATTTCAACTCCCTCTTTCACTTTCCGATTGCACTCTGTGATATCGATATTTAAACGATATTTGACGGTTCAAACAGAGAAAAGGAGATTCGGAGAATCTGGGCAGTATATTCGAATAGGCTAATGGTATCATAAAATTCATTATTTTTTCCAAACGATTTTCTTGATTGAAAATTAGTCTTTCAAAATTTGTACAACTGGGTCACAACTATTTGTTCAACAAGTGATTTGAGTAGGAGACAAAAGAAAACAAGTTTTCGTTATGTTTGAGATTGCTCATTGAAGCACAGGGATCAGTTTAGCTGGCCAGTAACATTTTTGATGAGAACATCATACGTTTTAGTGTTTTTTCTCTGAATTAATTTTTGGTAAGTTCAATATTTCGATCATGATTAACAACTAGGTCACATAGTTTTTTTCGTTATTAATTATTTTTCTTTCTTTTTTCTTTTTTTTTTAATAAGTGTAAAATATTAGTTATTTTAAAATTTCAATTACCTTTTTAAAGTTAAAATCAATTTTAAAATTAAAAAAATGAAAATGTTTATTTTTACAACTGGGTCACGTACAACAAGGTCACATTTTATGAGTGACCGAGTTGTAAATGTGTGACCCAGTTGATGTGACCCAGTTGTGACAAAATAACTGGGATATAAAGTAGGTCTAGTACAATAGTTTAAAAAGATCTAATTAAAAAAATAAGTAAAAAAGGCTTTGTTTTGAATTTGCCACAAAAATTACATTGTTCTTTTCATTTCTTAACAGCAACATTATCAAATTTAGTAGGATATTACAACTGGGTCACATGACATTACAATTAGGTCACATGCCCTAAAACTCAAAGGTCGTTTTCTACAAAAGTCGGTAACTGGTAGATTGGAAAATGCTTTCAAAATGAAGTATACAATATATTGTTTTGGTTTAATGTTTTTTTTTTTTTTTTCTTAAGTAGGAAAAATTTTGAAAAAATCAAAGTGAAATATTAAAACTATCTGATTAGTACTCATAACTAGAATGTAGAAAATATAGTATTCTATCATATAAAACAAATTTGAAGAAAATTGGTTAAGCGGTTTTGAAGATACAAGTGATTTAGTCGAAAAAATCAAAATTGCCAGGTGTATACAATGTGAAACAATCACAAGGAAGTATTGTGTCCATAATTAGCAGTGTTTTTTTTATTTATATTTATAATGTAGGTACATATTTGTAAATTTTGAATGAGATCTATGTAATTTACGATTCATAATACAAAAGCATTGATCAAAATAAATGCTTTATTTAGACTGTCAGTTGTCAGTGGCCAGCCTCCGTGGCGTAATGGTTGTAACTACTGCCCGTAGTTCAGACATTTCGAGTTCGATTCCCAGTTGTTGCAGACTTTTCTAATATTTTTTCCCCCTCTAAACACGTGAGTCTGAAATCTACCCAGGCTGGGCGAGGTAGCTGGAACGATTCCCAGCGAATGGAGGGTAAAACCCCCCGTCCTGACTAGTTCAAATCAGGACGTTAAAACCAAATACAATCAACTGGTCACAATCGTTTTAAAATGAGGTTGGTGTGATAATTGGTGCTTCTTTTGTGGAACTTCAACCGGTAATAATGAAGAAAAAAACATACCTATTTAATCTTAAAATCCATTAACAATAATTAATTAATAATCAACTAGTGTTTTAACCTTGTATTGAAAAATTAGTTATGAACTCGTTAAATAACGGACAACTTTGTTTAGTGGTTTTGTTTACAATACAATTTTAATTATAATATGTACCTAAGTACATGGTAGGTAGATGGAAATTCGATCTTGGTAAAATAAAGAGGGAAATGAAAGTGCCGAGTATTATTGTATGTTCCGAAATTGCCTCTTACTATGGCTCTAAGAAATGTTGACCCATATATTTTCCTAACATCGAGTTACTAAACATGGTGTCAATTCAGCATAATCAGTTGGTAGGTATAAACAGAAGAAGTGAGACATTATACTAGATAATACATTTAATAATTATAAATTAATAAGCAAGCATATATCCATGGAATATACCCTGAAAATTTCAGCTCGATTGGACAAAAAATACAACTTATATCATGTTACAATGTTACATACATAGGTAGATGGATAATTAGATTGTGACAAATCAATGTTGATCGAGTTAAACCATACTCAATTCGTTCGAAATTAAACGGTCATAGGAGGTTGACTCAAACTACCAACTGTTTTTTTTTTTCTCACGAGAAAACCGGACATCCAAAGTACAGAGTAAAAAAAAATTATACCTAGCCGGGATTCGAACCCAGGTCACCTTGCAAACTTTGTGTTTTACCTACATCAGTTGACGACCACAGAGACTGCTCAATACATAATATTTTATTATAATTTATCATTGTTTTGATCTATATTAATCAATATTTTACCTCTTACTGGCCAATATTTTATACACTTCTCATAATATAGACCTAGTTTACCTCTTGATGTAGAAATCTCTGAATGAAGTTATAAAACGTTATTATTCCCTCACTGTTAACTTAGTCTGCTGGCAGCTTGGGTGAAGCAAAGATGATTGGATCCCACCCATATTTTAAGTTCTATGTGAGGCGAAGATTTTTTGTCTCATTTATTTCAGTTTTTTATTTTTATGTCTCACACTGTCGCTGATTTTTCTAACATTTTATTTACATCGTAGTATATTTCTGCGTAATTAGACCTTCAGAAAGAACCTTCAGTCATCAACTTGGGATAAAGAGGCGTGGCTCCAGGGTTCATTTTAGATATTCCTTTAAATGGCTTTAAATACTTTTCTACTTGTTTCAACCATCTGAAATTAAGTGATCTCATTCCCTTTGACTAGACCTTTCTAAAAAACACCAGAAATACAAGTCTAGGATAATAATAGACGACTGTGGGCTCCATAATAAGTATTCCTTTCAAAGGGTATAACTCAAGTTTGGTCCAGTGTAATACTTTAGTTATATTTTTATATTTTTTCCTATGATAAGTCCTTTCGAAAAATACCACAATCGCAGCTCCAAGATAACCAGGGGCGGCTCTGTGCAACTTTCCCGTTTTATTTTAGAAGGCTATATCTCCTATCCTATAAGAAATAAATACTTGAAACTATAAAAGGTATGCAGAGATGAAAATTCCCTTTTCAAAAACGTATCTCACGTCTTTCCACGATAAGCACACGTTGCTGTACCCTTGACAGAAAATTGGTCTGAAAAAAAAAAAAAAAAAAAAAACCCGTATGAATAATTTCATGAAATTCAAGATTTTCGGCGTGGCCAGTAAACGACTTTAACTGTACGTAGGAACCTCGCGCTTTCGTGAAACACAATCTATTTTCGCGTCTCATTACGAATTTGAAATAAAAATTGATAAAAGTTAGCGTTAAGTGGGCGAAAACAATAAAACAAAATACATATAAACTCTGTTTCGTGTTAATATAGGCCGGGTGGCTGGCGCTACTTGACGAGCGCTCGCCTCCCGGCGAGCTTGATTCTGGATAAGCAATGCCGAACCAGTGATGATCGGAGAACTAGAGCTATTTCTCCCACCACCCCCTCCCCCCCCCCTTTAAAAATTCAACAAGTAAAAATTTACACACCAGACAAATTTTGCACTTTTCAATATCAAGCAAAAATCAAGTACATAATACATAAGAATCATAAGATATATTTATGTACTTTGATGCACGCTACATTACACTCATCAGGGCTAACATAATATGATGAGTAGGTACCTAAATAAGTAAATGACCCAGTTAATTCATCTGAGATGTGAGTACATAAAGCTAAGTAACTATACAGGGTGCTATGTATACATTCTGATCGAATTTCACAAGTCATGCCATTAACTACGACAGGGTGTTACAAAAGATCAGCTAATAGATGTGTCTGAAGCTCTGAACTGTGGTAAAAAAAAAAAAAAAAAAAAAGCCGCTTGATATTTTTTGATTAAAATCTGTCGTGTGGGGTATTGATTGAAAGGTCTCAATGTCCTCATGCTTGATTGAACATTTATAATACGATAATTGAATCTGTGTGAGGTATACAGTTCACAGAACCACTAGGTATCCTTGTTCCTATTTAATAATTTGGACTGAAGTCACTCTTTCTACGTCATTGAAGGTCCTTATTTCATTACAACAATACCGCGTCATTTTCTTCTTCAACCCACCCCCACACAGCACACCACTGAGATTTGTGAATAATATTATAAACGAACTGTGCCAAAAATCTCGGAGAATGTAAAACGCTCGGACGTAACCTAATCTCTCACAAGAAGATTGGTGACATGTAGGATTCCCTGAGAGCCTTCTGCTTGGCAAGCGACAATTTCAACTAGATAAACAACATGTTTTTCTCACTTGAAATGCCTGTTTGTTCAAAACATGAGAAGGACAATGGAAAAGTGGTGGGCTTTGGGAATCTTTTGCTGTTGATAATTGTTAATTATGTACATTTCAGTACTTCAAAGGAACATAGTAAGAGATATAATACTATTGTGCAATACAACCTGGAAGTTAGTGTCAGAAAAAATCCTGATTAAGAAAAAATATTTCCATGGATATTTGCCCCTCTTGCGGCTGGCAGAAATTTTGCTAGGTACTTGAAGAAAAGAGTCAAATGAGCAACCAATAAATGAATTATTAAAGGAGTAGATTTCCATTTAATAAAGAACTAGCTGTTTGCCCGCACTTTGCAATGGGAATAATTAACTGAATTAAAATAAAGGCTGGGTGTGTAGCTTGATCAATTTAAGGGGGGGGGGGTTCAATTCTTATCAATTTTTCGCTATCTGCAGTATATAGCAACCAGGAGGTTACCTAAGTTTGTTATCTACTCCCTGTCATTAGAGCCCCATTATAGCAGTGATCTTTTGGTGGCAGTTTCATTTTTACCTTAGTGTTTTGGATGATTGATAACACTAACATTATTTGACTTTTTCTCTATTTCACACATCTTTAAAGTCTTGGGAAAAATCTATTATTTATTTTCCCATGTATCATCTCACAGATTTTTTAATATTAAATGATTATTATTTTTTATTGTAATTTCAATGTTTATTCTCAATGGGTGACAAGATATAAGAATTATTTAACCTATAAATCTTACCATAACCTACCTAAAAATTATAAGAATGAATAAATCAAAAGAAAATGGACTGAAAGTAGAACTTTCCATATGTAAGGTGATCTTTATTGTAGAAATGTGCAAACATAACTTCTTGTGTTTTTATGTTTCAGTACTAACTTATAACATAGCTACACTACAGAATCTAAAATAGATGCTGCTTCATAAGAAAATCTGTGACCCTTCAAGTAAATCTGTTTTCAATTAATCAGGCCTGTTTGAATGAGAAAAGCAAAGAAGTATATGGGGGGTAAATATCTTGAGCACTCAATGAACTTGGTCCAAGAAATCATTGTTGTCCTATTCATTTTGTGATCCTGACCTCTTTTAATTTACCTGAGAATTTTGAGAATTTACCTTTTTTCAAATGGTGGATTGTTGATTCACAATCCACCATTTGAAAAAAAAAAAAAAAACAGTGTCATTGTTTGAGAGAGATAAAACAGGCATTTTATAAATGGAGATCACCTGTAAATTTTTGTAAACATTGACTTCTAATACTAAACTTTGTCTACCCTAAGATCAAAAAAATAATATCATCATCACATAACACAAATAAGCCTCATTGGCTCCTTTGCTCTAATCAATTCCTTTTTTAGAACTAGTTTTGGATGCTATGCTTTGGCCACAATTGTAATGAGATAATAAAGTCATGAAAGCACATTTTGTGCATGAGATCTGAAACAAAGTATTCATCAAAGGAACTTAGGCTTTATTCAATTATAATGTCAAAATATTGTTTCTTTCATTAATCACTCTAACCCTGGAATCTAGAAAGCTGACATTTTGGAAGAAGGATTTCCTAGTGGTTTAAATGAGTAATGGGAATAAAAAAAAATATCCAAATGATACTTATTAAGTCATTGGGGATTAACTTTGGAATATCTTACCTACATAGGAATTTTCTTGTAATGTAAGCAATAAAATTCCAGCTAGACATAAAAAAACACACTGCCAATTATGGACACAATACCGCCTGGCTGGGGGATGTTTAACAGGGAGAAGACCAGTGTTTTACTAGAGGACTATTAACAGATAACTGACTGGCCAATCCTTACAAGCTCCAAAAAAAATTCATATTTCTTGATGTTTCATAACCTCCTGAGCAACTTTGTTTTTGTGTCTGTCTGTGAAATACATTTCAGTAACAAGCAAATCTTGGAAACTATTGAACAGATTTCAACAATATTTTGTACACATATCAGAGACATATTGTAAATGGTCCCGTTTTAAATTCATCAACTGCCAGTGTTAAGGCAGTTCTTGGAGATGGAGACCATTTGCCTGACTTTTAATTTTTATTTAAACACTCAAATTTTGTGAATGGTAAACCAGATTTTAATGAAATTTTGTATGTACCTATATGCAATTATAGTTTTACATAGTAAATTTGTATTTTTATTGCAGAATTTATGGTTGAGCTTTGATATTTAAGAAACTGTGAAAAAATAGAACAAAAAGTGCAAAAATAGCTTTGCAATACAGATTTTTTGAAGAATCTAGAATGTAGGGAAAATAGTATTCTACCATATAAAACAAATTTGAATAGAATCAATCAGTTCAAAACTTTTGTAGATACAAAAAATCTTTGATTCTAGCAATAAAAGAAAGTTGAAAATTATGACTACCAGTCACAAGAAAGTATTGTGCCCATAATTGAAATTATTGAGTTGAGAAAAAATCTGAGCACTGCATTCATCCAAGCAAAGATTCTTGGATTAAGGGATCAAATATATGAGGTGAATGTTCCTGCACTACCTTGTATGACAGAGTTGTGCCTTAGACTACTCCAATGCATTAAATTGTTACTAGATATTTTTATGAGTTTGACCAAATGACTACATCTAGGACAGAATTAAAATTTTGTTTTAAAATTTATGTTTGAGACCATTTTTAATATATTGAGACCATTTTCACTGTTTCTTTAATAATATACTAATAGCATTTACTATAGTTAAGAAACAGTGAAAATGGTCTCAACATATTAATATTGCAAGAACAAATCATTATAAAAGTATGAAGAATATAGATTTCAAATTAATCAACACTCATTAGGTGTGTATTTTAAACTCTTTTTCATACCTACTTGATGTTACTTTTCCTGTCAATGACTAGATTTTCATTGACAAACAATAATAATTTGACTCTGAATACACAAATGTAATTGAATATGCATGCAAGTGTTTGGTGTACAATAACATTCACTTTAACAATCATTATCAATCATTTTGAAACAAAACAAAAAAAACATCTCATTCTTAGTAAATCATGAAATGGGAGATAGTTTTCACACAAACCAACATTAACGGAAATGTTAGTAGGTAATCCTTAGATTTTCCATTTTTCTAAAATTGCCACCTCATAATGGAAAGATGAAAGAAACATTTATGTAAATGTTCTATTCTCATTGATTCAGTGATTTTTATACTACATTTGAACTTCAATTTGTAGTAATGAATAGTTTTATTTAGTTAAGAGCAGGGATAAGTCTTCAACTTTCCAAAAAGAAAATTTTTGAAGATGTTACATAGTTTAAAATGTTGACCTACATTAAAAATTGAAATTTCCTCTGATACCTTTCTCCTGGAATATATGACAGTGAAAATCTGGTGAAGAGAAGTAAAAACGAAGGTTCTTCAATAGTTGCAAAGGCTAGCATTAACTAGAGAGAACGTCTGGAAAATACCCCAGAAAGAAGCAGTATCACCTTTAAAGGAAATATGATTCAAATTGTTTATGAATTTTTGAGCTTATGCACCTGACACATGAAACAGAAAAGGAATGAATGAATTACATATTTACCTGATATGGTTTTCTTTTGTCTAGTAAATTGTTCCCTAAACCACAAATTTCAGATAGAGCCATTTGTTACTTGCACATTATCTTTTTAACTTCTCAAATTCTATATCACAAAAGTATTGCAAGTAATTTTTGGAGTGCTGATTTGAGTTTTTTTAGCAAGATGCAAAACTGATATGTAGGTTGTAGGTGTTTTTCATGTAGCCTATTTTTGTCAAATTAAAAATTGCAGGAGAAAATTCTTGAACACTTCTATTATAAGGTTCACCAACTGAACAAACTAGTATTGAGAGCGCGGCAAATAAGTTTTTACCAATTTCATTTACCGATATTCCTGATTTAGACAGTAAAAAGTACTTTAAAGCCTATTTCAACAATTTTTTATGGTTATAAATCAAATTTAAATAATTTAATTCTCATTCTATGAAAATTGATTTATAGAAAATTAAATTCAGTTTTTAAATATTTTTTCAAGAGGTGGCGCACTGTATTTCAGATAGGGGCCATCTTTGGAAAAGTGGAGCCAACTGAAGGTGCGTGAAGATAGCACCCGACATTGAAGCTAGAATTTTGTACCACCTACCATAATAATGTACTAATTATGTACTGTTAGGAACAACAAACCCCGAATTTTGTACTCCAACCGTAATCCCAGGAGAGAGGTTGAAACATGTCGGGTGCTAACTTCACGCTAGCACCCGACATTGAAGCTAGAATTTTGTACCACCTACCATAATAATGTACTAATTATGTACTGTTAGGAACAACAAACCCCGAATTTTGTACTCCAACCGTAACCACAGGAGAGAGGTTGGAACATGTCGGGTGCTAACTTCACGATTTTAACCGATGGAGCTAGAATATTGTACCGCATACCAAAATAATCTCTGAATTATGTACTCCCAGGAACAACAAACCCCGAATTTTGTACTCCAACCGTAACGCCAGGAGAGAGGTTTTAACATCGAAAAAACCCATCCCCCGCCTCGCCTATTGAAACGCAAATCACATACAGAACTACATGGAACCCCGCGCCTCACCTCTTCCATTGCAACGCAGCGATGGGAGCAGAGGTGTGGGGGGACTTCACGTTGTCGGTGCACGTATTAAACCATAGGTTCTCAAACAGTGGTACTCGGGACAATTTCAGGTGCACAAAATTGTACCTACTACCCTTTGTTACCATTTAGGTACATGTGCGAATTTGGCTTTTCTCAAATGATGTATTTGAAAAACAAGTATAGGAGTAAGTTAGATGACTGTGTCCTCTGACATTCGCGTTAAAATAAGTAACATTTAGCGTAAATATTGCAATTGTTTCGGAGAAGAGTAGGTAATCTCACAGAATGTAGATAGGGTAGACCTTTCCATTTTTTTTCGTCGCAGATAACTCAGATGCAGGCGTTACTGACGAAGATAAACAATCGTTTATTGCTGTGACGTTTATAAGCTCACATTGCTTTGGTAGGTATGTACCTACCTTATTTTTTAACGTCAGCTTCTTTGTGGAATTGTGTTAAGTATGATATTATGTAATAAGTTATCATATTTGTGCTATTCACTTTCGTGATGTCACAACTACTCAAACTCGCTTTACTCAATCTATGCTGAAACCGGTACTTGAACCACCGACCTCCAGGTTACAAGTCCGCCACCTTATCGGTAATAACATAATGTCATACTCTGTATACCTATTACTGTTTACTTTTATAATAAATCATAAATCGCTTCTGAAATTTTCAATTTTATATTTTCCTTTTTACTAACAAACGGAACATTGTGAACACAGATTTTCCAAACGTCGTGGGTTCGAATCCAAGTGAGGACATGACAAATACCTTCTGTTCGGAATTCTTATCACATGATCTTGGCTTGCTGCTGGGAAAATGAGACTTTAATAGTCCTAATTCGGCAGTATAAACAAGCCGATATTATTATTATTATTATATTATTTATATAATTACATGCTATGATTAAGTAGTAGTCAAGGTGGCAGAGTGAGTTGGCGCGCTAGGCATTGCACGCACGGTAACCTGGGTTCGATCCCCAGCGAGGTAGGATTTTTCTGCTCTGTACTTAGATGTTCGGGGTCCACTCATATGTACCTCGTGAGGAAAAATGAGTAGCTCTTTTGATGTGAAACAGCGACCAGTGGCGGAATTATAGGCAAAAATTGTCCAAGATATAGTATATTAAGGTGGTATAGTCCTATAATTCAGCGCTACCCACCAAGTTGTGACATAATATATTTCAGTAGCATTAAACTCCAAATTGCCAGCGTGGCGTCGCTGGCGCGTTGAATGCACCAGTTCTCTCAGGATCACCGAGGTTAAGCAACGTTTAGCGAGGTAAACGTTGTTTAATGTTGCTTAACACATTAATCTCACCCAACCCAGGCTGGGTGAGGTTAATGTGGGTAGCAGGTTTGTGAGTTTCCTACAAATGGAGGGTAACACCCCCGTCGTGATATGACCATGCAATGCAGTTGTAGGGCAAGTTCAAAAAATACTTGGAACTTTGTACATGTTGGTCCGGCGTGAAGTTGGCACCCGATAGAGAGTGATAGAGAGACACAGAGAGAAGAGAAAGATAGAAGAGAGAGAGGGAGAAAGAGAAATAGAATTTTGAATTTGAATGGGTTTACTTTATTTTACATAATTGGTACATACATGGATACATCACCTAAGCTAACAAGTAACTTCTGCGGTGACGGTTCTCTTCTTCAGGTTAATCTAAATAAGTATAAAACAAAATTAAATTATAATAAAAAGTAAGAATATTCAAAAATGGCCTAAATACATGAAAAAATGATTAAATAAATTAAAGAAATTGTATTGATGAATAAAAATTCGAATTCGAAGGTAGGTGGCTTAATTTATAATGTACATGAAGTAATGATTAAATAAAATGTATTAATGGAAAAAAATAGATAAATAATTATCTATTATTCCAAAAGTACAGCTTTTAGTTTCTCTTTTACTATATTCAAGTTTTCCTCGTCTATAAAATTTTCGCAATATTGATTTAGCAATTTTGGTATGGTATAAGATAAAACTCGTTCCCCATATTTCGTAAACGCTTGACTCATAATAAAGTCTTGTTTTCGGAGCTTAAACGTTATTTCGATTTTTCTTCTGAATCGCGGGTTATTGAAATTTTGTGTCAGTAATACCAGTTTTGATAATTGCTCGGGCGTTAAGAACTTTTGCACGTTGCGATTATTATGAAAAAGGTATTTTCTTATTTTCCTCTGTATACTGTTTAACGGTTCCAAAATGTAAGCTGGTGCATAGGTATAGATCGTCACTCCATATCTCAGGATAGATTCAACAAGTGAATAATAAATCAATGATTTTATTTTACATGAGAGTGACTGGACATTTCCTTTGCGTAGCTGGTAATTGACGATCCTCATTTTTTTACAGAGCATGTTTACATGAGTTTTCATCTTGAAGCAGTTGTCAATATTAACCCCGAGATATTTACAACTATCAGTGTACTCAATATATGGGCACTGACAGTTATTGGTTATGTACATCTCTGTAAATAAACATGATCTAGTATGACATTTTATTTTATAGTTATTTAATTCTGATATGCCTTTTGCTGTTCCCATCGCCATGGTCTCCGTTTTACTTTGATTAATAATATATATCATTATTGTAAAAATATTTTTGTAATTTTATGAAATCATATTGTGCCGTCTTTACTCCAATCTCGAGACTTTTGTGGATCGATATATTATGATGCATGAATCATCCGCGAACATTTTTAATTTACTCTGAAGATTTAGGTATTTTACATCATGAGTGTAAATATTATACCATCCTGGGCTATTTATCCCACCGGTCACCAAGCCGTCTTCGATAGAAATTTCTTCACTCATTGTTTGTCCAATCTTTGTTATCTGAGTTTTACCATCCAGGTAATTAGTAAATAAACTATTTTTCATTCCTATGTCTTTTAGAGATAGAAAGAGAGAAGAGAGAGAGAAATAGAGATAGAAAGAGAGAAGAGAGAGAGAGATAGAAAGAGATAAAAGAGAGAGAGAGATAGAAAGAGAGATAGAAAGAGAGAAGAGAGAGAGAGAGAGAAAGAGAGAAGAGAGAGAGAAAGAGAAATAGAGAGAGAAAGAGAAATAGAGATAGAAAGAGAGAAGAGAGAGATAGAGAGATAGAAAAAGAGAAGAGAGAGGGAGAGAAAGAGAAATAGAGATAGAAAGAGAGAAGAGAGAGAGAGAAAGAGAGATAGAAAGAGAGAAGAGAGAGAGAAAAAGAGAGATAGAAAGAAAGAAAAGAGAGAAAGAGAAATAGAGATAGAAAGAGAGAAGAGAGAGATAGAGAGATAGAAAAAGAGAAGAGAGAGGGAGAGAAAGAGAAATAGAGATAGAAAGAGAGAAGAGAGAGAGAGAGAAAGAGAGAGAAAGAGAAATAGAGATAGAAAGAGAAATAGAGATAGAGAGAGAGAGAAGAGAGGGATAGAGAGAAAGAGAGATAGAAAGATAGAAGAGAGAGAGAGAAAGAGAGAAAGAAAGAGAGAAGAGAGAGAGATAGAAAGAGAAATAGAGATAGAAAGAGAGAAGAGAGGGATAGAGAGAAAGAGAGATAGAAAGAGAGAAGAGAGAGAGAAAGAGAAATAGAAAGAGATAGAAAGAGAGAGATAGAGAGAAAGAGAGATAGAAAGAGAGAAGAGAGAGAGAGAAAGATAGGCAGATTCACTCAGATTCTGCATGGTTCAAGAAATAGTCTGGCGCCACTGCAGACTATGAAATTGTCACTAAGGGTGGTTTGGAAATCATGAATTTGTATCTTGATAACAATGAGCTGGTGTGAATATTTTCACAGAAATACCATCGAAAGGAAAGGTACAAAAAACTTCCTAATGCTTATATTTTTTCTTCTATCATAAACTATGTAACTAGGAATGCCTAGTAAAAATGCTTCTACTTTCTCCACAGGTAACACGACTATTACAGAAACATGACTCAACATACAATATACAACACTGACTAGACAATGACTTAACTCAAACTACCCAACAAACAAAGACACGAATAAAAATTAAATGTATCTTCCTGTGGTTAAATTAGCAGGAAGATAACAACATGAACACAGAAAACACACAGGAAGATAACAAAAAAAAGTCAAAAACAGGGAGGCGGATAAGTCAAAAACAGGAACCGCTCCCCCAAATAAAGCTAGATAAACCTTATCTAGCAACCGTAAAGTTGCAATTATTATTATTTGCTACAGAGGACTTTACCACTTTAATATACAATATCTTGTACGATTTTTTTGTCTATAATTCCGACACTGGTCGCTGTTTCACATCAAAAGAGCTACTCATTTTTCCTCACGAGGTATATATGAGTGGACCCCGAACTTCTAAGTACAGAGCAGAAAAAATCCTACCTCGCTGGGGATCGAACCCAGGTCACCGTGCGTATTGGCCTAGCGCGCTAACTCACTCTGCCACCTTGACTACTACTTAATCATAGCATGTAATTATATAAATAATAATAATAATATCGGCTTGTTTATACTGCCGAATTAGAACTATTAAAGTCTCATTTTCCCAGCAGCAAGCCAAGATCATGTGATAAGAATTCCGAACAGAAGGTATTTGTCATGTCCTCACTTGGATTCGAATCCACGACGTTTGGAAAATCTGTGTTCACAATGTCCCGTTTGTTAGGAAAAAGGAAAATATAAAATTGAAAATTTCAGAAGCGATTTATGATTTATTATAAAAGTAAACAGTAATAGGTATACAGAGTATGACATTATGTTATTACCGATAAGGCGGCGGACTTGTAACCTGGAGGTCGGTGGTTCAAGTCCCGGTTTCAGCATAGATTGAGTAAAGCGAGTTTGAGTAGTTGTGACATCACGAAAGTGAATAGCACAAATATGATAACTTATTACATAATATCGTACTTAACACAGTTCCACAAAGAAGCTGAAGGTAAAAAATAAGGTGTGTACATGCCTACCAAAGTAATGTGAGCGTAATATAAACGTCACATCAATAAACGATTGTTTATCTTCTTCAGCAACGCCTGCATCTGAATTATCTGCGACGAAAAAAAAATGGAAAGGTCTACCTATCTAAATTCTGTGAGATTACATATTATATACCTAATCTTCTCAGAAACAATTGCATCAATATCAGGCTGAATGTTACTTTATTAGCTATCATACTTGTGTTAATCACTTTCGTGATGTCATAACTACTCAAACTCGCTTTACTAAATCTACGCTGAAACCGGGACTTGAACCACCGACCTAAAGGTAACAAGTCCGCCGCCCTATCGATTAAACTACTGAGGTCGGTCTAATCAGGTTGAATATTACCCATTTTAACGCGAATGTCAGAGGACACTTCTAACTTACTCCTATATTTGTGTTTTACAAATACAACATGAAAAGCCATAACAAAGGGTAGTAGGGCTTTTATTATTTTTTTGTGGAGACTTGATATTGATTTTCATCAAAAAATCAACTTAACTACTAGTGTTAAACATATATTATCTTTCACGGTCTTTGTGTACGGTCAAAATTTTATCATATTTTGTGTACAACTAAAAATGGCTTCAAGCCAGCGTCGATGGCATGTTGAATACACCGGTTCCCTTCAGAACACCGAAGTTAAGCGACATCCAGCGAGGTTAAGACTTGGATGGGTGACCATTCAAATTCTAATTCTCGTGACGCTGGCTTTTCCCGGCCCCACTCAGGCTGGGTGAGGTCAATGTGAGTAGCAGTTTGTGAGTTTCCTGCGAATGGAGGGTAAAACCCCCGTCGTGATATGACCATGGCAGTTGAAAGCGACGTTAAACCCCACTTAAAAAAAAAAAAAAAATGGCTTCCCGTACCATCTGAAATTGCCCCGAGTACCACCGTTTGAGAACCTATGGTTTAATTCATGAGAACAACGTGGAGTCCCCCCGCACCTCTGCTCCCATCGCTTCGTTGCAATGAGAGAGGCACGGGGTTCCATACAGTTCTGCATCTGATTTGCGTTTCAATAGGCGAGGCGGGGGGTGTGTTTTTCGATGTTAAAACCTCTCTCCTGGCGTTACGGTTGGAGTACAAAATTCGGGGTTTGTTGTTCCTGGGAGTACATAATTCAGAGATTATTTTGGTATGCGGTACAATATTCTAGCTCCATCGGTTAAAATCGTGAAGTTAGCACCCGACATGTTCCAACCTCTCTCCTGGGGTTACGGTTGGAGTACAAAATTCGGGGTTTGTTGTTCCTAACAGTACATAATTAGTACATTATTATGGTAGGTGGTACAAAATTCTAGCTTCAATGTCGGGTGCTAGCGTGAAGTTAGCACCCGACATGTTTCAACCTCTCTCCTGGGGTTACGGTTGGAGTACAAAATTCGGGGTTTGTTGTTCCTAACAGTACATAATTAGTACATTATTATGGTAGGTGGTACAAAATTCTAGCTTCAATGTCGGGTGCTATCTTCACGGACCTGCCAACTGAAATTTGAAATTTCATTGAGGTTGCATGAACGAGTAAAGGAGTATAAGTAGAAATAATTTACCTGTAGTTTTTCAATTTTTCACCCTAGATATGATACATCATTGTAAATTTCATTTTGATCTTAATTAGGTTTTAATAATTATTATTATGACCGAGGATTTACCATGGAGGTACCGTATGTGGCAGTATAGGTAGAGATAGATTCTAGATTTTACCCTCCATCCTTTTTGTTTTTGAAACTGCTCAAACTTTTAACGGTTAAAAAAACGGTAACTGATGAGAATTTAAAATTTTCTCGATCGCGAGTATCGCGACATTCGAATAATTTTCTTGTAGGAAGTGATTTTTTTTCAAAGGATGACACTTTCAAGTGGTAAGTTAATTTTTCGGTTATATAGTTGTGTGAAAAATGCTGCCCATTATAATATACTACATAGATGTATGTATTTACATTACAAAGAATGGTGCCTGTCGTATCCTAACTGAAATACAGTGTCGTATCCTATCATATAAGAGAAAGCCACAGGCTTTAACCTCGCCCCTTGTTTCACTACATATTCTATTTTTTTTTTTTTTTTTTTTTTAGTACCTATGTCCTATATTGTTGAATGTATGTAGTTGACCAATAAAGAGTTAAATAATAATAATATCCAAGCCCACTTGAAAAAATGTCTCCGATCATGTTCAGATATCTAGTACTGTCCATAAATTTTAAATTTCTCTCTGCTAGTATTAACCCTAGATTGGTAGATATCCGTCATTTTGACCGACATATGGGAGGAACGGATTTTTTCTCCACTTTACACTTATCAGAACATGTCCAAACTCCCAGATATGCTATCCCAGTTTAGTAGTGAGTTGACCTTCAAGTGAGTGAGACCTGTGTCAGTGATTTTGTTAGTTTAATTAAAAATTTCGTAAAGTATAGGGGGTCATTTTGACGGGTATGTAGCATTAACGTGATATCGTGGGGGTCACTCTGACATGTTCAGGGATAGAATAATAGAAGTCAGTCAGTCAGCTAGAACATTGACTACTTCATTGATTCATTTACTGGTCGCCACATCTCTTTGTTTCCCCTGCGATTATACTATTTTTTAATAAATAATGTAGAATTTGCCTAATTAATATAAGTATGTCTCTTTTGGTTCTTATCTTTTTGTTTTTTTTTTTTTCAATTTGATTTTGGCTGAAAAAATACATGGGAGTCAAATTGACGGGTATCTAGCGTTCACGTATTAAAAAGGGACGCTACCTATCTAGGGTTAAAAGAAAATTAAATATATTATTCTTCCTAGGCTCTATAGTGAGTGTTGTATTGTGAAGTAGCGCCTTTAGCACTTGCTAAGAGGTGAGGGCAAAATAAGCTATTGGTACGGTACATCACCACTCACCAGCTTAGTTCCATCAACCCGTCTTGAAATTTTTGAATCTACCCAGGCATTATCGCGAGGACTTATGCTTGCTGAACAAGTCTAATACCTCCTTATATTTTAGCATCCCCCGCTGGACATGGGCATTCATTCACAAGAGCACTAGTCGGGTAGTATAAATAAGGCGATATTATTATTATTATTGTGAGTGTAGAAAAAATATACAGTTCTTTCTATCTTTTGACTTCCATTAATGTATCTAGAGATATCGTAAGTTTATCATCACTGACTTTACCAAAATTTACATGAAAATATTCCCAGGCCGTTGGAGTTTGGAATGCTTGAATCAGTTCAACGGCAAACGCTGGATAAAAACTGAAAGTAAATCTGAGGGAGACCTGCAGCTATTCCTTCAAGTAAGTCTTATTAGTTCAACCCAGCCCATGCCAGAGCGAAGTTTCGTAAACGTGTGTGTGCTAGCCGCGGAGTGGGTTTATTATCCGACCTGGTTGCAAGATTTTCAGTGAAACCCTTACAATTAACAGACCTAATCAGATCTAGTGTGATCAGTTGATTCTATTTGAGTTTAACGCCCTGATGAAGAAAAATAGTCAGGACGGGGGTTTTACCCTCCATTCGCTAGGAATCGTACCAGCTACCCACATTAACCTCACCCAGCCTGGGTAGGGCCAGAAATACCAGCCTCACGTGTTTGGAGGAAACACAATTTTGTTCGAAAAGTCTGCCCCAACCGACGATCGAACTCGGGATCTCTGGACTACGGGCAGTAGTCTGAACCATCATGCCACGGAGGCTGGCCTATAAACACAATGTGGAGTGGGTTAAATTTGTGCCAAACCCAAGTGTTTCATCTAAGCTTTGAGCTTATCATGTTGACTATGAGCCCAACTCTCCTGGCAAATCCTATCACTCTCGTTTTCTGTTAACGTTTAAGCTGTCAAACAGCTTGTTGGCTATGAGGTTCGAACCCGGGATCTTCCACATGGTAAGCTCCAGTACTGAGCTATTCGTGCGCTCTACAATAATAATACTCTTTAGTTTAAGGTAAGCACCAGGCTTAAATTTTATCTTAAATCATTTTCTACCACCTAACCCTCAGAGTCTAAATATTATTTGGTCCAATTCTCAAATATATGACGAAAAATTCATGCTTTGGGCGGGATTCGACCCAACGGATCCCTACGCTACCTGTATTACCAGACTAGTGCCATAACCACTTGACTACCAGTGCAAGTTGTTCGTTCTTTTATTTCATACCCAGGGGGATAATCTTCACATCACTCGAGGCATGACACTGATAGAACAACTTTGCCTGTCATCGGATAAGAAGACTAACAAAGTACTATTCCATCAGGCCACACTTGGCTTCTCTGTACATCGACCACAGGTGAGACTATACATATACATAAGCAATAATTAACTACTCATTTTCAGTTAGTCTGACTGGGGGACGTTAAACAGGGAGAAGACCAGTGTCCCGCTAGAGACTATAAACAGAGAACAGACTAGCCAACCCTTACGAGCCAGGCTAGCTTGCAGTTTCCTAAGGGTTTAATCTTAATATATAAATGTCAAAGTCACTGACTGATCATCGCTCTACAGCCCAAACCGTAATACCTAGCGAGCTGAAATTTGGTAGGTAGCTTTGTCTTATAGTCTAGATGTTCAATAAGACGGGATTTTTCGAAACTCCCACTACAACACCTGCCATTGGCGAAAAAGGATTTTTTGCTTTCACGGCCATGCCTCGGCCCGCAAAGAGGGCGACAGCCCGCTAATGGCTTATAAAGAAAAGTCCAAGTCCTCATGATGGTTGATCGCACATAGAAATATGTGGCTCAGGACGAGCCAACTTTGAAATAAAGTTGGCTGGAGACCATCACTCACCCCTTCAGCTGTAGCCAAGCTGGCTACAGCAACAACAACTCATTTTCAGAGAAAGAGTATCCTTAGCTTGAGGCTGCTATGACAAGAGTACAAATAATTTCCCAGCACCCATTACTACGAGTTTAGGCCGCCTTTGACCACTGTTTTTACGGAATGAAAGAGGAAATTCCACGTGGAGTGCTTTTACGATAGACAAACTTTTGGTGGCCCAAGGTGCCACACGACAGTTGTTCATTTAGCAACTTTGTAAATAAAATATGACGTTCATAGGGAAAGAACCTTTTTGTATATACCATATACTCGTTAACCATGCAAAATTCTCGAGTTAGGTATAATAATACATACATACATACATACACAATACAAACAAACGAATAATTTTATTGTATTGATGAGCCACTTTGATTTAATTATTTGTTCTCTCCATAGTTGGTCTTGAGTATAACATACTATAATTCCGGTAGTCACTGTTGCAGAGCGAGTTAGCACGCTAGGCATTGCACACATGGTGACCTGGGTTCGATTCCCAGCGGGGGAGGATTTTTTATGCTCTGTACTTGGATGTTCGGGGTCCACTCATACCTCGTGAGGAAAAATGACTAGCTGCTTTGATGTGAAGCAGCGACCAGAGGCAGAATCTTAGGCAAAAAAATAATACAAGTTATTGTAAATTAAAGTGGTAAAGTCCTATGATTCTGCGCTACCCACTAAAATTGTGACATAATAACACAAGAAATATATTATATTATTATTATTACTATAATTCCGAATGGATCAAAACACTCCGAGGGAAAGACCAATTTTTTTTAGTCCTAGATAGAATCGAACCCAGGACTGCTGGTGTTCAACGAGGATATGATGGTGAATGGTATCGTATCGTTCTAATTGACTTCAATATTAACTGTAGGGAATCACTAAGTTCAACGTGCGCTTCTCTCCAAATTGCCTCAACATCGATACCTGTCTCAAGCATATTGGAAAATACCTGAGAATCCAGACGATCAACCAAGGTAAGAATTTGACG
Organism: Bactericera cockerelli; assembly: GCA_024516035.1. Classification (NCBI taxonomy): domain Eukaryota; kingdom Metazoa; phylum Arthropoda; class Insecta; order Hemiptera; family Triozidae; genus Bactericera; species Bactericera cockerelli. The sequence goes on from CM044958.1 coordinate 22,127,766, forward strand.
TACTTTATATTAATAAACAAAAAACTTCTCTTCTCATGATTAAGACTCGACACCCCCCTAATACTGCACTACATGGCCACAAAGTTTCAATTAAGATGCTAATAAATAAATAAATGTGTTTCTTTGTGTTATTATATCACAATTTTAGTGGGTAGCGCAGAATTATAGGACTTTTCCATATCTTTAATACCCCAATATCTTAGTTTTGCCTATAATTCCGCCACTGGTCGCTGCTAACATTAAAGTAGCTACTCATTTTTCCTCACGAGGTATGAGTGGACCCCGAACACCCAAGCACAGAGCATGAAAAATCCTGCCCCGCTGGGGATCGAACCCAGGTCGCCGTGCGTGCAATGCCTAGTGCGCTAACTCACTCTGCCACGGTGACTACTTTAAGATGCTAATATGCAGAAGCAATTAAAAAAAAAAAGATTTGATTTGATTCGACATTGCTACTATATGGTCCTTAGAAAATGCATTTTCATACACCATTTTTATTCTTTTATTTCATCTTTAGAAGGAGTAATTCAAGAGGATACTTCAATGAAAACTGTTGTTGAAAAAATACTCGAGAAAGGACCCATCACCATTTTAAAAGGTTAGTTTATAAGGAGACATATTATTTTAGCAGTGCTTTTTACTTCGAGAATATCTATAAATCTTTGTCGCAAATCTCAGAAACTACTGAAGGAATTTTATTGAAATTTTGTAAACATATAATTATAAAAGACGTACTGTAGATGGTCCCATATAAAATTCAACAACTTCGAACTTGGAGATAAATACTTCGCGCTTTACCTTTAACTTTTTACTGAAAAGTTTCTCGTGATCCAATTGATTCATACATCCGATTTTGATAAAAAAATGTGTATGTGTGTGCCTATTAGTATTTTACATAGAAAATTTATAAATTATTTTGAATACATATTTGTATCCAAAATCAAGGATTTCAACTGGTTGTTATAGATTTTTTTAAAAGAGAATCGGTTGGAACCATTTGGATTATACAAGTGATTTATTATTATTTTTTTTTAAATTTCAGATTTGGTAAGTCAAACTTTTATTATTGCCAAGTGCATACGATGTGAACCAAACACGAGGAAGTAGTGTGTCCATATCCATAAATAGCATTTGTTCATGTTTTACATTGTATATAAATTAAAAAAATAATCTCGAAGAATCCAACTAGTCATTTGTCAAAAAAATTTATACCTTGATCTGATCATCCCAGCTGTAAATCAAAAGACGTGACAGTGTTTTTAAATAACCGAGGTGAATGTAGTGTACTCTTCATTCCCAGGCAATACAAACATGGTGCCTCAGAACTACCCTGTGGAGCAGATCGTACAACTCTGCCTCCTGGACAATGAGCTGCCACACTTTGTGGCCGAGGTGGAAACTATTCTGAAGCAGTACCAAAGAGAAGAGCCTAAGAATGAGAATAAATGAAATCAATAATAATTCACCTAATTTACTCGAATAAGACTAAGGACCGAATTGGAAACAGGATTAGATTAATTTAAGTGGACACTATCCCTTAACCTTAACACGTCCTCTGTGGAAATTTGAACCAATCACAGCGCAAAGATTATGTGTTCAAACTCAAGTAAAAGAAAAAAAACATGGCACGAATGACGACTAAGTCGTTAAAGTGCAATTAAAAAAAAAGAAGAAAAAAACAAGGTAAGGTCTTACGATTCCCCACGCTAGCGATGGGTTGGATATTCAGACTAGCACTCTAAACAATCAATCACCAATAAAGTGAAATTGTTGATGTTATTCAATCTGAGTACTAGCAAAAACAACTTTTTTTCGTATGCGTATCCAAGACTTTTTAGTGACATGAATAAATCTGGTTTAACTGATGTTTAACTTCTAAAAAAAATTAAATCAGTTGATCAATTTAATGAAGCATTGGTAACACCCTTAAAAATAAATAGTAAAAAATATTAAATTGAAACAAGAATCAAATGACGTAATGTTAAGGCAAATAAATTGTCCAATAGAATTCTGAATATACCTATCGAAAGACAACAATTTAGTTCATCAATTATTATAAACAAAGAAATATATTTTTACCTAAAAGAACAACAGATTTATTTTCTTTCTATGGATATTCTCACAGCAGCATGACTTTTGTCTTTACATAAATTCCTTTAGACTTGAAAATAACCCATTTTTTTCCATTGTATAAAATGTTTTTTTAACCTACTGCACCTCAAATGCGACCATCAGTACTAACTACCCCGGGCCGGTAAGCAACAATTCTGTATAATAAAATCCCGTGTTCAGGACGGGGGTTTTACCATCCATTCGCTGGGTACCAGTTATCCATATTAACCTCACTCAGCCTGGGTTGGACCGGAAACGCCAGCTTCACATATTTCTTACTTCGGAGGGAACAGATTTTTTTGTGAGAAAATTCCCGACCAACCCGGGAATCGAACTGAGAATCTCTCGATCACGGGCAGTAGTCACAATTAACCGTTACACGACAACTCTCTCAAATTGACCTCATGAGTCACTGCTTCGCTCTATGAATCACCGATTGAGCTTCATCATGTCTTGACAATCACTGAGTGGGGACTCCCTCAACCACTGATTGAGCTCCGTTCTCACTCATCACTGAGTGGGAACTCCCTCGACCACTGATTGAGCTCCGTTCTCACTCATCACTGAGTGGGGACTCCCTCAACCACTGATTGAGCTCCGTTCTCACTCATCACTGAGTGGGACTCCCTCAACCACTGATTGAGCTCCGTTCTCACTCATCACTGAGTGGGGACTCCCTCAACCACTGATTGAGCTCCGTTCTCACTCATCACTGAGTGGGGACTCCCTCAACCACTGATTGAGCTCCGTTCTCACTCATCACTGAGTGGGGACTCCCTGAACCACTGATTGAGCTCCGTTCTCACTCATCACTGAGTGGGGACTCCCTCAACCACTGATTGAGCTCCGTTCTCACTCATCACTGAGTGGGGACTCCCTGAACCACTGATTGAGCTCCGTTCTCACTCATCACTGAGTGGGGACTCCCTCAACCACTGATTGAGCTCCGTTCTCACTCATCACTGAGTGGGAACTCCCTCGACCACTGATTGAGCTCCGTTCTCACTCATCACTGAGTGGGGACTCCCTCAACCACTGATTGAGCTCCGTTCTCACTCATCACTGAGTGGGGACTTCCCTCAACCACTGATTGAGCTCCGTTCTCACTCATCACTGAGTGGGGACTCCCTCAACCACTGATTGAGCTCCGTTCTCACTCATCACTGAGTGGGGACTCCCTCAACCACTGATTGAGCTCCGTTCTCACTCATCACTGAGTGGGGACTCCCTCAACCACTGATTGAGCTCCGTTCTCACTCATCACTGAGTGGGGACTCCCTCAACCACTGATTGAGCTCCGTTCTCACTCATCACTGAGTGGGGACTCCCTCAACCACTGATTGAGCTCCGTTCTCACTCATCACTGAGTGGGACTCCCTCAACCACTGCTTGAGCTCCGTTCTCACTCATCACTGAGTGGGGACTCCCTCAACCACTGATTGAGCTCCGTTCTCACTCATCACTGAGTGGGGACTCCCTCAACCACTGCTTGAGCTCCGTTCTCACTCATCACTGATCGGCAGTTGCGTGGCATCCACGGCGTCGAACCTGGTCTGCACATATTCCTCCAGCCGGATATCGGTCCACCCATCATACTTGAGCTGAGCGCGGGCATTGTAAGACACGGGGCGATTGATGGCGGGACGGAACGAGACCTCTGAAGGATCGTACTGGGAGAAGAATTCAGAGGCCGCTCTGTGGATAAAATACAAGAAATTTTGTACATCAGTACCAAAAACGTTTTATAGAGCAAATCGAACACAAAACTTTCGATATTCTCAGAAGTAAAATATATCAAAAGTCACTCACTCACTTTTTCATCATCATCTCTGTTTCTTCGTTCTGGTACGTCCAAGGAGACTGAAATTTGGTATGTACATAGGTGCCTCATATGTCTTAGATGCAGGATAAGAAAGGATTTTTAAATATTCCAACTAGGAAGCCAGTCGCGGGGAACAGGCAAATTCCAGTGGCTGAAATTTTGTATGTAGGTTCGTTGTATGTTCTAGATGTGGGATAAGAAAGGACTTTTTTTTTAAACATCTAAAGAAAAAACCATTATTTACAAAATTTCCGGTAGCGACCGTAGCAAAGCACGGGTTAAATAGGTCATTATACATATTTGTATATAAAAATAGCAGAATTTATTAAACAAATTTAAATTACTTTTTTTTATTTCTTGTTTGGAGATCTTTTACTGAACTAAACTAAAAACCCCCCAAAAGCATATTATAAGGGACACTTACAATTTAGCCAGGTCTGTGGGTAGAGATCCATTGCCAGTGGGCGGGGCACCATTCATCAGGTGAGTGGCCATCTTCTGTACAGTGGGGTGATAGTGTCTCTGGAGAATAGAACACACAGGAAGAAAGATACAATAATTAAACCAGATGGACATGTTATTATGTAGGTTCTACAAATTCGGTATACAAAATCAACATTCTTCAAAATGTGATATTTACTGTGATATTTTTAAATTTATACTTGTAATTTATTTTTAATATTTTGATAAGTATTACCATTTCATGTTTCTGTTGTTTGTACTTTTACATAGGGTTATTTCCGTTCAATAAATATACTTATTACTTACTTATAAAATGGGTATAAAGTTAACTTCTTGTATTTTTTAAAACTATTTCATTATTATTATTATAGAAAGCTTTATTGGGTAGAACAAAAACTATATACAGTAGAATACAATGAAATATAAAGAAAAACAAAAAGATTCAGCAAATACAAGAAAAAAAAAAGAGAATGAAGTTAATGTCCTACCTAAAGGGTGGGGTTATTGCCTGTGGCAATCTCTTCCACCCAACCCTTTATTTTAGTGTGTTGTACCAGTGTGCATCGTGCCACTCACCTGCAAGGCCGCCAGTTCCCAGAGAGCCGCGGCGTTGGCGTTGCAGTACTCCGGCTCCTCAATGTAGGGCTCATACACGCCCTGCCCGGAGGCACCGTCCGCCTCCAGTAACATGTCGCCGCATTTGGTTAGCTGCAAATCGAGAAAATGATTGAGCCATTAGTCAATAGAATAATGGTTTAATCAGTTCCTGATACAAAAAATATCGAAGGCCATCCAAAGGGGCAATAGCTCGAGCATCAGAGGCACTCTTCCTCTCGGTAGTGAGCTCGAAGAAATATTTTACCTTTGAAATATACGTTTAGTAGTGGCTATCCACTAAAAAAATCTTTAGAATTATAGTGGACCATAAAAAAAAATCAAGATATTCAAGGTTTTCATAATTTATTTTTCAAAAATTATTTACAGTGCTGAAATCTACAATCCATGAAACTGCAATGTAATGTAAGAGCGCGCGATTTGCTCAGTGGTTAAGCACTCGCTTTCCATGCGGAAGGTCCCGGGTTCGATCCCCCGTGCCGACAAAAAATTCTATTCTTAATTTGGTTACAATTGTTTGTAAGGGATACCTTCCGGTGCGCTCGTGTTGACCCAGCACCTAATTAGGAAGTATTGTGTCACTTCTCGCCCATCAGAGGGGAGGCATACTACGGGATGGGCAGTCTACAACGCAGACCACAAGCGTCTACAGTAGCTCCTGTTTCATGGCTACGAAATAAAAAAGGCTGTGAAATACTCATATTTAAGTTTAAAAAAAAAAAAAACGAATGACTAGTTTCAAATAATTTTATTGAGAACCCATTTCAGTGACATGCTGTCTATACAAATAATTTCCTTCGACCATAATAATATTATCATCTACCTGTAGAACACTCTTGACTAGGGTCATCACCGCTAGAGTTCCGTGTTGATGGTTCTGCAACGCCAAGGTTCCTAGTCGCTTGGTGAAGGCCAAGATCTTCTGCTGGGATAACTTCTTGCGTCGACGGATCAGGATGTCTTGGAATGTATCCAGGATGATACTCATGTCTTGTTGGGTCTTACCTGGAGAAGTGTAAGGTTCACACCATTACATTAGTAAGTTAATTCACAGTAACTGGGGAGATTGGAGATTTTCTTTCTATTTCCGATTGCAATATCATTTCTCCCATTTTTTTAAATCAACAAACAAGTTCTTTATTCTGCTTTAAGAAACACCATGGCTCCTTTACGCATGAGTTCGAATTGCAAGACAATTTTTACAATTATTTGGTTCAAAGAAAATGTCAACTTGAAAATTACATTGTCAATGTTCAGGTACCTTGAGGATACGTTGGTTCGGATCCTACACAATACATAAATTGTTAATTGTATATTAGAGACTTTGAAAAAAAAAAAAATACACCAAAACAATTGATCAAATGAAGGAACATTTTAGTTCTCACTCGAGGAGTATAGATAATAGTCTATTGTTAGAAAGATTGTTTTGTTTTTGGTTTTTTTAGCTGTAAGTTTTTTTAAGTATAGATTTAGGTGTTTTTGTATTAAGGGGGACTCCTTGTCAATTCATAAAATAACTAAAGATGAGCTTACCTATGTGGACATAGAGAAGATTCTTGTAGAGGTGCGTGTAGAAGTGCATGGGGTCGATGCAGAGCATTTCGCCCTGGCCGGAGAGAATGGTGAACACAGTCTGCACGCAATGCATCTGCTCGCGGACTGTTAGCGGCTCGGTGCGAATCAGATGATCCAGCACGTTCACCAGGTCCTGGTAGAAGTCTAGGTTGATGCAGTGGGCGAACCTGCGACACAACAAGCACATGACAATAAGGGTTGGGTGGAAGAGATTGCCTAAGGCAATAACCCCGCCCTTTAGTTAGGACATAATATATTATGTATACAGGGTGTCCCGTATACAGATGCAAATATCTTGAGGGTAGGTTCAGCCCACCGTGGACTATCATATGAGCGAAACTTGCAGTGGGGCATTTTGCTTCGTTAAAGAGTTATGGTCAAATCCCTGTTTTTCCCACAGGTCTAGAGGTCACTTGGATAGATGCACATTTTTAAAGAAATGATAGCCAGTAAGTAATTTCTGACTTCATGTATGGATAGTCATGCATATTTCCCTTGAAATGCAGTTGGTTGCATGAAAAAATATTGAAAGACCAGAGAGATATTTAATCATAAGTTCAATATTTTTCTAAAATTCGATTTTTCCCTCTTTTCCCTTTCGTGAATTTAGAGTACTTCTACAATTGCAATTCTGCGTATCACTAGGTAAAAAAATACCCTTTGCTATTTTATTTCAATAAATACAAAGTTCTTTCAGACGCGTGAAGGAACGAATGAGATACGCCTTATCAAACGGCACGAGAAGGAGAGAAACACATCTTTCAAATTTTGAATTTGGGCGCTATTGCATTTTGAAGAACACTCGATGCCTGAAGCGGTCTGTGTGACTATTTTTGTGCCAACTGCAAGTTATAAATGAAAATTTTCTGAGTACAATTAGTTCTATTAACCAACTATATCAATCAAATCTAATAGTTAAAATAACAAGGCGATCAATTTGTTCGGTGGAAGAGAAAGCCACAAGCTTTAAACCTCGCCCTTGGTTCGCTACATATTCTTTTGGGTTCTTTTCATTTCATGTCCTGTGTTGCAGAATGTATCATGTTTGTAGTTTATCAATAAACTACAAACATGTATCACTGTATCAGCACCCTTGATCAGTCTTTGTTTATATTTATTTCACAAATTGTTACCATGTTCATTGTAAAAAAAATGAAAATAAAGCTTCGTCCAATTGTTTATAAAATAAAAATAAAGTATTAATAATAATAGTAACCTTAAGGTTGGATGTTCGAGTTTTACCCAAGGTTAATTTTCGGCACTATTTGTTATGTTTTTGATATCATGATTGTGATAAACACAAAAATGATATTTTTAATTTTACTTATAAAAATAAAATCATAATTTTTGTTGGTAGCGCAGAGTCTTTCTCCATGTGTATTCTTTTTCCATAATTACACCACTGGTTGCTGCTTTCGTTGCAGCCTCTCTCATTTTTCCTCATGATAACCCTGTGATTCCGTAACCCCATTCACATAAAAGTTCACACCGACCGACCACTGTGAATGATCAATTTCCCTCTGTTAAACATCCCAGAACAGTGTATTTATACCTCAAATTACGCGCCAGTTCTGTTAAAATTCAGCCAACTTTGAATTTTCCATCATGATTCAGAAGTGTTTTTTGAGCTTTGTGTGTACTGCGTTCCATGATCTTTAAAGTAATATAAATGAGCTTTCTTTTTTATAAAACTAAACATAATAGGGTATTTTTTTAACTAGTGATACGCAGAATTGCAATTGTAGAAGTACTCTAAATTCACGAAAGGGAAAAAAGGGAAAAATCAAATTTTAGAAAAGTATTGAACTTATGATTAAATATCTCCCTGGTCTTTCAATATTTTTTTATGCAACCAACTGCATTTGAAGGGAAATATGCATGACTATCCATACATGAAGTCAAAAATTACTTACTGGCTATCATTTCTTTAAAAACGTGCATCGATCCAAGTGACCTCTAGACCTGTGGGAAAAACAGGGATTTGGCCATAACTCTTTAACGAAGCAAAATGCCCCACTGCAAGTTTCGCTCATATGATAGTCCACGGTGGGCTGAACCTACCCTCAAAATATTTGCATCTGTATACGGGACACCCTGTAGAGAAAACTTTGATATACAGTTGAAACTAGATATAAGAGAACAATGTTCAGGTCCAATTTACCTCTCTATAAGGGAAAATAATCTACGGAAATTAAGAGAAACCTGGATATAAGATATAAAAAAATTCCGGTCCTTTGAGTTCTATTGTATCTAGATTTGACTGTATGACACGAAACAGAGTTTTTTTTTTTAAAAAAAAAGATGAGTGTTTCACAGCCTTTTTTATTTCGTAGCCATGAAACAGGAGCTACTCTAGACGCTTGTGGTCTGTGTTGTAGCCTGCCCATCCCGTAGTATGGCTCCCCTCTGATGGGCGAGAAGTGACACAATACTTCCCATTTAAGGTGCTGCGTCAACACGAGCGCACCGGAAGGTATCCCTTACAAACAATTGTAACCAAATTAAGAATAAAAAATTTTTGTCGGCACGGGGGATCGAACCCGGGACCTTCCGCACGGCAAGCGAGTGCTTAACCACTGAGCTAATCGCGCGCTCATATATCTACCAATCTATCTATTTTTTTATTATTTTTTTTTAATTTGTAATTTTTTTAGTTTTATTAAATATAAAAAACTTGTCCCAGGGACTGTCCTTCCGGAAGGCAACCGAGGATGCAAGAAGCATTTCCTCTTTGAATGGTCAGACCAATTTTTTGGTAGAGAAAATGATTGGAACGGGGATCACCCGTAATTCCAATCAATTTCTTTCCCAAATGGTCTAACCATTTTTTAGATTCAACGCTCCAAGCACCTATTTAATTACTTCGCTTTCCTCCACTTCTCGATAGCTTTTATGAAATTTTCTCCCAAAAACGTACTTGGCCAATCCCTCCAGCGTAGCGCTCAGCAGTTTGGAGCGCGGGTCCTTCTTGAGAATTCGGAAGTAAATGGTGAACACTATCTTGGTCACCTCGGTCATGTAGTTCTGTTTCACCTGTTTGTTTTCCTCTGCCTTGGTCTCCAGAAGTTCTCGCTCTAGCACGGCCGCCTTCTTGTTACTCTGAGAATAAGAATAATAATAATAATAATATCGCCTTATTTATACTGCCCGATTGAGACTACTAAAGTCTCATTATTGCAGCAGTAAGCCCAAGACGCATTATTATGTGGTAAAAATCCCAAATGGGAGGACAACTTGTCATGTCCGGGCTGGGTTTCGAACCCGCGACATCTGGAATCTCTGGATTCACAGAGTGCCGCCTTTACCACTGAGCTACCGGGACAGGCATAATAATAAAATCAAATGATTACGTACTTTATGACTCACAAAACATAAAAATTATCTGTTGTATAATAACAAAGACTAGAAATAAACTATATAGAATATAGATAGCACAATAAATGCTTTTCAATAGGATTCATATTTATACTCCATACCGGTGACAAACAACTACAAAAAATGTAAGTAGTAAAGAACCACACAAGTGGTGCATGAGGGGATTTCAGCCTCCTAGGACATACCAGTGCTGAGAAATCAAGATGAATGAGTGAGTGACTGTCACGTGAGTGAGTGTTAACTTTCGCATTTATATATATATAGATTTCGAGATATAAAATAATAACATTTTCAGAACAAAATGTATAAGGACAATATAAACATCAGGTGATCGCTGTACCTTTCGCTCTCGACGCGACATCCGAATGAGCTTTTCTTGTCTTGTCATAAACCTTTTCTTTTTCAGCTCGTCCTCCTTCTCCTTATCGAGATTAATGTCTTTGATGCGGAGTGAAAGGAGCACGGAGATTATCTCCGGATGGGTGCGGGCTCTGGCTTTGACCAGCTGGTTGATACGTCGCACTATCTGTGGAACAGAGGAAGAGTTCATCATTTGATTAAAGAAGATAGATTCAAGTTCTGTAGCAAATAATGCAGCTGAAACAGCTTCAAGATTGAAACATACAAAATAAATTGAAATCAAAGAGAGAGGCTACATATTCCAACCTGTTGCTGTGGAAACCATGGGTGCTTGGAGCGTCGAATCTAAAAAATGGTTTGACCATTTGGGAAAGAAATTGATTGGAATTACGGGTGATCCCCGTTCCAATCATTTTCTTTACCAAAAAATTGGTCTGGCCATTCAAAGAGGAAATGCTTCTTGCATCCTCGGTTCCTTTACGGAAGGACGGTCCCTGGGACAAGTTTTTTATATTTAATAAAAAATAAATAAAACATTCCTCTTCCAAAAAAAAAAAAAATTTGCAACTCTACTGTTGCTAGATAAGGGTTTATTTGGGGGAGTGGCTTCTGTTGTTGACTTACCCGCTTTTAGATTTATGCTATTAAATTTATGTTTCTTATCAAAGCACAATCCAAAGACTGTTTCTTTGACTGAAGTGAGACAGCTACTATTAAAAATCTCTTGAAGTAGTTTCTTGAGTAGTTTCTTTTATTTTACATTGAATAGAACGAGACTGGCATGATTGGAGTCACTCGTGTAGCTAAATGAATTTATTGGTCCATATCTGACACTATAAACAAACTATACATTCTGTAAAGAAATAGACAATAAGTTATTCTAATCTGATTTCTAATCTGATTATCATAACTGTGGCAATCATGAGATCTTACAATAGCTGAAACCACTAAACCAGACTTACTTATTGTATTACCAAACTTGAAATTATAACCTTGAACAAACAAAACATTCACACATAAATAAAAAAAACTTTTTGTTTTTTGTAAGATCCCTCCATCCACCCCTGTTGGGCGATTGAAAAGGGGCACCTGCTGGCAATAGCCTCAATCCCCATATAAAAAAACTGACCACAAGTGAGATGGCGCCCTTCTTGTCCTCGCGGAACACCTGGGTGTAGCAGGCGTGGGCGAGTCTGCGGGCGGGGGCGTGCGAGCTGTCCAGGAACACGGTGAGCAGCTGCACGATGTTGTGCGAGAAGTTGAAGTACGGGTGAGCGATGAGCAGGTCGCAGAAGCACTTCACGCACAGCTCCCCTATCTCCATGATGGGCTGAGAAGAGAACAAGGGTACAAAAATTACATTGGGAGCCGTTATTAATACATTGTGTGTGTGTGTGTGTATATGTCTGTGTGTATGTATATAATATATGTCTGTGCGTACATGTGGGTGCATATGTGCGTGTACTAACATTATTTATTTTTTCTTCTATTTTTTTATAATTTAATATTATATTTATTTTTTTCCATTTTTTCCCTTTTTTTAAATTTACCTTTTCAGCTTTTAAAAAAAAATAATCATGGTTTTTTTTTTATATGTTATTAATATGTAAAATATTTATCCCATAAAATATATAAGACCTGTTTGACTGCTGGAGTAAAGGGACTTTTCAGTCTTACCTCGGCAGTATAAACAAGGTATATTCTATTCTATTCTAATAATAATAATAATTCCGTGTCCGTGAGATAGGGACAGATGCCTAAATCACGGTTGTGAGAAGATTATATCGACAACCAGATCCAATGGTTAGGCTCCTTTTATGTCCATTGATTCTATTTGGTTTTAACGTCCTGACTTTAGATAGTCAGGACCGGGGTTTTACCCTTCATTTGCTGGGAATCATACCAGCTACCCACATTAACCTCACCCAGCCTGGGTACGGCCGGAATTGCCAGCCTCACGTGTTCGGAGGGAACAGAATTTTCTGTGCGAAAAGTCTGCTCTAACCGAGAATCGAACTCAGGATCGCTGGACTACGGGCAGTAGTCACAACCGTTACGCCAAGGAGGCTGGCATTGGGAGCCGTTAAAGGACAACTAAGGACAGTTGTCCGCTAGCCATGGCAGCGCTACCAATAGCTCGTAGACAACGCTCCTAGGATTTAAACGGTACAAATATAAGGGAATTTTAGTTTCGATATTCATACCAGTTCTTCTATGTACTCTCATCAAAACCACCGTTTTGCTTGACGTTGTATTCATAGATTAATGATTAGAAAAACCTTTGCCCTACATCTGACATTTTTTTAAACATAAAAATATTTTTTCGAATATAAAAGAACTGGCTTGTGAAAATAAAACTCTAGTTTCAATAAAACATAGATGAAAAAAAAATCAAAGTGACACAAAGTCCAATTTTTTAATGTACATTTGATTTACTTACAGCAGGGTATTTTCTAGTATCTCCTCGTTTTTTTGTCAGCACCATGGCGCAATATTCCAGCAGTGCCAGATAGTCCTTGTAGCCTTTGAGCAGATTTGATTCATATGTCTGTAGCTTTAGTGTTTCTTTCTTCACTAAAAGTAAAAAAAAAAAAAAAAAAAAAATGCAATTAGATTTTTAGAAACATATTTGGTGATCAAACGAGAACTGGTGCATTCAACGCGCCATCGCCATCGACGCTGGCAACACCGACTTCCTATTTAGGTATTTCCAAACATTGATTACCGTTATCTTGTGTTTTCAACACTGGTATTGTTGCAGGTCGCAATACTTTAATCTCTGTTGGTCTTTAGTTGTATTACAACACAATATCCATATACCAAAGTAACTTTCCATACTTTTGCATCAAAATCAAATACAAGTTCACATACACTTGGTTCCAGGGGCATTGTGATGCTTGATAGCGTAGCTAGGCAACAAATCCCTGAACACTTCAAGGAGGGACAAGATGACCAGCTTCTTGACTGTGACCCTCAGCTCCGGGTCTCGACTCCGCATGATGTCCAGCAGGAGTTTCAGGTTCTTGATCTTCTCCTCCGGGTTCTCCAGCAGACCACTGGCCAGGATTCCTATCTTGAACTTGTACTTCTGGATGACGCCCTCGCGAGATGCCATCAGCTGGGCTGTGCTCACGGGCTCCTCGTCCTCTAAGGCCTGAGAAAGAGAGAGGGAGATGGAAACATTGATAGTTTATTTGACACACGGACCAACAGCTGAAAACAACTTTTTTGGTATCCTGAGGCTATGATTCGTCCAGAAATGTGAAAAACTAAGTAGGTCAAATTTTCGATGAATATAATACTTTCCTTATTATAGGATAAGGAAAGTAAAAAATACAGGGACATGTTTATACAATTATATATGATTAATTCATTACCACTCGCCGCTGTCCTTCCAGATAGTCTGTTACGGGTTCTTTTTCCTCCTCATGTTCATTGTCTTCTTCCTCTTCATCAGGTGCTTTTCTCTTTTCCTTCTTTTTTCTGATGTACATTTCATTTTTCTCCAGTTCCAAATCTGAAGAAGAAAAAAAAACCCATCAGAACTGCTTTGCTTTGAATATCCAAGTTATTATTATTATACAACATTTTATTAGATATAAATGGACATTATGTACAGTACAAATAATTATTTTAACAATGAAAAAAATAGAAACAATATATACATTAAAAATGAAAAAGAATAGAAAATATATAAACATATGTTCTAACTAAAGGGCAGGGTTATTGCCTATGGCAAGCTCTTTCACCCAAGTTATAATAATTGTGATGCTCATTACAAAAAAAGGCAGAGAAGAAGAAAAAGAGACAAAAATTAGGCTATTATTTTATTCCAAATTAACATTTTTTTCTTCTTCTTTTTTTTTGTTTGTAATTATATAAAACCATGTTACATCTCTGAAAAATATGAATGCAGACATGTTTTTTTTACCTTCGGGTCGGTCCATGGTTCGATCAACAAGTAGTCCCATTTTTGTTTTAATTGGGAGAAGTTTCTTCCGGGAATGTTCATATGCTTCATCTTCTTCTCTTGCCTTCTCATAGCTGTCCTCATATCCAGTAGTTTCTTTTTCATCTGCATTGTGTTTATTTTTTTGTTTCTTTTTGTGTGGATCAGATCTCTCACTGAAAAAAAGTCACAAGATAATGGTGTGATTTTTTTTAAATATTATTTTTTGAAAACTGAATATACTCTTTGTCAGGTAGATATCATAATACACAATAATAGAATTATACGTTGTAATTTGTAAAATATATTTCAATTGTGAATTTTTTTCTTTGATCTTTTAAGATGAGAAAACTCAATTGGAAATGTTTATTAGGAGAAATTTACTTTTAGGAGCAGAACTGTAAGTCTGCACTGACTGCATATTCAATTTTTTGTTGTAGTTAAAAAAATAAAGTGAAGTGCTCAACTAACCTTTTAGTTCTCAAAGATTGAAGTAAACTGTAACTTTTTGCAATGTCTGGTCTCAGTAAATATGCTAGGTCACTTTCATCTATCATATCAACCAATGTCTGATCATCTTCAGGCTCCACATCTTCAATGGTATTGGGAAGCTCTTTCTTTTTACGGCTCACAATTTTCTTGGGTTTGGTCTTCTTCAGCTTGCCTGCCTTCATCAACTTGGTCTTTGTTTTATTCTTAATTTTCACATTGCTCACTTTGAACTTCTTGGCCAGAGTTTTCTTCTTTTTGGTCTGAAACAGTATTTAAATGTTAACATAAATTATATATTACACAAATACAAATAATTATGTTTTACAGCATATTGAAAATTATTTTTAAAGTTTAACAGACAAGATGTACTTGTGATAAATACACCAATGATTCACATGCAAATGAAAAAGATGAAGAAGCTAATATATGCCTTCACTATGAAAAAAATGCAAATGACCTTATAAAGCCTTTTAAATTTGCCAAATTAGAAAAAAGTTGATAAGTATTTGTGATGACATAATTAACTAGGTAGATTTTTCAGACTAAAGGTTATTGACTTTTTCCCTACCAAGGATTTCATTATGTTCTAGGCTTTGAACACCTTTATTGCTCATAATAAGGTCCCTTTAAAATTTTGTTGGGAATCATTTTGTGTATTCAGAGCCTACAAAAAATGATTTTCAAAATTTCACTGTTTGACCTGGGCTCAGAAAAAAATAAAAATACTATGGCAATCCTTATAATGAACTCTATTGATAGTCAATATTTTTTTTATGAAAGTGGTCCATAGCCATCTAAAGTTTGTAGGGAACTCAAGCATGGTCACATGGTCTATGTACTCATGCAAGTTATTATCTAGTCTTAGCTGTGCATTATATCGTTGTCCCAAACACGAAGTATCTCAAAAAATGGACATTTGAGATTTTTGGCGTATCTAGTCTAACCATGGTTTTTTTTATCACCTCACAAAGTGGCGTATCTCTATCTCAAAGTGTTCCAATTTTATGAGTATATTTAATTTCAGCGATTATTGTTTCAAAAATTTCTTTCAAAGAACAAGCTGACGTATCTCAATTTACACTACTAAAGTTTGTATTTTGAAGATACGCCGTTTCATGTTTGGGACGACGATATCATTTAAAAACCAAACATCAAATTAACTTTTCTTTCAATTGAAAACATTAAGGCATTTCAGCAAGACCAAGTACTGGAATGGCATTTTTTGTACCCAGGAAAGATGTAAAATAGTTGTAAATTTTAACTAGGTAGATTTGCAATATTATTTTATTTAAATACAGTCCTGATCCTGAGTATCTTGCTAACTTGCCAAAAGGTCAAGAATCCCATTAATGTTAAATCAAAAGAATTCTTCAGCCCTTTTCAAACTTCAATGATTATTTGAAATCCTGATGACTCAAAATAAGCTTATGTTCCTTGAATTTCGAGTTAGCAGGATTCTACTGGCTTCTTGAAGATGAATAAATTGGTGGAAGAACTCACCATTGATACTTTGCTTAGAGAGAGAGCTCAGAATATCTTGAGACTTACTAGATTTATTACCTATACTTTTAACATACTATGAGTGGGTGGATGACTTACCATTTTGTTATTTATCAGTAGTAGTTGTAGTACCTAAATTAGTGATACAAATAGCTTTAAAGCTCCGTTTTGGAAAATGATGTATGTAAAAGTACGTGGTTACAAAAAAAGTAAAAGGATATGATTATGGAGCAAAAATAAATTGACAGATTCAAGAATTGCTTTACCATGCATTAAATTGAAAAATTGTAAAAAATTATCAAATTATTTTAAAAATAAAAATTCAAATTTTAGCACGTGAGATTTTTAATTTTTTAACCTAAAAACAATAAAAAACCTTAGCACACCTAGCGGCAGAATTTCAAACTTCATGCTGATAAACATTGCACACGATGTCATGTTTACAGTTTGCGAAATTTGCATATTATGCAAAATTTGCAGATATAAAAGAAGTCAATCAATTACAAAAACTTAAAATTGTCACACATACATAAAGTTAAGTCCTGGAGTGAACTAGAAAATAATTGAATGATACATCGCCTGTACACCAGCTTCTAGGCTTTTGTCATAATATAATAAAATTATGATCATAATATTATGTGCTGTAGCGGTTGTGATTTCTGCCATAGCCCACATAGCCAAAGTTCGACTTCCGGCTGATTATTCGAATATTTTCCCTCAGAACACGAGAGGCTAGTATATCTGGCCTGACCCAGGTTGGGTGAGGTTAATGTGGGTAGGTGGTACAATTCCAAGCGCATGGAGGGTAGAACCCCGTCTGGATGTTAAAACGAAATAGACTAGTCACAATGGATCTGATAGAGGTCGGTTTGATAATGGGGCCTTCAATTTTGGAACTCACTTTTCTGAAAACGTATACAGTTGGTCTATAGAGCAGAACTCAGAATTACTGTTTCAGATTCAGTAAAGTTCAGAAGTTCCAAGTTTCAGATTCACTGGTTTCAATGGCATAATATATTACACTAGCGGGCTGCACCCGCTTCGCCAAGCCATCACACACACACCACCCATACATCACACACCACACCCACACACCACATACACACACCACACACACCTCACAGACACAAACCACACACACACACACACATCGACACACACACACCCATCCACACACAAACACATCCACACACACACACACATCACACACACACATCCACATCCACACGCACACCCATACACAGACACCCACCCAAACACACCCGCACACACAACACACCCACACACATCACACATACACACACCCATCCACAAACACACACACATCCACAAACACACACACATCACACACCACACACACACACACCCACCCACCACACACACACACACACACACACAACCACAACACAACACACCACACACAAACCACACACACACCACACACAAACCACACACCATACACACACACCATCCACACACACAAACCACACACACACCACACACACACACACACACACCACCACCACCACCACACACACACACATCATCGCTGTAAATTTCAAAATCCCGAGCCAAATCTATCATAGCGGATATTGATAATGTAGCAAACTGGCCTATATTTTGAGAACGGTTTGTCAGAATATCGCAACAAAGGGCTCAATTAAAAGCATGTGATGTTTTCAGACAGTTTTTACAATAAAATTATAGGTCCTCGCGATAATTTTTAAGTTCCGCGCTGGAATCTGTAAAAAAACGTGAAAAGTCTGAATAAAAGGTAGAAATTATGAACATTCTGGCTTATATCTCAAGAACGGTACGTCAGAATGTGGCCTCAAATGTATTATTTGAAAGCTTGTTTTGTCTAATTTGTTATTAAATAATAAAAAATATAGGCCCTTGCGATAAATTTTAAGTTCCATGCTGGAATCTGTTAAAAAACGTGAAAAGTCTGAAAAAAAGGTCAAAATTTCGAACATTCTGGCTTATATCTCCAGAACGGTACGTCAGAATGTAGCCTAATATGAATTAAATGAAAGCTAGTTTTGTCTTATGTGTTATTATGTAATAAAAAATATAGGTCCTCGCGACAAATTTTAAGTTCCGCACTGGAATCTGCTAAAAAACGTGAAAAGTCTGAAAAAAAGGTCGAAATTTCGAACATTCTGGCTTATATCTCCAGAACGGTACGTCAGAATGTGGCCTAAAATGAATTAAATGAAAGTTAATTTTGTCTAATGTGTTATTAAATAATAAAAAATATAGGTCCTGGCGATAGATTTCAATTTCCAGGGCAAAGATTGTCTTAAAATCGGACCCTTCCTCAAGGCAATACTTGAGGAAGGTCATAACTCAAGGACGGTTTGGAATTTCGGACTTTTGATAGTTTTCCTGGTATTTTCCGGCAATTTTACTTGGGGTCATCTCTCATCAATTTTTCGCTATCTCTTACCGTTTCGCCTAAACAATTCCTGCACACAAAGCCACAAAGCCCGTCCATATTTCTCATTTATATATGTATAGAGATTATTATGGCATTGCATATTATGCACTTATGCAGTAATTATTTGGCAACAGTGCATTGCATAGTTTGCAAAATTTATGCAAACATCGAAAGAATTTTTAAATTATCAAACACTTTTTTTACAATTTGAAATTTATTTCCTGAATAACTTTTAATAACTATTTCATTTGACATTTATTAATTGCACTTATTTATTTGTGAAGTGTTTCAGATACAATAATTTCATGGATGTTCGGTTTAATGGAACACAGTAGCCCTTACATTAAAGATGAGATGTTGATCTCGTCTACAATGTCGCACTTGAATGGTAAGTGTAGGAGGATATCTGAAGTCTTGCAAAATTCTTTGTTAGATTCTCATTAATTAATACTAATTTATAATGACATTTCATTGATAGTACTGTCTTGTTAGCTAGGCTTTTCCCTTAGGTGATGATGAATTACGTTATACCTAAAAATTCACATAGATTTGATTTACCTAGTTCTTAGAGAGAAGATCATGATCACTGAATTCTGCATGAGACTTATCTAATGATAATTGAATGGGTGAGTAGAAGAACCAGGAATGTCAAAAATCGACTTTTCAGGAAAGCAAAAATAAGATTTGTCTTATTTTTGCTTTCCTGATGCTAATGAGTATAATAAAATTAAATTTTACATTCCTTGTTATTCGACAAGATTCTCACAACTAGGTACTAATACCGCTAGCAAAAATGGTCAGTGATTTTGTTACATTGCATGTTTTACATCAGATTTTTTTTCCGCTTCCCTCACTTTAAAATCGAAAAAAAATATACTTTTAAGGGGTATTTCTCCTTCATATTCACAGAGATGATAGAAAAGAGTACATTCTTTCTTATTCTACGAAGAAAAAAAAATCGATTTTTGACATTCCTGGTTCTTCTACTCACCCATTCAATTGTTATCAATCAAATCAAATTTTTACTGCTCTCAAAGTCTTGGTGTTTTGGGGTGACTTGAGCCCTGTAATCTGATTTGAACTCGACCCCAGACTATGTAATCATTTTCAGTGGCCTTTATCTATTTTGCTGTGTTTCTTACTCAACTATTCAACACACAAATTATAACAATATCACAAGAAAATAAAATAATAATGGCCTCAAAGACCAATTACCAGTTGTGTGGTAAAGTCACAGGGCTTAAATCAATCCATTAGTACATGGTACCTATTCAATTTTGATTGATGTTGAGGTGTCTAGTGTCAGTGTGCATGCAAATTATGTAGAAGAAGATTATTCTACCTAACAACCTAAAACTAGTTACCTAACTGTGTAGATAAGGGTTTAAGAAATACATGACAAATTACTAATCCCTTACCCCTGTCCAATTGCAGTAATGAACTCTGGGTCAAGTGAGCTCAGTATTTCCCGAGTGCTGCCCAGTGACTTGGACCCTCATTCTTCAGAACAGCACCAACTTTCCCCTCAGCAATATTCAAGTTTGTCTCAGCAAGGTCCTGGCAGTCATTCAGGTAAATATTATCTGTATTAATTATTATTTTGAACTTGCTTTGTTATTTTGACAGTTTCAGTATTTATACAGTGTGTTCATAAAATCCAGCAACAACAGATTAAAATTTGAATGATTTAATAATAATACTCTTTATTGGAAGATAACCACCAGGCAAGGTTAATGTTTAAAGTGTTTTCTACCACCTAATGCTCAGAGCCTTATTATTATGTGTTCACAAACTCAATTAAACAAGGAAAAACTCATGTATTGGGTGGTATTTGAACCAAAGGATCCCTATGGTACCTAGACTATCATACTAGCTCCTTCACCACTTGAAATGCCAGTGTACTAAGCTTGTAAAATCATTTAAATTTTCTTACTCTGAGGCTGCTATTTTGTAAGTTTATGTCAATTTTAACTGGCTACCATTTGAAATTGGTAAGTAATAAAACATTCCGGGTTTTGTAAAATACTTCTGAAATGAAGATAGAACAAAATTTTTGAGTAATCTCATTTAAGATTTTAAAATTGACCTTTATTTATTTCATATCTGAAATTTCATTATAAAAGAGGTATCTTAAACATAGGTCTATATTCAAAATTTCAACTTCCAAGGTTTAATGGTACAAAAGTTAATCAGCTGTTGTTGGACTTAATGAACACACTGAATACAGGGAGAACCAGAATAACCTGATTATTTCCACATGGATGGTATATTGGCACAGTCATCATTGTTAAAATTTTGTTGTTTGCCATTTTTTTCAAGTAGTGAGTGTTTATTTTAGAGACTTATTTCAAAGTGGGTGATTCTGTTATCTGTTAAGAAATGATAAGACCTTTTGGTTTGTGACTTCATTCTCTCTGTGTATATTAAATTGAAAGTATACCTAGAATAGTACTGGACTTGTTGTTTTGAAGTTTGCAATGCACACCAAAAGATCAATGGAGAGTTAGAAATATTTGTATGAATGTTGAAAAATGGTGGTCAACACCTTTGTGTCATTATCTTCAAAACCAAGTGTAATAAACAAACAAAACAACATTAATTAAATTTCTTTACTTTGTACCTCTGATCTCCTGTAATAATTTCTTAACCATCAGTTTATTCTGGACTTCCCTGTATTTATTTCAATTTATCTTCTTGTGGTTGTAAACTTTTTTCATTGCTCCTAAGTTTTCAAGTGTTGTTTTTTATACTATTTTTTTTTTCTTTCAGCTCTGTAGAATATTTAAAATATGTCCTCTCATATTAGTTTTATCATTTGGGGTTTTTGGCATTATGTTCTGGTTAGTCAATCCTCATGATAAACTGTCTTAATGTTTGATCAGTTGATTTCTCTGTAACAATAAAATTATCTTTGTGCTTGAACTGAAACCCCAAAATTGATGGTCGCTTTCAACCTATACAAATGCATGCATGAATTTTATTTTAATATCAGGTTTTCATCTCTATTTTTTTAAAAAATATAATTAGGTATTTTTTTTATAAAAGACATCAATGCAATTTCACATTTTTTTTATGTCTCATTAGTTTATTAGTTATTATTTGTATTTGCCTGTATTGTAGTTATTTGTGCTTACTATTATGTTTTGTGTTGTGTTGCTTTCCCTATTCCAACATGCTAGGAAGATCAGTGGTATCACCAAATGGGGTTCCAATGTACCCTCGTTCACCAGCCCCAACATCATCTTCCCTTCAACAAACTCAAATAAAAAAGGAAATGCCATCAAATCCACCATCCAGTATGGTAAAATCAAGAGACCTGTCCTCCTGGATGCCACAGCACAGTTTGAGTGAGTTGGGTTAAAAGAAAAATCTTTGAAATGCAACAACTTATTGATTCATGGAAAAAAAAAGAAAAAATCAAATAAACTTCTACAATAATGTGACCCATAAAATTTTAATACAAAAAACACAGTTTATTTTTAATCAAAGTGTATATCAAGCTTTGTAATGACTGATAATAATGGCTCTGAATTAAAAATTGAAAAACCAATCCTACATGAGTATCATTGACTTTTGCTGTTTTTCAACATGTTATACTCATATTCCGATTAATTGCATTACTTCCATTAAATTATGCCATGTTTATATATCAAACATATGTGTATTCTAGAAAAATCATATTTTTCATAGTCACTTTCATGTCAGAATTACTCTTACTCACCTTACTAATAATTGCCATACTCATGACTCAAACTACCAACCTTTAATTATGAGTCCTCCACCTTATCAATCAATTAAGCTACTAAATTTGGTCAGCATGTTATTCTACTAAATATAGATCACAAATACCACACAAAATCTACTTTTAACCATCTCAATTCTAGAATGAGTTTGAGAATGTTCTCTTTTTATTTATTTTTCAATTATTATTTTTAATTTTTTTCATTATGAACCAGTATTCTTCATTGCTCATGTTTATAACTTAAGTCTTTTTTTCTATTTCAGTGATGAACTCCGGGTCAAGTGAGCTCAGCATTTCCCGAGTGCTGCCAAGTGACTTGGACCCTCATTCTTCAGAACAGCACCAACTTTCCCCTCAGCAATATTCTGGTATCAGTCAGCAAGCCTCTGGTACCCATTCAGGTGGGTGGATTTGTAAGAAAAAATATGTAGTATATCATTTATAGAAGTCACCATGGCCGAGAAGAGTAGTAACAACAACTGTTGTTGTTGTAGCCAGCTAGGCTACAGCTGTAGGGGGGAATGATGGTCTCCAGACAACTTTATTTTAAAGTTGGCTCGTCCTGAACCACATATTTCTATGTGTGATCTACTATGCACTAGGCTCAGAGTATTGCACTCGGCTTGCTCACATGGACAGTGACCTGGGTTTGAATCCCAGCTGGTAGAAATCTACTCTGTATCTGGATATAAGATGAATATTTTGGTTTTTTTTTAATACCTACTGTTTATTATAATTTTATAAATGTATCAAATGTGGTATTATAAATGTCTGTGCTATTATAGTTAACTACAGATAAATTTGCTTCATGGTTCTTTCAATCGAGTTTAAAGGGTCCACTAATACCTGATGAAGAAACCTGAGTAACTAGTGACCAGTGGATGTATGGATAGTGACCACTGGTGGCATAACAAGGAAGCAATGAGGTACATGGACAAATGCTATCAGGAGATATATTAGGAGTAGCAAATTATATTTTTTATTAATTGTTTTACCCTCTAAAGTTGTGATATAATAACACAAAAAATATAGAAATACACATAACCAATTTTAGTATTTATAGAATCAAAATTAAGGTAGAAGATGGGGGAAAAAAAACAAGTAACTTATGTTATAACTAATAATAATGATTAAAAAAAATCTTAGATTTTGCAAGAGCACTCCCAGTTTAAAAACATAAAGGATTCAGAGAGGACATGAAAATCTTACATCTAGTAATGAGATATGTGCACTTTTCCGACAGTGAACAACAGTGCCGTATCCTCGCGTTCTCTCTCAGTGACATGGACCACAGCGAGGCACAGCAACACCAAGGTTCCGGCCAGTATGCTGGTATTAGTCAGACCTCTCACTCAGGTATGCCAATATGTTAAGAATTATTTGTATTACCCCTGTAGATCCTGTGTTTTATTGTTGGAAATTTATCAGAAGTAAAAAAAAATCAGGAAAAGTTAGTACAAATAATGGTATATTAACAGTAGATTAATATACTATCCTGTGTTTTATTGATGAGTTTGTGTTAGTTCAGTGGGCTCCAATATTTTTTGCTACTCTGTAAATTATTCTAGACTAGAACCCTTTACATGAAATGTTAAGTGATAAGTTAGTAATAATCATGCCCTAAAAGATAGCTTACTACCTGTTTGGCGATTTACAGAATTAAGGTAATGGTATTCAACTTGTAAAAAATAGGATGCGGATTCTAATCATGTTACCATTGCATTATGAAACCACAATAATATACATATTATATTTTTATACACCTAAGAACCTCTAGTGTTTGGGAGTTCAAGTAGTTTCATCAGACTAATTGATAAAGATTTAGGCACTCCTATTTCTTAACCTCATAGTCACAGGTATAATTGCTGTCCTAAATAAATATTTCTGAAAATATTTCATGTTCCTGTACTGGCTGATCTTTATCTCTTTTGTCTCTTTAATATCTGTAAGAGTCGAGAAAAAAATCTGATGGAATGTAACCGTACTCTCTTTTTTTTTAACGAATCGACGGGTATAACCCATCTAACATGGGTAGGGTGAAAAATCTGGAGGTAGGGTGTTCAAGTCCCAACTATGGAAAATTTTAGTATTTTTTTTCTTCTTCTTTTCCAATAACTTTATTATATTTTATTTTAATATTCATACATATCCTTCATTTAATATTTAATAGTTACTGCAATCCAATGTACTTTTCAGTATATGGTGGATTGCAGCATGGTTTCAGTGTGTGTGACATCATTTTTGCGAGTAACATAGATATGTTTTATGATAACAACCGTACAATAACAAATACAATATAATTATAATAAAATGATTTCTTTTTCCAGTGCTAGGCAGTAGCACCAGTGCACCCACATCTGCAGACGCATGCCTCAGCATCGTGCATAGTCTCATGTGCCATAGACAGGGCTGGGAGTCCGAGGGGTTTGCCAAGAGAGCCATTGAGAGCTTAGTGAAGAAACTGAAGGTGAGATAAACTACTTCATTCAATAACGAGCTGTTTAACCCGTGCTTTGGTACAACTTCTCACTATTCTGTTTGTACTCATTAAAATAGAGAGGTTAGTTGATGGCATGGATAATCAGATCTATTACCTGCTGATGAGGTCAATTAAGCTCGAAATAGTTATCCAGGTATGTTCTGATATTCATGTACATCTGGTACAACTTCTCACTATTCTGTTTATACTCATTAGAAAATTGTGAAACGGTTTCTATCAAAAATATTGTAATTTTGGCGTTTTCCCCGTGGCTGGCGTCCTAGTTGAAATATTAAAAGGTCCTTTCTTATTGCACATCTAGAGCATAAAACGAACGTACATAGAAAATTTCAGACACCAGAAATTTACTGGTGAAAAGGTGATTGGCTTATTTTCCCCGCGGTTGGCTCCCCAGTTCGAATCCTTTCTTAGTGCACCTCTGAGTTATCTTACCACTACAACATATGAGTTATGGTCCGTACTTGAAAATCAAAAGGTAATTTTTTTTTCAAATTTAACAGAATAATAGAGTAATAATTATAATCCTTAAAATCTTTAGTATCGAGCATAAAATCAAATTTTATCAAAGTTTTTCTTGGACTATGAAATCCAAATGTGGTAAAATAAAGAAGCTTCTTTTGGAAACTAAAGTAAATGAGAGTAGTTGTAGAGTTAAAATATTCTGTAAATTTCAGGCTAATTTTATTAGTTCCTTTTGTATTTACTATTATATTATTCTCTATTCCCCCAGGAAAAGCGAGATGAGTTGGACTCTCTAATTACAGCCATCACCACTAATGGTTCTCATCCCAGCAAGTGCGTCACAATACAGCGTACCCTAGATGGTCGGCTGCAGGTAAGAAATCTACTACACTTACATAAAGAATTGAATAGTATGTTCCTCATAGTGGGCAATCTCTTTGAAGTTCCATTCTATAAACAAGAAAATAGTTTCATTTTATTTTAATATTTTGCGTTCAATAAGTAAATTTAAAATGACAAAAATCTATAGTTGTAGATCTAGCCAGTACAAGAACTGAGTTGAAAATCAGTCTCAAGACAGTAGCCTTTTCTCTGCTCATTTCCATTTTCTCTTTAATTTCTGACTTTTTACCATAAATTGTAATTAAGTAATTATTGTAATGTACAATAAAATTAATTTGATTTAATCTTATCATCCATTTAATAAAATTACTTGTAAGTATAAATATGTACATCATTTTCTTTTTTTTTAAAAAAACTGTAGAGGTTATCAGATGTAGTATTGATTTAATTAATCAACACAACATGAACAATATCTTACAAGTAAAATACTTCCTCCAAATTTTTAGAGGTAGGGAGAGTTCCTCTGAGAGATTGGGAGAGAGACTCACAGCATTACCTCTCTGTTTAGCAATTACAATACGCTGGATGAGGTAATTTTCTTTATGGTCTGTCTGGGGGACGTTAAACAGGGAGAAGACCAGTGTCCCGCTAGA